>JBAMAW010002169.1:0-89488 GCA_037043295.1 Amiota minor
AAGATAGGAACAAAACAAGCGGAAAAATGGTGGAGATTAATTTTGCATAAACCCACACAAAATCATAAACACACATCTACAAGCAGATGCACATGCATATTCACACACATATTCGTTTTGTAACTAAAATGAGAAATCCCAGGCGTAATGAGTTGAAAGTTTCATTTAATGGTGAGTTTTTCCTATATTTTTTGTTTTTATTTTTGTTGCCCACTTTTTTGGTTTCATTAACATTTTCATTAGTAACAAAGCATGGAAAGCAGAAGTAACCCAACACCAAACATCACCCATTCACAACTATGAGCAATAAAAAATGTTGAGCTGAACATTAATAAATGAAAATGTAAATTCTGATCACGGAACCTAAATTAAAACGGGAAGATAGTAAAAAATCTAAATGGTTAATCATTAAATGACTTGTAAAATAAAGGCAACAATTTGAAATGAGGAGAGAAGTAAAATAAAGCCAGCAAAACAAGGCCAACAAAATGTTACACATACGCCGTGTTGTCTCTGTGTTTCTTTACTTTAGTCATATTATTATTGTTCTTATTACTATTGTATTATCCAATAGATTAAATAAAGTTAATTGCGAACTAAAATTTCAGCCTTGGACAAATAACACAACCCATGATTTATTTGAATAAAAAAGGAATGAGTAAATTCCAAAGGCATAGAAACAGTATGCAACAACGAGTCAAAGTCTCAATGGATTCCGAATGCAACATGTCAATATTTGTTTCGCAATCAGTAGAATTTGCAGAAAAAAGTGCAATTTAAGAAAAATGAAAGTAAGATAAGAAAAAAATTGAAATACAAAACATTGAAAAGACAATGAAATCAATCAATAGATTGTTGTAAGAAAGACTAGTAAAAACTAAGATCGCAGCAGCAAATCTAATCTGAATGGTTAATAATTTAAGTTTCCCATCAGTACCCCATGTAATTGAAGGTGAATTAATTTATGATATAATTTTTTGCACATATTCTTGAAATATTAATGAGCGGTTCATGCCAATAAAAAAGAAGATCAGGTTTTCTTTGCTAAGTTAGAGCGTTTAAACAATGTTAAATAATTGACTCGTCTAAGTAATAAGAAAGTGGAAATACATACAACAAAAAGAAACATCATTCAGGCACTAAATAATTTGCAATAAAAACTCATTTTAATATTATGACGACCCTTTTTTTCTATTAATTTTGTTCATTTACTGTATTTACGCTCGTGTTAATTGAACCAAATTGAAAGAGTAAAATCAACACAAAGATAGACAAGTAAACTGATCAAATATTGTTCAAAGTTCCATGAATGCATTTTCAGATTGACATAGTTCACTTTTTATGTTTACTTAATTAATCTCCATTTGACCACTGATGATCCACAATCGTGTACATTGATGATGAAAAGTAAGTAGATATTGAGATGAAATTGACTGAAATGAATCCTCAATTGACAACAATATGACACCAGTAAATTTATAAAAAGTAGTTTAAGAAATATTATGAAATTGGGCTACATGCAGATGCCATCACATATTTTTTAACGCCTTCCTTTTATTGCACATTCACTGTGAAACCGCTTACTTCTTGACTTTTGGCCTCATCGTCACTGCAAAGCGTGAAATTCTGTAAAAAAAAAGAAAATAAAATTAAAATGAATGAAACACGAAATGATATAAATGTTAATATTGTACATTAAAGAAGAATTGGGAGAAAGTAAAATGTTAAAATGGTTTGCCATGTGACGATAGCGTGAAATTTTCTTTCGATTCACTTTCTCATTGGCGGAAGTTGATTTTGGACGACACCGCGCCACACATTCGTGGCATTCGAAATTTCTTTTATTTCTTTACATTTTTTTCCACATGTTCCATTTTCATTTTTCTATTTTTGGCCCCAACTATCTTCAGACAAGTATGTTTTATCTCTTTATATATTGCAATTTTTTATGCGAATTACTCTTTTGGATGTTCTTATATTCGTTTATAGGATGGATTTTCTCTTCCCAATTATTTTTCTGGGCATATGAGATTGAGTATCTGTGTCAATGGTGAGAGTGGAAGCATAAGTAATAAATTTCCACGCCACAATGTCACCATCAGTACATGTTTCGGTTACGGTTTTGTGTATTTTCTGTTTCACTTCCTTATGGTGATCAACCAATCATACAATCGACCAACTTTAAAAGTTGTGCATGAGATACAGACTCCCATATAAGCTTTTCATGCATTTTTAAGCATTCCCGTTAACGTTTAATGTGGCTCTTTTGGTGTAGATTTTTAGTCAGGTATTGTCCTCTTTAGTATGTTCTGTTGACCATAATCCGTCACTATGAAATGCAGAGCATTTTAATGAAATACAAAGTTTTACTGACCGCTAACAGTTTTAAGCTGGCACTAAAGCATCTATGTACCTTCACGTATTCGAGAGTCTCATTTTTACAACAGATGTCAGTTAGTGGCTTGTGTGTGAGGCTTTCAGTTAAACTCAAGATGTAGTTTGTAGTTTGTGTCCGATGATGGTCCTTAAGTTCATGTGTTGGTGTGCACATATTCATACATATCAATCCTGCTGGTATCCATATATTCACTTGATGCATGTGTCTAATGCCTACATGTGAAATGTGTTGCTGTTGAGGCTCAGTAATGTTGTCATTTATCTTGCTCGGGGCTTCGGTTGCATTTCTACTCAGCTCAACGTTATACGACTTTGAAGTCAACACTCGACTAGAAAAGCTTACATTCAATACTCATCTCCAAGTTGTACCCATTGTCTGCCAGAAGAGACATGGATGTGTTACATTGAATTGTGGGTACGACATAAAGCTAAAGATGAGGCTTTTTGCTTTTTGCAGATACAAAATGGACAACAGGAGTAGTCAAACATTTTGTAAAATCATGTTTGAACTTCGGCTTCACCAGCAAACAACCTGTCTTCATTCTATACATATACAATGATATAAATGCACGTATTTTCATGAATCTAAATGGAAGGGATACGAAGCGAAATGGAGGAGATGCCTTCGATTTAGTGGCACGCACAAGAAATTTGCTCTACCTAAACCGACACTGATTGAATTCTTTTTCACTGATTTACACACTCTCACAACTCTACACATATGTAGTTCTATTCGATTTTATTTAATCTTCCTTTCTTTACTCATGCAAGTTGCGCACAAAAGTATGCAATGTATATCTTTAAAGTTCCTGTGATTTCCCTCAACTTTAATTGAACTCAAACTTACGTGGTACAATAAAGTTGTTATTTGTATAAAGTTGGAATATTTCCAATGATATAAAACGATGTTGGCAATATTTTTAAACAAATTTAAGGCATTTTTCACGTATTTCATCCTTAATGTTTTTTTCTATTTCTGTGCGTCTGAGTAGTTTTCTCCATGTTTCCCTTAATGTTTCGAAAAACTGAAACAAAAGAGATTTTCTCCATTTTTTTGATTAAAATATTTGTGGGTATATTTTTTATTAATTTAAATGATTCTTTTCTTCTCAATATAAAAAATAATATTGTATCAAAAACTTTTAAATAATTCCAAATCGACCACGTGACGATAACCAGAAAAATTGTGCCATATTGCAGGATTGATGAATCTGCAGCGAACTCCAACCAAAAATATTAAAAATAAATCAGAATTGAAAACCAAAAATATTATATTTTATTTGAACGTATATTTACTTTTTTTAATTTATATACAATATATTTTTGAATCACTTTCTATTCTCTTTGCCTTTTCCTATTTTATCACAATAAATGAAGATTTCGAAATCTTTAAATTTTATTTCAAGTTGAAATAAAGCGTTCATACTGAATTTGCATTTTATTTCTATGGCAAATCAAAGTGCTACTGATCTATATAAATATTCACAAATTTTATAGAATAAATACAATAAGTGTTTATACAAATTTGTTATATTACACAGTTGGTAGATCAAAATGTTTGACACCAAAATTTGTAATTACTTTCAAAGTTAACTAGAGATATTATCTTTTGACCTTAGTAAATAAATTAAAGGTATTTTATGCAAACTGTATCATGAAAAAACAGAAATGGGTGCCATAAAACCATTTGCCAAGCTTTAAACGAAGAGAATATCGAATTGCATGTAATTTTAAATGCAACGATGTTGATGCAAATGCAATTGATTTTGAATCGGTCAACAAGGATACAAATAACATTAAAAGAAGTATACATACAAATGTTTGTGTATTCTCATAGTCACCGGCTACAAAATGAATTGATGGTTGTTAGTGCAGTAGCCCAAACTAGATCCCAGACACGCATTTAGCACAACTGAAGTCGATTAAATGTTCGAAGCCAAACAGTTAAACATTTAATGGCAATAGAGCGCGTTGTCCTTGCAGACATCATCGCCTGTGTACGCTTGACCAATAACAATGCAATTCAAAAGGAACAGGGACAAAATAGACAACACCAAAACATTGAACGACATCACTACTACATTGAATATAGAACACAAATCTCATACATACAACACATGCCACAAATATCTAACGCACTCTTTCTATTTCTCCCTCCATTTCCTCATCTTCCTTTCTGGCTCTCTCTCTCTCTTTCTCCTTCTAGGTATAACTGTTTGTTTATTGTGTTTAATGCTTAAATTGTTTCAAATTCCATTAGGTTGCCATAGACATGCATAGTCCACTTTGCCAACATCTGATCCCACTTAGTATACATTTCTCTGTTAACCAAGTATTGTGGCACAGATGCGAATCCATAGAATCGCATCAGACATACATACATTCATACACGTATATAGCAACTAATGTCTCACATACTCTGTATCTAATTAACTCCCCACCCCCCTCCATTTCACTTAATAAATGGTATGTTATGCAAGCAATGTTTGGTACATGCCAAATGCTTTTAGCCAACCACATACAGAAACACAAACAGACAGTCCGACTGACAAAGGTACTTACCTTAATACGCTACATTGTTAACTGAGCTTAAAAATTTTAAATTTTATTCTATTCAACATTTCACTTGACATAATTAAAATGAATAGAAGTTTATTACACAATTAATCGTGATAAACAACATATCGAAAGCGAGTAGCATGGCTAGTAGAGTACAAATATCTTTTCCTTTAATTCAAAAAGTATCCACAGTGAACCACGTTAAATGAAATTCACGCTCTAAAACTATATTGTTGCATATGTAAAGGCGCAACACCGGCGATAATTTTATCTTGTTCTCATTTTTATAACATCTGCACACTAAGTGTATGTGGCAGTTTTACTTTTGCTATTTATTCCAAATTAAAGGCATCATTAAACAAAATATGCAACAGTAAATGAGGAAAATAAATTAATCACAATTATGTTGCATTCTATTATTCTTAACAAACAAAAAATTAATAATTTTTAATATAATTTCTAATACACTCATATTACTGCATTTCAACAGTATCGTCAGTTTAGACGTTGGATTCAAAATTCATACAGACTATACTTTTTCCAATTATATAAAGATAGAATCTACCAATCAGAGTTCTTCCATTTCTGGACTTCCTAGTGCAGTATTGAAAAACAAAGATTAGTCCACACATTAACCACAATTCAGATTTAATAAATACAATATATAAGATACATCTATATCCAAAAAGAGATATCATGAAGAAGAATATACTCATAAGCTGATGGAAAATCCAAACATATTTCTTCTACAATGTATATTTATCTTTCGATGAAACTGAAGTGATTACATATCCTTCTTTTACATACTTGTGCTTTGTGTGGAACTGCACAAAACACGAAGAGAATAAGAAAAATAGAAGACACAAGAACATTACAGAACTGTTGAAGTAAAAAAGCATAAAATGCTCGGCACGATTCTGTTATGGTAAGGCAAAGCGAAGCACGATGTGGCTTAACTCGACAATGGCATCTTTGCAAATCCTTTAGCCTCAACACTTAGGGTTCTTCAACTCATACACTGTCTATCCATATACATAAACCTGTGTATATGTGTGGGGTATATTTATACTGCACCCGACGTCTTCCACTTATCTATTTATTTGCCCATTATCACTCATTTGTGGTTATCAGGTAAATTGGATAAAAGCCAACGTAGCATGAAAGCTTATAATACTCCAAGCAACCGATTCCGCATACAAGTCCAACCTCGTCACCGCATCACTGCCAGACATGAACGACGTATCAGTAGTCCTTATATTCATTATTATCATCGTTATATATCATCACTATATCAAAATGATGATGATGTGCTACGCATCCACTGCCATTATAAGTATAATCCTATTTATTTGGTTTTAGTTTCATTAAAATGTAATGTTTTTGAACCTTTTTTAATATTTTTAAACAAACAAAAGTTAATTTCATTTATCACTGAAAGAAGAACTTAGAAGACTGAAATGAAAACTTTTACTCTCACGTTATTAAATAGTCTTATTGTCGTCATTAAATTTATAAATTTAACGTGAAACAATAACAAATGAAGGTCATTATCTTTATCTTCTTGTCTCCTTGGCTGGTAATAACAGGAGTTAACAAGAGTTTGAAAGGACAAGCGAAGAAGTTATAAAACATGTACACACAGATAAAGTCAGTTGCATACATACAAAACTAAGAAACAAATACAAAACCCATACAAACATTCATTTAAAGCGCTTTTCATGGGCTTTTCCTTCGCTCCTTTCAACTCGTTAAAATGATTTCACAAAACTCAGCAGCAAAAAACAAAGAAAAAAGTATTTGAGAGAAAAAGAGTGAAAGAAGAAAAAGTGTGAATAATTTCGTAACACAGATTAAGCGATGAGGAAAAAATGTTTCATAAGTCGAATTTAATATTGCAAGAAGGAACTTGTAATCCTCGTTGAGAGTTAAGAACAGTAATAAAGCGTAAAGTTCGAGAAATGAACTGAGTCAAAATAAACGAAGTAATAAATACTAAAAGTTGAAAAAAATATGTTGCATAACAACAGGTAGGTGCGTACGCAGGGAGGGGAGTTTGGGGGTTCAAACCAAGTCCCTCAAATAGTTGGAAACAAAAAAATCGTATCAACTATGAAGGAGATCAAGAGCCATATTATCATGATTCCTCTCTTAGAAGAATTGGATTCTAGATTTCTTCAACACCTTGATATTTTATCAAATTTACAAGATCTTCTTCCAACAAAAATAGTAAAGCTGGATTTAACTCACTTGAAAAAGGCTGTGGAAATTTTCGAAACTCATTGGCCGAATAACGACACTGTTATCGAAGAGTTCGAAGCTGAAGATATAATGTGGAAAGGTTTTTGATTTCTATTTTTCATTATATGAAAAAAAATTCATTGCATGGTTGCAAAAACTTTCATTTACAGATAAGGCTTGAGAATAACAGATGGAAAGGAGCCTAAAACTTTTATTGAAACTTTGAATATTTGTGACAAAAAATTTTATCCAACTGTGCATCGATATCTGCAAACAGCTGCAACTCTACCCGCATCTGTTGCACCCAGTGAACGATCATTTTCACCTCTTCGAGATGTCGAAGTCTCAAGCGAAGAAATTTTAAATATCATGGCAGCACAGCCCAGAAGAGTCGATATCATTCTATAAGGATTTCATCTATTGTGAATGTATATAATAAAATAAATAAGTATATATAAGTTAGATGCACTATTTTTGCATCCATTTGTTAATCTTATGCAACATTTGAAAAAAATCACTAAAATCCCCAGGAAATTTTTTCTGCGGTCACCCCTGACTACAGGTAATGATTTCTATTAAGTAACAAGAGAATGAACTTGAATATTTTTGAAGTGAAACTTCTTTAGTCAAATCCTTGAGCGAAAATCAAAATTTGACAATGTTATTTTATATTGGATCTATTTAGGCAAATATAATTGAAATATCTCCGTGGCGTAGTGGTTAGAGAGTAGGACTTGCAAACTGAGGGAATGAGGTTTAGGTCCTGCATTGGAAATATTTTTTATTTTTTCTATTGTTGAACTAAAACTTCTTTAGCGAAGGGTAGTAGATCTAGAAAATATGAAAATTAAATGTGACGAAAATCAAATTTTGACGATGTTATTATTATATTGGAGCTATTTTCTAAGTGTTGAAAGGTAAAAGGAAGTAAACCCAATAAATTGTAATCTGCACAACGAAAAAATATATATTACTGCATAAGACAAAAGGCAGAAATCAAGAAAGGAAGGAATAGAACGAAGTCCAATTGAAGCCGACACAATTAATACCTTAAGTATGTACAACAACAATAGTTATTTACAACAAATAAACAAATTACTGCAAAAAGCATAGAATATAGTTGATAAAAAGAGTGAAGAGAAAAACAATTGTGAAAATTTGCGACTTAATTCATTGTAACAATCTTAGTCTCTTTCCTTTTCACATAGATACATGTGTATTTATATGTGTATTTTAAGTCTTTTCCGCCAGTTGCCATAAATAACATTCAAGAACCACACATCCATACAATCGTATAACCATACAACAAAACCATGAGTCTGCCATAAGGCAAACGCAAAGGCAAAACATAAGACAGACAGACATAAATATGTTTAAGTTTGTAGGCAACAATAGTGAAAGGACATTAAGAACGAAATGACTTGGCAAAGCAACGAATATACTTATATGACTTCCATGAGCAGCGGAAATTGTTTCATATCATGGGAAAATGTTTGATTTATGTTTGTCAGGCTGCCTGCCTTTCTTTCTGTCTGTCTAACCATCTTTCTACGTCTGTCAAAACTTGTAATATGTAATTGATGTATGAGTGTGTGCTTGTATGCTTGTTTATGAAAGGATAATTGGCGAAAGGAACCTATGAAAGTGTGAGAGTGTGTGTGTTTATCTAAGTAGGTGTGCCTGCAAAATTAATAAAAAATAGGGCAAAATATGAATTTATGCTCGAAGAATGTTATGCTGCATCTTTAAAGTTGCTTAAAAATTAAAATTATGGAAGTTTTGCCACAAATGCAATAGAATCAGAGGTTTATTTATTAAGAAGATATAGAAAATACTAAATATCTATGTCAGTTTCCAATTAAAAACAAAAGACATATTGGCAATATAATAGAGATGATTAAATCATCTGACAACAGTAAAATTACTTTTTATAGAAAATATAATATATATAAATAATAACAATCTCATCAAAGTTCGTGAACATGTACATACAATTTATCGAATATCATATTCATATTGATCCCAGTAGACATATAGGCCAAATAAAGCTTTAATTTGTAAGAGGTTGTTATATAATTGCAATATCATTTGTTTTGGTCTCTGTTTGTTTTTATCAAGTTTCTTGTCAGAACTATATAATTCAATAATCATTTATAATTTTTAAGCCAACTCCAAAACCTTTACCATCCCTTATTATAGTTTCAAAAGCCAATATAGAAAAAATATTTTTAATTCAATACATAATTTCATAGTGGCCCATTAAGGCTCTAATATTAATATTTAATTTAACAGAATTTTATTAAAGAAAGTAATTTGATTTATTTTACTATAAAATTTCTTTTATTCAAGTAAAAAATTAAGATAAATAAGTAATTTTTTGAAAATTGAATATATTGAATTAACATAAATAAGGAACGATTTAAAATAACATAAGAAATTTGTTTAGGCGTCAGTACATCAAGAGACATCACAATCAGTTTCAATGAATTCCAGTAAAAACTCATATTTTCATCAAATTTTGTTTTGTTCAAACACATTTTGATAAACGTGCAGCATTGTCGGTGTCATTTACACATATCTAACTGCAACTGCACCGTGCCTGGGCCGTTCAAAATATACGAAATTTAAGTCCTTCTGAGGTGGCCTTCTTCAATTCTTATTTAGAAGGTCTTAATTAGTGATGCAATCGCATTCGCATATTTCTTGACATTTGCATTCGCGTTGGCATTAGACTATAAGAGGGTTAGAAAAAGTACATTACATAAGGTGTAAGTATATAATACAATATTTGGTAAATATAGCCGAAGGCCTTAGCAGTCAATCTCTGTTAGTTATAATTTTTAAATTTTTAACCCTTGTATGGACACCAGTCTAGACTAATACTAAAAGACACCATGATTTGGCCAGACCACTAGTATTTATATGGGGTATTGATTGATCAATTCTGATGGTATTTTTGCAGAACAGACCGCCGGAAAATCAGAATTGTTGTTCAAATTTTGCATAGCGCGAAGAGAGCGAAGCAAAATGAAGCAAAAAGTAGATTGTCGTTATTTTTACACGTATGTAAAAGGCAATCAGATGAATAGAAAATTATTTAAAAAAAAATACCAAGTATTTCTTAGATCATTAATACAAGATTCTTGTTTGGTTTTGTCTCAATGCATGACATGACATTTCATATGACTAACGTAGCATACCAACAGCACATAACAAAGATAATATTACTTAGCTGTTTGGTTATACGTTTAATCGAACTATAGTTGTATGTTCGAACTTTGTTGTCAACAACACATATCATAAGTTAAGCGATGAAAATGAGGTTACCTCCGTGGCCGAGTGCATAGAGCACGTATCTCGTAGTGCGCTCCACGTGGGTTCGAATCCTGCCCAAGGCAATATAATCCGCTTACTTATGATATACAATATTTAATTCCAATTAAAATAAATGGCACAAAAAATCTCGTGACCAAACAATCCTCAAAGTCATTTTAGCAAAAATTTATATATTGTATGATATAATGAAAAAAAAATCGTCCATGTGCGGTTTGTATGAAAAGAAAGAAAGAAAGTGGTCCGATTTGCCTGATTCCAACAAAAAAAAAACTTATATAATCTAATAGTGTCTAAATTTCAGTTCAATAGAATAAAGAGGAAACAGTTTTTTTTAAATAAGAACCTGAATTTTAATAGGCTTTTTGTATGGGAGGTACTACCTCTAGTGGTCTGATCAAACTGAAGTTGGAACACTATATGTTGTATGATAGGAGCGTAGACAACTGAAGAGTATAACAACTTCGGCTTATTTTATACAATATTTATTTAATTAGGGCTCTAGAAACATAATATCATAGTCATCTATATTTTGCTGTCTATTTGTATAAGCAGCTACATGTAATAAGGGAAAATTTATGTGTCAAGCAAACTTTGAATGAATCAAGAAAGAATTAATGAAATTCATTTACTGAAAATTGTATGAAACAGCAAAAAACTCAATCACACTTCATACAGATGAGAAGAAGAGAGTAGCAGAGTGGAGAAATATGGATGGCAATATGAACACATGCACAATGTGTAACAAACGATGACAAAGATGATAATTCGTGAGATTATTATAGGAAAGGCGAACTATTCCAGCGCATAAAGTAATGGGGTGTCTCATATATGAGTCAAAGTAATGCGACCTTGTGCTTGCTGTGATTTGTTGTTGTTTTCATTAGTAGTTTCTTCCTTGTTTCTTGCCTCCTGTTGCTCACTTGTTATCTACTGATGTTGTTGTATCTTGCATTTTGTTGCATGTTGCTCGTTCTGGATGCTTACGTGCGCATAAATTTTCACATCACCAGCAACATGAGTTAAACACACACACAGCTACCTATATACATATGCATTGGGTATGTATGTATCTTTATGTGAATAAGGTTTACATCTGCCATGTAAATGTCAAACAGTAGTAAATTTTTCTGAAATTTTAGCACGAATAACGATGACATTGCAACTAAACGCATCATCAATTTCCCTTAACACTCACTCATCATTCTTTTATTACCTAAAAAGCTATGTTTTGGCAAATTTTATAATATGTTTTCACACTACTTGACTTCAGAGCAATCAATTTACATTGGCTTTCGAATATAAAAATGGAATAAAAAAAAATATTTAAAGACAAAAGTCTTAAGGGGAAATTGAAAGAAATCAAAATCATCAACATTATTCTCTTTATCAATGTCAACCAATGTCATCATGTCATGCTTTGTGTTAAAGACAATATTTGTACAGGATAACCGAGCGTGTTAAGCAAACAAGACTCTTTGTTTCTATCATCTTATGCTATCAATTGTATCTTTTTCTTAAGTATGTACAATATTATAATGGTCAACTTAGCATTTCTGCCAAAAAGTTTTATTTTTCCAATTTAATTTTTCTTGTTTATTCTTGTCACACTTCACTGATTCATTGCTTATGTGCACTCTGTGGCTCTTATTTTTGCTCTTGTTCTTGTATTGCATCAAGTAGTTTTCGTTTCATGTTTCCATGTGCCAAGCATTTCTAACTTGACATGGAAAAACGATTACAATAACCCACACATACACACATAAAATAGTACACACATAAATGTACACAATACCTTTAGTACTTGCTACTTTGAAGCTCCCCATAGAGAAAAAGCATAAGAAAATCATTCTTCTCTGAAACTAAGAAAAGTCACTTAGCATTGAAGTACAAAAAAAGGGAGAAAGTTAAGAACAAACATTTTATTGATGTCTTCATTGTATTATGGATAATTGGAATTCTACAAATATTGACAATTTCTATTCACTTCAAAACATAAGTATGAAATACAATATATTATAAAAATTGTTAATATTAGTAACACACAGAATTTTGGTTTGCATAAATTGATTTGATAAACATTGAGAGGAAACTCCAATGCATAAATTATACAATAAAAACAATATTTAAATAATGAATTAACTTAGGAATCTGTGATACTTGGTGGAAGTGGAAGCCATTACCGCTGATGTTGTTTGATCTCCACTTCGTGTCACATTCCGTAATCAACAAGCACGCCCCTCCCACAACCAAATACTCCTAAAAAAAGTGGAGGTGGTGGACTGACACCAGAACAAAGAACTACTCCTGTAAGACGTAGATAAATGTTTTATAAATTCGTCAGCAGCAGCATTAAAACCGAATATTTTTGATGCTGTTGAGGAAGAGTTTGATGAAGAACAGAAGCCGCTGCCACCACCCAATGAAGGAAGGGAAAATAATAGGTTAATGGGGAATGAATTGGAAAATATTTTTAAAGTAATCCAGTCAAAGAAGTCTAGAACTCTGTTGCAGCAGACTATTCTGCAACCAACACATATGGATATTGTTAAGAAAATGTCCGGAGATGTTGGATAAACCCCCTGCTAGCGATATGACATTGGAAAAAATTTCCTCTATTTCTTATTATTAAGTCAAACAAAGTCCTTGTTTTGTGGGTTCAAAGTGAAAAATATAAAAATTCCGATTTTCACATAAGAATGAAAAATTATTTTCTCCATAAATTATAAAGTTTATTAAAATTTTACTTTCAAATGTCAATATTTTTATTGAAAAATCACATTTAACGTAAATACAAGACTTCTACCGTTTTCATTGGGAAATATTAAAGTACTCAGTTTCCAATAAATTAGTAGTACTTTTTCATTTTCTTGACATTTTTGTTCTTTTCAGTCTATCCTTATTTTTTTTTTTGACAACGAATCAAGCATCCTTCAGTCAAAGTCAAATCCCTTACATCTCCATAAAGGAGTACATCCAAACAGCTTGGGACACGTCTTTATAGTCTCCTTTTAGTGTCTTTATAAAAAATTTATAGTTGAGCTCGAGCGCAAAAAAGAAAATTTCATTTAAGCTTAGCTTTTATTCATTATGTGATCCACTATTGATCAAATTTCATTACTGAAATGAGACACGACACAATGAATAAGATATCAACAATTGTGGCTTCCATGTCCACAGTATAAAATAATATGTGGTTGTACTAACAGAAACGTGTTTAGCTTTCTGTTGCTGTCTTAATTTAATATCCCTGAGTCCGATTTCATTCATGATTCTGCTGTTTTTGGATATACATATCTGCTTCCTAGTGGCGCGTCATACGTTGATTTTTATTGGCAGATCTCTCTCTCTCTCTCTCTCTTGTGTTACGAGTTTATTGACAAGGGAAACTCGAGGTTTACGGGTTAGATTTCACTTATGTTCTTTGCATGAAATATTTTTCTGCTCAAATTATCATTTCTGTTTTATGTCCATATTCGTTGTTTTGTTATTTTCGTTTGGTTTCGTAGAGTGAGGGTGAATGAAAGTAAATTGCAGATGCAGCGGTATGTCATTGACTGTAAACAAATTTACTTCGCGACCGAAATAGACAAATTCACAAAGAAACTTAAATATAAAGGAAAGTTAAAATATTTTCTTGGATGGAAGTTTGATTTACCAAAAAAGAATCGGCAAAAAATCTCAGACTCCTTAATCTACATCTGTTTTGTTTTTTTTTCGATCCCATTATATCCCGATATTACTTTGCTTTATGTATTTATTTGGCAAAAAGGTTTTTCACTTTCAAGCAACCAAGATCAGTTACAACAATGATTCTATTGTATATATACAATACAATATAATTTCTGATTAGACAAATTCAATCGTAATTACGTAAACTCAGCATGCACTAATTCCCATTGTCTTATAGCAAAATTCACTTCCATTTCTTGACAATTATCGCTTTTTCTACCAACTTAATATATGTAGGTAACTTCCTGCATACATTTAAATTTAGAATAGTGGTTTTTATTCATGTTGTCGCTGCTGTTCCTGTGCTTAAGTGATTTTGACACTTGTCCTACAATAGTTTCAATGTGCGTCGATTTTTTGTTGGTTTCTAACGAGATTTCTTAATATTGTCTTAATGGGTGTGAGTAGGATAATTATGTTTAGTTTTGTGATTTCTTTCATATGTCAATCTCTGAGTTAGTCTTTTGAGCTTTGCTTATCGTAATATACAATATTTTATTTGACTTCAACTTTCTTTCTTTCTTTCAATGTTTCGGCTCGCTTTTTCTTCTTGGATGGATTTTCTTTTTTCCTTTTTCCTTTTTATATTTCTATACGAAGTCAAACCAAAAGATAGTCATGAATGAATGGAAAGTAGAAGATGCGGCTAAGTTAAGTTGAGTTGGGTAAAAAGCAGGAATAGTCTTACTATTTACTGACAGCAAGAAAGACAAATGGAAATGATGACGTCACTCTCGTCCTTTTCATTGATAGCAACAACAAAAGAAATAACAGAAGGATCTTAGATTCACAATGATGACAACAAGAGCAAACTCAATGCTGAAGTGCACTGCACTGGCGGATTTGCGTGTCTCTCTACTCGAACGAGTTGCATGTCATGAATTCAGATAGACTCCGTCAGTCAGTCACACAGTCATTTAGTCATTCATTCAGTTCCGTCTTCACACAACAATCTGTCATTCACAAGTCTTATTAAAGTCCCCTTACTTATTTTTCTGGGCTTTTATTATTTTCCTTTTGCTCGCTTGTATCCAATGTTTGCAGCGTCCCAGTTCTTTTCTAATGATATCCTCTCATAGTTTTTGTTTTTGCTATATTATTTCTAGTTTTACTTTCCCCTTTTTGTAGTCATTTGATATTCATGTTGTGAATGTTTTCAGCTCTTTAAATCTGTGCAATTATATCACGCCTAAATGTATGCTATACACACAGTTTATTTTTAGAATTCTTTTCATTTCAAATAAACCTAATTAAGCTTCTTAAATTGTTACGTTTTATAGAAGTTAATCTTGGCATTATTTTTAAACAACAAACTCTTAGAAAAGATATGTTTCCTCACGCAATAAAAATGCTATAATTATTAACTTAGAAATTTGCTCTTTTTAACTTTAAGTCATAATTTAATGTAATTTTAAGGCACATAAATTTACTGGTGGAAAACAGAAAGATATTCAAAAGACAACTTTATTTGCTGAATCCTAGTGAAGTCGCATGAAAAACTTGATTTTATTTCCAATTAATTTTCCGTTAACACAACGTTGGCCTTGGCTGCGAAAAAAGAAGTCAACATAAGGGTAAGCTGAAACCGCCTTTTGAACATTCTTTCTTCTAAAAGGGGAAAAACCCAAAGAAAAAGGTAGAAGAAAAAAGAAAGATGAACTGTGAGGATGAAGAAGAAGAGGATGAAGGTAAGAAATTACACATGAAGTTATCTACAGAGTTCACAAATTCTGTGCGATTTGCACTTGGTTTTATGTTATTATTTAATTTTGTCTTTTCTAATGCCGAGCAGTTAAATTAAAAGATATTTTCTTCCATCAGGAAAAATATTACAAAGTAAGCGTAAAAGCAGAAGTATGAAAGGAAAGTTGAAAAGAATTGATAGGCAACAACAAAAAGAAATGTATGTTTAATTTTAAATGTGATGAGATGATGTGATAATGTAAAAGGAAAATTTTATTTTTGTTTTGCTTAATAAAATTCGCATAGATGGAATTATGAAATTAAAATGAAAATGTTTGAAATTACATTAAATCCAATGTGTAAGTATATGAGTAAACAAGACCAAACTGTCACAACAAATTGTGGTTGCAGCAGTTGACTGTGACAAGGGTAAATAAAGGACTCCAACAATATAAACAAAAAACAACAACAACCATGACAAATAATGATAACAACAAACTGCAACAAAAAGGTTAAACCGCTTAGCAGGCTTGGTTTGTTTGGAGGAAAAAAAAACGGTTTCATTAAAAAATATAAACAAAAATGTTTAGTATTTTTTATTTTTTTATTTTTAGAATTCAAAAATAAATCGTAAAAGACAACAAAGCAAAAAGTTGTTGCACAAATTGTAGAAATATCAAAAATATTATATATTTTGTTCTTTGTTATATTTAGAAAAATTTAGAATATTTGGCCCCTTATTACATAAAACTTCTATAATAGTGTTAAGTAGAAATAATCCCAGTGCCTTGTCATGTGACTCCCTTTCCACTTCTTTAGTCAGTTAAGCCAGTTTCGTTGTAAAATATGAGATAGACAAGTAGAAAAAAAATCAATAAATCTAAATTTATCATATATTTTATCAACATATTGTAATTCACATTTTCAGTTCTTAAACCACCATGACATTTCGATTTCCTTTTGGACTGCAACATCCATAAACTTCATTGACTATAAATATCTCATTCACAAAAGTGCAAGAAAGAAAATTGGAAAGAAATAGGTAAAATATGTCAAAAAAAAAAACAATTTTTGTTTTTTATTCACTCTAAATTGGTTTTGGTTTGTATTCTTCTTTCATTTTCTACTTCTTGCACTTTCGAAGGCCGATGAGATGATCGTGTATGTACATACATATGTGATTAATATTGGTAGATGTGTTCACCTTATTGTGCCACAAGTAAACCATGAGTTTGCTTATATTTTTACCCTTCCCATATTCGTTTCGCGTTGGATCCCGCACAATTTGACAATCGCTTAACAATCGCTCGATTGGAGCAAAGAAAAGTGCTACAAAAATACGATCGGCTTGCATCAAAATTCTCCTTAAAGGCAATGCGAGTTTTCACACTTCGGTTCAAACAACCAATTATTTGAAAGCACAAAACATCAAATGGGTCATCCGGCGTACAGCCCCAATTTAGCACCGAATGATTTCTTTTTGTTCCCAACAGTGAAGATGAAATTACGTGGTCAACGATCTTCGAGACCCGAAGACGCGGTTGATGCATGCAAAAAACATGTTTTGGAGTGGAAAAAGTGCTTCGAAAATTGGAGTAGGCGTATGCAAAAGTGTATTAGTCTTCATGGAGAATATTTTTAAAAATAATGAAGCTATTTTCCTATTCAACCAATGCGTATTTACGTCCCATTGAAAAGTTTGTATAACAGTTGCAATTCCTGTATTGACAAATTTTTCTACACATCCTAATTCAATTTGTTTAATTATGAATTTTAACCACAATCATTTATTTCTGTGATATTTGGAAGTCTGATTGGCGGACACACTCGACTTTGTTGACCGAGAATCACCAACTATTCGTTTCTATATCCATTTAAAGGGTTACATCTGCAACAACAACTCAAATTTACAATCATTGAAATTTTAATGTGAAGCGCCATTATGGTGACGACGTAACACCAAATTATCGCTTAACAACGCTTAAAAGTATGCAGCAAACAATTAAATTCATTGAAATAATTCAACTTTATGTTCTACGGCTGTTTGGATTTGAAGGCTGGTTGGCTTCGTTCAATCGTTCGTTGATTGTGGCGTATGCGCAACATTAAATGGCGACAGTAATTAAATTGTTTAATAGTGCACAGAGACAAAGTGGAAGAAAACGACCGAAGGTAAGTGTGAAGAACCAAGCAAAATAGTAGCAATAATAGAGCGAGTTACGTGGGTGACAAATAAAAATAGATATATTATTAAATGGCACATTACACATACGCCATGTATGCTTCACTACTTTTACCGTATTTCAGTATATGAGTGAGTGAGTGTTTGGGTGTGTATATTTATATATATAGCTGTGTGCACGCGACAATTGTTTACTTTCTCATTTATCGCACTTTGCTCTTGGTTTTGTTGTTGTTGATTCTACCGTTGTCATTCTCGCTGCGGGTAATTGTTTCGTTTAACAAGTTTAATCGAATATTACACGCGCTTCTGTTTATTTATTTACATAAAAGGGAGATGTTTTTTCATTCACTAAATAAAATATAAACTAAATTCAATGAAGTGAAGTTTATATCTCTGTATGTATAAAAAGTATGAAGTGAAGTGTCATAACAAAGTGTTTTGAGGAATAAATAAACAAATAAAATAGCATAGAAGAAGGGGCATTTCAAAGAAAAATGCACAACTGCTTAAATTGATGGTGATGAAACATTTTTGTGAAAAAAGTTAAACCAAATATAAATGATTGTTAAACATTTTTATTATGACAATTTAAATTTATGACAAAAGAAATGCAATTAATCGAAAACAGGGAAAATAATTTAAATTGTTTCTCACAAACAATGTTCACTCACAAAAGTAACTTAAAATGATGTGAGCGAACTCCTATATAGCCAATATTCATACAAAATAAGCATTCATTAATTTTATTTTATATTTAATTAGCCTAATTAACATTTAATTATCAGTATCCTTGGAAGTTGAAGAGATTATAAAGCAATGAAGAAGCAGGACACACAGTAATTGCAGTTTCTCTGAAAGGATAATGGTACTCAAGGCAATGTAAACGAAAGCAAAATGTGGTTAAGGATTTCAAGATATGCACGAGAGGGAAAAGAGAGATGATGATGACGATGATTGAGCTACGTAATTCCATTTGAAATGCGCAACTGAAAAACAATAAGCAATGAGTAAGGTAAAAAAGATTAAACTGCGTATGAGTAACGTTATTTTACTGTTCAAGGCCCTTCGTGAAGTGAAATATTTAGAGAGAACGAGAAAATCAGAATGTATGGCAGTAAACATGTGCCTGAAACTGCAATGCAGTGATTTATAGCAAACAAAACTACACTTAAATACAAAGCGACTGAGACAATAATATTACTACATATTTCACATCAAACATTCGATCATATTACGTATACGCATTGTTGTCCGAATATAATTAAAAAAAGCGATAGAAGTTAAACTGCCAGCTAAATTCGCATTAAAGCACAACAATCATCTATGTACATGAGTCTACATGGTTAAAGGGAACTTGAATTCAATACTTTAGGGCGATGAAATCAATACATCATTGTGCTATAATGTATTCTACATAATGTATGTTTTCATAATAAAGCAGCTTGAATATTTCTACCAAAATTTTGACTGAAAACATTTATTATTTATTTACAAGATGTTGAAACACTTCTACAACCACGACATGTTAAAACTATCTTGTCACTGGCATCATAATGTTTTTCTGTTACACTTGAGCCTACTTTAGATCATTTTGTCAATATTTACCCAACCTATTTTTAGACTCTGCATCTAGGCAGAGCTTATTCAGTTTGTCCTAATGATTACATGAATTGGGTTAAAAAATCACATCAAATTACATAAAAGTATTTGCTTGATCAGAAAATAGCCTGCAACACTTTGCGAGACATCAAACAATTCCAAAAAATATTTAATTTCATTGGAGAAATGGTTCTTTACTTTATTTTTGTGTCAACGTTTATATCTTTTGAAAAGATAGGTGTCACAGGTTATCTGATAATCAGCTTCAACTGACTATATGGGTATTGCTTCTTATTTTATATTCTTCGATTCACATGAAACTTTTCTTTTCCCGTTTCTTTTTTTTCAGTTCATTTGGTTTTACTTCTATCCTTCTTTAATTTTTATTTATGTATGAGTGCTTAGGTATGTTTAGTATTTGAGTTTTTGTTCTCTGTAAATACAGCAAATGAATATTGGCATTGATTTGGGTGTTTAACAGACAAAATCTCTTTCTTTCTGCCATTTGTCTTGCTATCTTTTTTTTTTTTTTTTTTTTCATTTAATTTCATTTAGTTTTATATTAAAGTTCTAAACTGGTTCTTGTTTCTTTTGTGGAAACCTATTTATTTATTTAAGGTTGACCAAATTCTCAATTTAAGTTCAGCAAAAGTTTTCGTTTTGTTTTTTTTTTTGCTCTTTTATCCAATGTGTCGTTGTCTCTGGTACATTTTTTGGTCATTTAAAATCAACACATAAAAATTGCAAACCAGCAAATAATCAAGAATTTGAAGAAGGGAAATGCACAATAAAGTATTTTAAGTGGGCGGTTTGGAGGTTGGATTGTTTGTCTTATTTAAAATATGCGGTCTTAACATAACTGAAAGTGTTAGTTTCATCACTTCATATACAAATATATTTCACGCCACAAATTTGTGTTAAAAATAACTCAGTGCAATATTTTGTGTTGCAGACTACAATTTATACCCTATAAAAATGATACGAGTAATGAATACTATTATTTTCAGTTGATTAATCTTTTCTTAGTTGAAAAATGCTGAAATAAAAATTTTATGTTGGAAATATTCACAATGGAACATAGAGAAGCTTCCATACTGCACTATTCTGGATATTTCCATCTTTTCTATCTGTCTATCCATTCCCTTAAAATATGTCTCTAGGGAATTTAAGTATCGTCACAACTGAAAAGAATAAATTTGTTGTATTTTTGTGTACATGTTTGTTGGCTACTTACTTATTTTTCGTAAAATTCGCTTGGTAAACAGCATGAAATGCACTTTCACATGAACATGTTTGTCCATAGAATTTAGACATCAGACCAGACCAGGACAGCATTGCCTCCATGCACTCATCAACTTAACAAAGTGTGTCATTTGCATAGCCTCAGCACCACACGACTCAAGCACCAGAGACGATTATGTAGCCGATGGAAAGGATGCTAGGAATGAATGCTACTCCTGATGATGATGATGGTGATGATGCGAATAAGGATGACTTGCTTTTCTCCCGTTGCCGACAACGCGCGTTAGTGATATAACATATATTCCTGCGTTTAAGCTTCAGAGAAAGGCATTTGTCAGTGCTGCTTAATAAGCAGCTTACACCGTCATGCAGTCAGTTTGTCACTCATTTTGCTTCATCATGCAATAAGTGTGTCAATGCAACAGAATGCAAGTATAATGATAATAATGATGATGACAAGGTAAAGAGAGAGAGAGAGAGACAGGATTCTCTTTCATTGGCATTTCTTAGCTGACTGCTGCGCTTAAGTAATTTGTTTGCCACACAGCCACATAGAACCATTCAAATGGTTACTACGAGTTCAATACACACTCACTGCGTACAGCATCTCATCGAGTATCTATGTATTTGTATATGTGCTTATTTATGCTGCGTCCTGAATTTGCCATTTCAGCATTTTGTGCAGTGATACAGTTTTCTATATCTTTTTTTTCTGCATTTGTTGGTGCTTATTTCTCACTATGTGTGCTTGTGTATTTGTGAGATTGTGGTACAAAAATTATTATTCGCATGCAAATGTTTGCCTGCATTTGGTTTTTATGTAAACTAAATAAATCCACATAAATACTTATAGTTGTGCAACATTATGAGACTTTTACTTTTACATTTCCACTTACATATTTCTTTATTTTATGGTGTTTTTTTGTTTCTCAATTTTATATAATTTCTCAAGTGCATTTCTTTTATGTAAAGTTTTCATTTTGTTTATTAACAGAAAGTTTAATTTTAAGTCTCAGTAAAAATTCTAAAATTAAATGGACTCTCTAAATGGAAGTGAGTGTTGGGCAGAAAGTGAGATTGAATGTGAATGAGTGAATGGTTGAGGGAGTAAGTGAGTGAGTGAAAGAGGTTGTTTATACATAGAGTGCACTCACAAGTCTTGCCAATGCCAATCATTAACCATTTGATGAAATAAATAATCCGTTCCATGCCCGTTTTGCGTTTTGTCACACAAATATTTTTCACTCCAATTCAAACCAAGGAATAGCTGAAAGACTCTCACTCTCCTCCTTTCCTAACACTATCTCATTCTTTTTTTATCTCATACCATTTCATATCGCTAATGTGATTGAGCTTACACTGAGACCGCAAAAGTTGGATCATATAGATCCTGTACTCCTATGATCTTCAAATTTACATCGTTAATGAATATGGTGGCACTTAGAGTATAGAAAATTTCAGTTCGATAAAATGACCCATCAGCTGATTCCGACAAATGTCTGGTAAAAGCAGAAGTTCGTGCAACATTTCAGAGCTCTAGCTGAAAACCTAAGGGTCTAGTTTGCATACATACAGATGGACAGACAAACCTTTAGAAATAATGCATAGATACATAATGCATTTATGTGTTTCTATCTCTGTGTGCGTTTGCATTTTGCATGAATGCATCTCTCGAGTCTGTTTAACTGGATTGGCTCTTGGCTGTGTCTGTTTGCACTCAATGACTTTGGATTGAACCATTGCAGTACTTAAATAAATAATAAAAATTTGCTCATGAATTACAAATTGAATAAAGGATTTTTCATTTAGCTTCTTATTCTTGTATTCCCTTCTATTTGTCACCCTCGTTTTCTCCACTTAGATTGTTCTTCTTACTTTTTTCCCTTACTATGCTAATAGACCAGCAAATAAACAACAGTAGTCTCAGGCACTTGGTTTAGCATTTACTTTTTATATACCAAATCAAACTTGAACTACTTACATTTTTACTCCAACTTTTCTTTTGATTTCTACCAATCGCCTGACGCACGTTCAGAATATCAAGACCAGATTTTTCTCTAACATTCACGTCTCTCTGCACTTACCTTGTTTACTAGCACTTGATATTTGTTGTAGATTCTTTCACAAGCCAATCGATTTCAGTTGACTTCCGCTTTCGGCCATTTATTTTGTTGTTTCAACAATATTTTCCTTTATATCAATTTCTATTATTACAACATTTCCCAACCCTTTTGATTACTTCTTATTTTGCTGCAATGTTAAAAATTCCAATAGAGAAATAGAAAAAACGTCTGATTTATTATTTTTAAATTTATTGTTTCATTTTTTATTATTTATATTTTTTATAAAGAATATTATAGTTTTTTTTTGTTGCTAAAATATATTTTAACTTACTACATTTCTTGTTAATTTACATGTGAACATTTTCAATTTTAATTTGTTACATTTTTTTTTAAATAGATTCTGGATTTTTTATTACATTAATAGTAGATACAATGAAATGATTAAAATGCTGATAAAACTTTTTTTTGTTCTTTAAGAACAATAAATATTAATGATATGGAAAATTTATTGAATCAATAAAATATTATCACTTTCAATTGGTTTTATTTCTTTCATTTTACATTATTATTATTATTTTTTATTTTTTTTTTTTTTTTTTCTCTTGTGTTATCTGTTGTATGTTTTCACAAATTGAAATTTAATAAAATTTTACAAACTCTATTTTAAAATCTATTTCATTTGCATGACTGTTTTTAATAATTTTATAGAATAGATTATTTTTTCCTTGCTTTAAATGGAATAAAAAATCAATGAAACAATATTTTAAAAATTTTATAAAAATTTAATGCAATAAATTTTATCTTTATAATTTAAGAAATATTTATTATTCAAACTAATTATTAACCAATAAAAATAATACTTAGTATAACTAATATATAAATTAGATTACCAGCTGCTGGGTCCTTCGACTCAAAGCTAAATTACATGATTTTATATCAAGGAACATACAACTACTAGTAAATCATATTGACTTGACTTAAAGATTTCTTTCTCTATTAAATTTTATATTAAAATTTTGTAAGGCTTTTTGTTTTTATATTATCAATTATAATTAATAATAATTGGAAATTTTTTTCATACCAAAGTACAACATTTGCTTTTTCCTCATATTATGATTATTTTTTCTAAATTATTAAATAAATAAATAATTCTAGAAATTTATTTATTTTTTTTTTTAAACTTGATCACCATTCTGATTTATTTACTTTATTTTACATTTTATTTCATTTATATCCAAAATTCTGTAATCATTCAATGTATATTAAGACGTGATTCTGATTCAAACAAAATAAAAAAGAGTCTCGTTATGACATTAGTTTCATATTCTTTACCACTTTGAGATAACGTAAATAACCCATAAATTCTGAAATGCTGAAGTACAGTACATTATTATTTAATTATTAATGCTGTTTCAGTGATTCTGAATTGTTTCATGGGGAAACAGTTGATAATTTTTGTTGAAGTACATGATTATCCTCTACAACGTATATGCTCCACTCTTCTAGTGACTAAACTTAACACATTTGTTTTTCTGTTTTGTTCCCCACCCAGATTCAACAATATATATAAGCATAAGACTACACACGTGAATTTCTTTCCAAACTTATGTAGTTTTCAATAAAAATAAACTGTTTATGGGCAGCAGCGACGCGGCAGCACCAGTTTAGGGTAGACTTTAAAAAGCCAATTATATTAGAATTAAAGTCCAGTTTATAATCAAATCTCAGCATAAAAATAATGGAATAAAAATTGTTTTGTATGGAATGGAAGTTGATGATAATAACATAAGATAAGATAAGATTATGATGATCATATATAAGTTATCGCGTGATCAGTTTACAAGGAACAAGCGCAAGAGTCGACTTGATTCGACTTTGATGTCTGATCTGAGTTAGGAACGGTTAAAACTAACCAATCACACAAGCATGAACAAAGTGAGCGTCGATTACGTTTTGCTTGCTTAGAAACGGCATTGGGTTCTTCTGTTCACCAGAAATTCCTGTACTTGCACTTTGAGTCATGGTCTCGTGGCGTTAAGTCGCAGTGAAAATAAAGAAATTTGAAATCGAATCTTGAAATTAAATTGGCGCCAAACGTGGGGCATCATCTATTATGCCAGAATAAAAACGGCTCAAAAAAAAAAAAACATCTATTAAACAATTGAAACAACCCACAAACCAGTAAACTGCTTCCGAAATCAAATTGTATTAGAAAAGGGTGTAGCAACTCGGAAAAGTAGCTCAATTGTCTTTGGGAAAAAGGTAAGACATTTAATCTCATTCCATACTAATGCAATTTATTGCGATTTGCCAACATTAGCACAGTTCCAACGTAGATTGGTGGAACTTTTTCCCATCTAGAGGAATACTTCTTCCCAAAAATGGAGAGAAAAGCCAAACAATAGGCAGTTAATTGTCGCGTTTGTTCTCAAGCACGACACCCCACATGAAGCAGAGAATATCAGAAAGAGATAAAATAAACGGTACTGTATGTAGTACTACTTTGAGTTTAGTATTGCGTCGCAACATTCCTCAACAACATACAATATGAGTAAAGAATTCAATTCAAATATAAGTAAAGAACCACATATAAAGTGTTTCTTTAATTGTTAGTCCTATTGCAATAATTAAAGGAACAAAAAAGCAAATATATTTCATAATTCAATGCAATTCAAATATAAGTAAAGAACCACATATAAAGTGTTTCTTTAATTGTAAGTTCTATTGCAATAATTAAAGGAACAAAAAAGCAAATATATTTCATAATTCAATGCAATTCAAATATAAATAAAGAACCACATATAAAGTGTGTCTGTAAGTCAATTTTTATATTAAATTGTAAATTGTTTATATATATAAATATTAATTATAACAATAATTAATTATTATGCATATAAAACAAAATATACAATAAATGTAGGATAAGCAAGAAGATTTGGAGCGGATTGTCCTACATGGCAACGCTGTAGTGTAAGGACTAACGAGTGCGCGAGAGTGACTGGTGATCGTTCGGGTGAGTTAGTCTCTCACGTTCGTTCATCGAGTCAGGTTGCCAGTCGCTCACGTTCGCTCAAAGAGTCAAGTAAATCCTACAATGATACTCTTATTTAATAAATCTTATTTGAAACAAGGTCCAAAAGATCAATGTGTATAAATAAAATACAATAGTTGCAGTGCGCCTGTAGTTAAACCGGGTTGGAGCTAAGATAATAAACTACAATAAACGTTTTTAAACTACAAATGGGAGCTCAGCCATAATTAAAATAACAAAAAAGTAAATTATTAAATTTACTAAAACAATCAAAAAAAGAAGATGCTGTATGAATGAAACAGACTCAAACCAAATGTGACCATTTTATTGAACAACAAGTGATTTCAAAATTTACTCATACGGCAAAGCTAACTAACGCTTGTCAAATAGGATTCGCAACAAAATACGTAACCTGCAAGTGACAAACTGGTTGCGAGATCAACCACTCGTGCCATGCAGCCACAGAAAACTACAGAAACGTCTTCGCGCGGCATATCATAAAAGAGCACTTTCATTTATACGGATTAGAATACATAATAAGATATTCCTCAATCACTATAATTTTTGTTGAACCATAGTATTTTCCTCAAATACTAAAGATTCTCTTCCTAGGTGCGGTATGATCATTACATGCCAGTAAGTCTACATTAAAATCTCCGCACACTATAGTCGGAGCCAATGGTAACGATCTGCCATGAAATATGATATTATTCATATCCATTCATATTAAATTATGATCTTGGTACGGTTGGTTGATTTGGAACTTCAACTTTCAAGTCAGGTTTATGTGGATGTGCTGGTGTAGGGTTTGGGTTTTCCCCTCTTTCTTTGTTCCTGCATTAATTCTTCTTGTAGCAGATGATTGCGATTATGCATAGACTTGTTGTTCTTTCAGTTTTTGAAGTTGTTTGAATCAGATTTCTCTCTACTTGAAGAGGTTAGGCTACATTTAATATTTACCTTAAAATATATTTTGTGATCAAGAGAGGTGATATTTGAAAAAGAGTGAAAAATGGTGTGAACCGGAATACTTAAATCAATATAAATATTTTCGTTTAGTTCCAATTCGAATTGAAAGAAATTCAGAAGAAATGCATCGTTGCAATCCATGAACTTGGCGAAAAATGTACCCAAATCGACAATAAAAGAACTGCTTATTTCCTGGAAAATGGATCATTGAAAATCAAGTTGCATCATGCAGATGAAATAAAAATAGTCTTCGTAAAAATTTGTAATTATAAATATTTTATAGAAAAAATTTAAACAACAAAAACAAATGTTACACAAAAAAAAAAAAAAAAAATTTTATATATTTAAATTTGTAATTATAAATATTTTATAGAAAATATTTAAACAAAAAAAATTTGTAATTATAAATATTTTATAGAAAAAATATAAACTCTCAATATTTTCACTGTTTACAGGTTATAATATCAACCCATAAAAAACTAACAGACAGGAGTTTCATGACCCTGACAAGGTATGACATTTCTACAATTTCAAAATTGAAACATATAGCACAGCACGAAGCTCTTATGAAGACTATAGTAATGCAATCATAAACCAAGATCCGAAAAATTCAACCAGTAATGTTCAACAATTAAACCAAGCAAAGAACAAAAAATAACAAGGGTAATGCAGTAATGCAATTAGCAAAATAGTCAAAAATTATTATTTGTGAATAGAAGTGAAAAAAAAAAATAAGTATAAGAAAGACCCAGCGCGCATCGATCATAGTTGCGGCAGCACGCACTCAAACAAAAAAAAAAAATAAATAAATAAAAAAAATATATTGCCGGCCGTGACCTTTGTGCTCGATTGCCTTCTTTGGAAAAGATTTAAAATCCATTGTTTTGACTGCTTGGTCTCTGACATATATAATATATATATATATATATATTATAGATGGGCCGTGTACTCGATTGATACTCTGTACTCGGCGGGTTTTTTGTTACTCGTACTCGGCCGAATAACTCGGTTTGAATGCCGAGTAAATGCCGAGTATACTTTGACAATCTCAATTAATAAAATCAAAATTATCCTAATGAATGAGTAGTAAGTGAGACAAAATTAAGAGAACAGTAGTACAACAAATAATCAATATTTAAAATTTAATAAAGGTAAGTTATGATGCAGGAACACGAGGCTCTCTGCACGTTCTGGTAACAGCCTATTCCTCTTTTCTTCGTTGTGCAGGTGCACATAGATACACTCTTGCTAACCCTGTCCACCACTCGAAGGACTGTTGTTTTTTGCCAACAAATTTTCTTTTAAATAGCAATCTAATTCTAAAGCAATTGGGTTTTTAGGATCATCGCGCTCTAATGGCTGCGTGGAAGCTAATTCTTCGAAGCAATTCCAGAAAGATGCATGAGGATCTTGTGACTGTGGTAATCGTTCAGATTCGTTTTCTTCACTGCTACTGGCACTCTCTGAAATCTCAGTTCTTTTTATTGATTCTAATAATAGCGTATTCCTTATCAGTTCATAGTTTTCTGTATGAAAAAATCGCATCCTGAAACTGGGGTCTAGTAAAGTTGCCAAACTATAATATTTATCTTTTTCTAACCCTTGTTGTTTTGTTTTTTTCGACCGTTGGCGACAGACAGACGGCGTGTCTTCCTCTTCGTGGTGTGCCTTGACATACAGGGTTGCTTTCGATTACGTGATCAACACCGATTACACCTCGGTTATCGCTCACAATTGCTGTAGCAATGTCAACAATCACTGATCAGGTACTACACACAGTCAATCGTTAATTAAAGACTTTTTCAATTATGTATCTACTATGACGCGCAACGTGAAGTATTTGTTTGCAACTATCAAGCGACTGGTAGTTGAAAGGCGCGGGCGGAGTGAGGGGTGTATCAACGCGAGCCGGCCTCTTGACCGGCGCGAATCTGTTTGTTCTTGCTCACGCGCGCGAAATGGGAATTTGATAGAACCGAAGTTACTCGGCCGAGTACTCGGTCCGATTAATCGTTGCGCACTTAGAAATGGCTTTTTTTTTTTGTTATTATCATGAATTTCCCTATTCTTGCTTTATTGTTATTGTTTTTGTTGTTGTTATTAAAGATCAGATGTTGGACAATCAATATAATTTAAAAAAAAAAATATAATAATTATAATCACAACACCTGTCCGATTATCCGATGGAGGCACAGTATGTACACTGGCAATTGATTGTAAAATTAAATGGAGAAGGGAAAAGAGAAATTGCTGAAATTGTTGGAAAAAGGAAATCTACTGTCCACGATATCATAAACAGATATCAAAATGAGCAAAGATTGCATTACAAAAGTAGAAAGGGGCAGGGTTTTTACCCTTACTTAGTATAAGAGAGGAGCGATCAGTTCTGAGGGAAGTAAAACAAGATCATTTTAAAACCACTAAGGATTTGCAAACTTCTGTGAAAAACATGAGTGGAAAAGATGTTTGCTTAAATACAATTCGCAACACATTACACAAAGAAGATTTTCATGGAAGAGGTGCAAAGAAGAAACCATTTATAAGCCAGATGAACAAAGCTTTAAGAGTGAAATTTGCAAAAGAATATTTGTTGAAGCAGGAAGATTTTTGGAATACGGTAAATCATTAATTTTTATCTTAAAAACAATTCTAACTTTTAATTTAAACGTTCCTTTTACTGATGCAAGCAAATTTAATTTGCATGGATCAGATGGCAAGGTGTATGTTTGGAGGAAGCCAAACGAAGACTTTTTACCCAAAAACACCAAGTCCACTTTCAAGCATGGTGGAGGCTCTATAATGGTTTGGGGCTGTATGTCTCCAGTGCGGGGGTGGGTAATTTGCATTTCATTGTATGAATTATATTTTTATTCGCTAATAAACTATCCTCGCAACATTTAATCAGAAATATAGTTGCTAAACCCCAAAATAAAAGTTTTGGAGAGTAGTGAATCAAAACAGCTGTTCTCTTCGTAAAGCATTCGTGATTTAACGAACATATTCGTGTGTCACTTGATCTGAAAACACAAAAAATAAAAATTGTTGTATAAATGAAATATATACACATCGTTTTTGTTGTTTGGAAATAAAAAATCATTTCAAATAAACTACAATGTTTGGTACAGCAGTTTAGTCAAGAAAAAAAACCACCAACCATACAAATTATAAAAACTGCAATAGTCATCCTTTATTAATTTAGTTTAGTATTTAATTGAAGACTACTGATTTATTGTAACAAACTCTAGAACATCTTGAGTTAAATTGTGGATGAATTGGTTCTTTTAAGCGAGTAAAATTCGGCATTGTAAATCGTACTTCTTTATTTTTGTAATTACAGATTTTTGTTCTGCACAAAGGAAATTTAGAGCCATGGCTACCAGGAAGACGCAGCGTGATCAGGTGCCGATAAGTAGCAACAACACACGGTTTTTGCGTTCCACCGTTAAGAATGCAGATGAACCAAGTGGACCAAGAGTTGGTCCCGAATACCAAGCCGTGATACCCGATTTTATACCGGAGAAACGTCGAAAGAGTCACGATTTGCAAAACGTCTGTGAAATGGCCTGTTGGGTACCGGGCGGAAATTATTCTGAAATAGAATTGGACATTTATGTGAAGTTTGCAACCAGCTGTAACTTTACCATAGATCAAGCACTTGCAATGCTTATGTACTACAATGGCAACATTAAGGAAGCTGAAGGCAATTTAAAAAACTACACCAAGATCTTTAAAGAGACCGAGCCTCGCCCTGAAGAAATTGTAAAGAAAATTGCCAAAGATGGCATACAAAAAATTCAAGGAAACCAAGAAAAAGACAACAGAATTTATCACTGAATGGACTGTAACAAATTAACGGTTCTTTGGTCTTATTTTTGATTGTAGAGTGCTGCGTCAGAAATGGCATTTTCAAATGCTAGAAACATAATTACTGAGAAACGCTGTAAATTAACACAAAATGAGGATACATTAAAAATTTTAATAAAAACCGTTCACATCGATTTATAAATTGTTAATATTATTTTGAAATTCTTATTGTTATTTGTTTCATTCACCCCGGACTAAATCACGCTGCTTCACTTTGGCATTCAGACCGGCGTTTTTGAATTATGAACAGCCATGCGCCCGTCGGTGGCGAAACAAAAATTGCTGTTCCGTTCCCAACACAATTTGGATGATGCAACATCATCCAAAATCCAAAAAGACACTTTCCTCTGACAGTGCATTTTCTGTCACATACGCCAGCCAGCATAAGCGAATCAAATATAATAAATAATTAAATTCCATATTATAAAAGCACATAGTGGTGTTCGTGGAAAAGAAATTATATATTTGGTAATATGTTGTTATGATTTATGTTAATTTATACAAGTACATTATTGAAAGAGTGCGAGAGCGATCAAAATTCAAGTGTAAGTGCCTCTAATCAAATTGTAAAAATAGAAGAACAAAACACCAAAAAAGCAATCAAAGGGTATGGACACAAAGACAAAATAAACTGGTGAATATTGTACAGCGTACTAAGTGGAGTCTGGAACCATTCGATTTGAGTTATCCACACAAGTGGACATCGTGCTAAGAACATTTTAAGTATGAGATAAGCGTAAGGAAGCAGTGTCTCTCACGCTAGCTGGCGCTTTGCTATACGAACTATTGACATCGTCGCCGACTCCTAACAGGTAAGTGAGTTGAGTTTAGGGGAAATAGAGAAAAAATTAACAGAACTTTTGTCTCCACGCCTTATGTTACCCAGGTCAGGTTAAGTTAAATTAGAACCAAACAATAAAAATATGACGAACAGAAAATTCTAAAATATATACAGCAGATCTAGCATCAGCAAATCAAAACTTATATTTGAATCAGTTATATTATTCGCATGTAGTTTCATGGGAAAGAGAGATGAATAGTAAAAGGTAAGCGAAGCAAGAGTTTTGAAAGCCTATTATTCGCAGCAAAAGCTGTAAAAACTTTTAATTTGCGCTTGATTTCTTGTGTTCTTCGCTAAACAACACTGCAATAGAATTAGTCATCAAATAGTGCGTGAACTTCCAACCCCATAGTAGGTGGGTAGTTGGCAACACGACTCGAGGATTCTCAAGGTGCTAAATTGTGAAGTTCATTAACTAATAAAGAAAACATACAGTCCACCGTCGACATTTGAGTTGTCTTGTTTTTTCGGGATTATTAATTCAATTCATTTCGTAACAAGTAGGTAACGAGATCGATAAGAGGAGTAGAGTTTGAATGTGGGGAGTAAGTCGTAGTTAAACGCTCGAACAAAGGAGTCGTCGTTAAACATTCGAAGTAGCAAGTCATCAAACTGAAGTGGAATAGAATGGTATTGTTTGTGCCGACGCGGACAAAACGCATTGCCATTTATCGGACTTCGCTTTCGTAGCTTATGCTTGCTCAGCATTAATAAGGAAAAAACCGCACTTACATGTGCCATGAAAAATTTAGCATAAGATAGTCTTAAGACCGATCCGAAATAATAAAAAAGTGTTTAGCTCCGAAGAGCATTCCTCTTTTTCTTTACTTGGATTTTTTAACTAGCATAACTGTTTAAATAAAGAAACATAACTCGCGTGTAAAAAATAAATTTATTATCTGTTTATTAACAATAAAGAATTACACTACAATAATCGTAAATGGTAGTTTACCATATTGGTGATCAGATCAGGGAAACACAGTTTTTTCCCTTTTAAAGAACGCAAATTCTAACGAGGCTCATCCATTCACGAAAAACGGTTATATGACGACACTTAATTTTCACCAAAAACTCGTGCGTTTGTGTATGTGGTGAAGTCGTTAAAAATTTTTAGGCGCTCGTGCGTGTGTGTGTCTGTTAGCGTCAGTAAAAATTTTCAGGCGATTGTCCGCGTGAGTGTGTTGGCGTCTTTTCGATGATTTATTTGTTTAAGTAAAATACAATATTATTATGTACATTAAAACATGTTGTTTTTAAATCACGTCTGGGTCGCCAATATGGCAATAGCCGTGTAAGGTGTAACGATCCGTCCCTGGGATGCAGCCCTGGGCGGTAGCGGTCAAAGTAGATGAAGATGACAGCAGAGTAAGAAGTGCAGTCAGTTGTTGTCAGAGCTGTGAAACCAAGAAGACAGTCGCGGGTGTTCAAGCAGTGAAAGCCGAAATAAGCTTCAGTAAAACCAATCACCAACCACCAAAATCGCCAACACAAGTAATACACCAGCACAAATATACTCTTCGCTGCAACCTCAAAATGACAAACAAAATACAGGATCATAATCGTGCATGGCCACTGTAATTTAAACTTCAGTCAGTGATAATGAAGACACCTCTATATAGGGACACATTTGTAATGTAAGATCTATCTTGTTTTGAAAGGCTAAACCTATATGGTCGTTGCCAGCAATTCAAGACCTCTATTGAGCTAAGATCGTTGATCCTTTTCTCCCTACACTAACACTGAAGCTAAGATCTAAGCGGTCCTTTGCATGTATGTCTATGAATTTGCCCATTTTCTTTTCTTAAAAAAAAGTTTTTAATTTGTATTTATCCGAATGAACGTTTAATTGATTCATTGATTCCGGTTGTAATACTTAAAAAAAAAAAAGGTGAGTTGTTAATTGATTCTCTACGATAAATTTTTATATTCTTCATCATCAAAAAAAAAAAAAACAAAAATAAAAAAAAATAACAAAAATACCTTTTTTTTGGTGACCAACATTAACGTTATATTGCAATGCATTCGTAAACAAAAAATAATCAAAAAAAAAATTAGAAAAAATTATTAGAGGGAGGAGTTGTCACGTAAGGATCCAGGTTACGTCGTGAGTTGGCTTCACTGGACCACGTCACCTCGCTAGCACACGACAAGTCAGGAATGCTTTACCATAAAGGCAAAAAAAGGCAATACCTAACACTGTTGCGGTGACGTGGTTCCTCCTGAATTGTTGGGGCCTGCCGTTAAGACTCAAAGGCAGAACAACGCGTGGCTAACGAGTACCAAGTGAAAAGCAAGATGGATCACTTGGCATCGTACAGAGACGGTGACACTTAATAAATTCCAGTTCGTACGGTGACGTCTACCTGGGTACGACGGTCGAGATACAGGAGAGAAGGTCGCCATCAAATTGGAGCGGATTAACGCGGAATTTCCGCAGTTGGACCATGAAGCAAAATCCTAGAAGAAAATGAAGGATGCCATTGGCATACCACGCATATTCTGGAGTGGTGTTATGTGAAGCTATAATATCATGGTCGTGGAGTTACTGGGTCCATCTTTACAGGATCACGTCGCTTCTCGTTACAGACCGTGTTGATGTTAGCGAACCAAATGATCGCACGCATTGAGAGCGTACATTCGAAGTACCTTTTGCATCGTGACATTAAGCCAGGTAACTTTCTATTGGGCCGCGAAGAAAAGTCCAATGTTCTGCACATCATTGACTTTGGTATGGCAATAGATTATAGCAACATAATTAATTAAATTCATAAATTAACTTCTAACAATTAATAATGGAACAAAAAAAAAAAAAAAAAAAAATGATAATTTACACAGAAACTCTTTTATCTCTCTAATAACATGGTAATAATTATTATGATCATTATTCCCATAATGCTATGATCATTATCATGATCATTATTCTCACAATATTTTCGCTGACACAATGTCCGCTTCCCACACTATTTGGCTGATTCAATATCCAGAAACACATACATAAGTCCCTTTCCCAGCATAAGCCATAGCAACCCTTTCCGCTGACAGTGCATATTCTGTCACGTACTCCAATTCAAAGTCTCTCTTTTCCAATCCAAAGATTCTCTTTCCCAACTCAAAGGTTCTCTTTATTAGAGCCCTTTCCTCTGACAAAACACTTGAAGTAAGTTAAGATTAGTTTCAATTTGTCACTCAAAGAAGCACATAGCGCTGATAAATTATTAAGCTCATCGAGCTATTATAGAAAAGTTATATTTTTTCAAAAAAAAAAATAATTTGATTAATTGACTCTCTCCTCATTTAATACTGCTTTAAATTTTAAAGCTAGTATAGCGAGATTGGACTTCATTTATGCTGATAAGAGACCAATATACCTGATCGAGCAAGAGATGTCCACTTTAAGATCAATGAACGCACATTGCGCCTCGCTGCGCTAAGACAATGTAAAATATAGAAAAGATTAACGAGACTGCAGACGGGGAAAAGATAACTATGAGCCACAGAAAATCCCAAAATTAACAACTAGACAACAAAGCAATACAAAACCCACTGTTAAGAAAAAAAAAAGCCCTGGTTGGGGTGGATTTGTATTATGTAAAGCTGATCAGCAGCAACCATGGGCGTGGTGAAGGCTTATCAGCTTATCTCTAAGCCCAGAGCCTCTTACCGCCTCAACTATGGTTAATAGTGCACAGCTACCTCAATAATAGGACTTTTACAGTGGTTCTGGATGGTGTGGAGTCTAGCATCAAGGCTATTCGCGCAGGTGTAGCGTTCTGGGGCCGACACTCTATACCCTGTTCACGCACGACATGCCCAATAGCTTAAAGCTACCGCTAGAAGATTCTGATGATTTTATCATCGCCACGTTTGCAGATGATACGGCCATCCTCTCCAGAAACAGGTGCATATATGAAGCCACGGACATTCTGCAACAATATCTGCACAGTTTTGAAGTCTGGACAAAAAGATGGAACATTGGCATTAATGAAAAGAAATGTGCCAATGTGACGTACGCCTTACGGCCGGATGTTTGTCCGGGCGTCTTTATTGGCAATCAGTTTCTAGAGCATTACCCGGGATATAAATACCTTGGTGTTTATTTGGATAGGCGGCTAACGTTTAAAAAAACCCATATCTCAAATATAACGAAGTCACTCGGGCAGAGAATTAGGAAACAGTCGCAATAAATAGTCAATAAGAAATAAGGTTCACATCTACAAGGCAATAATTGCTCCTGCTTGGCGTTATGGCTTACAGGTGTACGGCATAGCAGCAAAAACAAATATTGCTAAGATTAGAGTTCTGCAGGCCAAGACATTGCGCATGATTTCTGGGGCCCCTTGGTTTATGCGCACAGCGGACCTTGAGCATGACTTGAAAATACGAAAAATTGGCGACGTGATTAATCATCAGGCCAAGGACTACATTAATCGGTTGGCAAATCATCCAAACGATCTAGCCAGGCGGCTTTTAAGGCGACGCAGAAAGGGAGGGGTCAGAGTGGCGAGGAGGCTGAGAAGATCGCATCCTGTTGACCTCCCTACTAGATCATATTGAATGTTTTGTTCCGTCCTACTTGGAAATATAAGTAAGTTGTTTTGTACAATATATAGTTTAATTTAAGTTGTTTCATAATAACAGTCTAATTAAAGTTTTAAGAGAAAAAAAAGAAAAAGGAAATGAAAATTGAGCTTTTCTTTCTTTTGCTTACTGACGATCACAAGAAGAGGACTTGAAATGTAAGGAAAAATAGATCTAATTTATCATTGTTTCAGTTTTAAAAACAAATAAAAAAAAAGATTGATTAAAAGCAAGACCTCGACGTGTTAATATCCACATTACACTAAACGATAAAAAAAATCAACAATTCCAATGAAACATTAATAAAGAAGTTATATGCATATAGACGTTATCTCAATGGATAGAAAATAGTACAACAATATGTTCAGAAATGCACAAAATAAAAAAAAAACTAGGGAAGAAGTTGGTTGACACTATTATTATATCCGACATTGTTGTTCATGAAGAGATTGATTTAAATCAATTATTTTTAAAGCTTGAAAAATTAGCTGGCAATAATGGAATTAAAAAGTTTCAGATATCAATAAATGATAAGCAACTAGCCTAATTACAATATCTGTTGTTGCGGGGCTAATATACACACTTTACTCAAGTTCAATAACACAAATTTATATGACTATAAAGGTGTTTACATAAGAGTGCTAAGTAGAAACGGTTGATAGACATTTACCGTACACCTTTTTCCAAGACAAAATTAGATTTCATAGCGAAAGAAAATTATTATTATTTTTTTTTTTTTGTTTTGTTTTATTCCTTTGCAGAACTACTTTATTTAAAAAAACATATATACATATGTATACATATATATATATATATATATATATATAGTAACAAGTGGTGGTGAGCTGGTGATCGGTGATGACTATCGGACCAACCGATATTGATAGACGACCGAACTATCGATCAGCAGCAGAGTTGGCAACAGAGGGTGCGAGACAAGCTACGGAGTTGGAAATGGGTCGCAAGCAGAATCAGTCGCAAGTTGAAAGTTGACTCGGAAGAGAACAAGTCGTGCATCGGTTGTACAGCGGAACGAACAATTATATACATTACAATAAACATATTATTACACTATTATAACATTAAACTTTACATTTGGGGGCTCAACCTTAGTTAAAGAAAAAGTCAGCAGCGCAGCAACGTCAGTAGAGACAGCAACAGCAGCAAACAAAACGAAATTTCTGGAATTATTTCGTCATCTGTTGGAAACGAATTCGAGCAATCACCCTATGAGTGTGGGTGGAAAAGGTCAATCAAGAATTTAATAATGGTAAGATTAAGGATGAAGATGAGCTTTGGGAAAACATTAAAATACTCGAGCAGATTCAAATATCATTTAATAATGTTTATGATAAACCCGACAGCTAGACTTCGATGAAATATTAGGCATTTTTTGTTATTTTTATTTTTACACTTTATCAGAAGCAATTTAATAAAAAACTCAGAGCTAAATAAAAACACGTCTACACGTCTTCGTCACTAAGCTCTGTCTGTATGTATGAATGTATGTATGACGCAAGACGCTCCAATTAAGTTTTATTTTTTTTTAACTCAATCACAATGTTCAGTGGTTGTATATAAAATTTTTATGCAAAAAAGTACATATTTAAAATTGCTTACAAAAAAAACAACGTCGTTAATTTGTCGATAACGTGCGTTCACGGTCCACGTCCTTTCTTTAAAAGGTAGAAATCACGAGAATCTGAAGCTCTGCATCATATCAAGCCTGTCTGGTTTCATCATCCAACTTTTTCAATAATATGTAGATTAAGAAAGGATTACGACTTGTACAATTGAGTGCCGTCAATCCCCTCAACGCTTCGTCAGCTCAATCATGTATCTTCCGCAGAACGGTTACATTTGTAGACTTGGTAGACTGAGAAAATTCTGCACGAAAGATCGAATGATGAATTGCTTTTTGCCATACCTTTCCCGAAGACGTTCCCATGCCTGAGAATAGTTGTCGCCAGTGATTTGAATATGTTTTATCTGCTCTGGATACAATTCGGTCAATGGATATCAAATTACATAGTTGCATTAGATAGATCTATTGGATAAGCGGTTTAAAAATATCGTCTTATTTTTAAGCGCACATCACTGAGATTTTGGGCATCAAAAGGACGGAGGGCTCATCGACTGTCAAACTTCGGGAGATATCCGACAAGGCGAATGCTAACATGCGTGCTTTATTAAGCATGCGTACGGTAGAGGACGTCGCTGGATTCATCATCGTTGATGCACTTTTGCAAAAAGTTGATAGTGCAACACAGAAGAGGAGGAGGTTGCACCGTTGGACGTTATAGCTTCGTAGGAGCTGTTTTCAACCTTTCTGGATAAGTATTGCCAAAAGCTGGAAAATGTTGATCACGCAATGGCTTCTTATAAGTCTGTAGTAAATGTATATTTTGTAATAACACCGCATGAGATAAATGCTTGCCCACAATTTCACTGTCACCTGTCACTTCGCCGAACGAATTAGAGATGGCACCTTCACCTTGTCTAACCACCGCAAAGGACGGAATTTTGTATGGACCATACAAATCGTGATCGTGATGGCACGATTAATCGAAAAGTTGCGATTAATTGATTAAATCGTTTCAGATTTCGACTTAAGTGTATCGAAAATTCCATTTCGATTAAGCGACCAATAAATCGGTTCATTCTTAAATAATTGAACGATTATAGCGCCGCAGCTAATTTAATACTTTTCTACAATTCGTTACTGAGCAAATAAATTAACTGATACACGGGGTTCCCCTTGCATTTTATATTTTACAAAAGTCTTATAGTATTTTCTTTTTCGCTTTTATCTTACTTTGATTTCTATTTTGTAAAGAAAATGAAAAAAAAAAACGGCTCCTTTACGAAGTGGTTTGGAAAAATTTTGAAACAATAACTGGAAAGGAGGTGAAATGTTTGATGTGCCTAAAAGCTTTGAAATGTTGTAATAATACAACGAATATGTAGCAGCATTTAAAACTTAAACACAAGAAGGATGCTAGGAATCTTAAGCTAAGTGCATTTTTTTAGGCCGGAAAAGATAAAATTAGAAATGGTTCATTTAATTTTGAATACATATTCACATGGGGCCCCATGACAAGCATTCAAACAAATAAAGAATCACCACCAAGAAAACAGTTCTGGGGGTAATATACACCTATCCCCCGATTTGCACGGTACTTGTTTTACACGTTTTCGCTCTTACACGGGTTTCCAAATGAGTTTTTTTTTTGTTTTTATCGCACTCTACTAAATGCTACTGTTTTTTTGTCTGTCTGTCCCATGTTTTGTGGGTCTCCTCGTGTACTGTTTGTTAGTAGGTCGTTCCTACACGTCAGCGAACTAAAAAATCAGTCCGGGACACCTAATGCCAAACGATTATTTCGTTCACGCAATCGTTCAGCGGCTCTATCACGTTCCAGAGTTCGGAGAGTACTCATTATAGCAAACATAGCAGATTTCACTGTTTGCCACTTCTCCGGAGATTGACATATATGTGGCACCAAATTTCCAACTGTGGGTGGTTCGCCAAAACACTCATCAATGCAACCGGCGATTCCGAAAAAAAGAATGAGAGTAATTTCCGATAGTGATGAAGGATAATAAAACACCTTTGGTTTTATTTTTTGTTCTTCTGTTACATGCATTGTAATTAAATAAAAAAAAAGTGTTTCCGTAATATATTACATATTTTAACCTGTCAATGCATTCTATTCTTATTTCTGTGTGCACCTAAAAATACTGAAAAAAATCACAACTGTTAAATAGCAAAATTATGCATTTTCTGCAAGCTTTCCGATTTACACGTTTTTCCCAGGAACGTATCTACCGTGTAAATCGGGGGATAGGTGTATATACTTTTTTTGAAGACGGATAAAAATGTAAACAATTCATTTTTGTTTTCATTTATTTTTCAAAATAATCGATTAATTTGTTGCGATTAATTGCAATTAATAACCGGTACCCTCGATTAATTATATGATTATTAATCGATTAAAACATTTTTTTTTTTTTTTTTGTTATCACTACATACTACCGTAAACGCTTATTTCACTCATCGCATACAAATTGTATCACACTGCAAGTAATCGATTACGTGTGAAAAGCTCTTTCTGTGATCGGTCGGCATTGAAAGCTCTCAAGTTTCTTTTAAGAGAGGCAACGATCGAAATTAGTCTGTGACCAGAACTCTGCGCGTTATAATAAACAACTTATAAAGAACTTACACAAACGATGTTTATATTTGAGTTTTATCACTTCAACTAATGAAAGAACTTAACATTCAGAATATAGAAAAAAAAAAATAAACTCTCTAAGCCTATTGGCTAAATCTAGCACATTTGCATCACACGGTCTGTTGACCATTATCCTGACTTCAATCCTCATCATATTCCTAAAACACAAACTGACCAAATCCAAACCTGAAATTATCATACAAAATCCCATATCCATCTCCAATAACGCTGCAAAACGTTGCAAAACAATGACGTCTCAACGATATCCCATACTTCTAGAATTAATCGAGGACGATCGATATTTCGAAGGGGGGAGTTAAGAAACTCTTTTAACACTCTAATATCATAATCATTATTCCCATAATACTATGATCAGTATCACTATTTGGCTGATGCAATATCCAGAAACTTTACATAAGTCACTTTCCCAGCATAAACCATAGCAACCCCCCTACCCTTACCACTGATAGTGCATATTCTGTCACGTACACCAATTTAAAGACACTCTTTTTTCTACCCAAAGTTACTCTCCTCCAATCCTAAGATTCTCTTTCCCGACTCAAAGGTTCTCTTTGTTAGAACCCTTTCCACTGACAGTGCAGTTTCTGTCACGTAGACCAGCTTCAATCTAATGAAGCTGTAGTAAGTTAGCTTCAGTTTTAAATGGTAACTCAAAAGAAGCACATCGTGCTATAATATAATATAAAAAGCGAAATTTTCGTCAATTTCTTGAAAGCAAACCCTAGCATTGCAAAGGGACACACGCGTGCGGAGAGTGTCGCTGTTACCAATGCCTGGAACGCGGTGACCACAGAATTAAATGCCACTAGGACACCTATGAAAACATGTGATACTTGGCGCCATGTAAGTAAACGTTAGGAAAGAAAATGCACATACATAATATTCACATTTGCAGACTTGGAAAAACTGGAGACAACAGATAAAAAAAAAAATTGCTTGCTACAAAAGGGAAGTCCATAAGTCTAAATGAACACGAAATAGCAGTTATCCTGGACTTGTGCAGAGAAGTTGACGGAAGTCTACTCATTCCAACAACCAACTCCAAAAATACCATTGATGCGAAGTTCTGGATTTAGAATCAATAATGTATACATCATATTTAAGCTATCATCAACCAATAATCGCTTATATTACATAAATTGAAATTTAATACTGAAATTTTGCATCAAACTTTCAGTAATTCAGTTAGTAACATAGTCAACGTGTTTCATATCAAGGGCTCGTGAGTGTTAAGCACACTCACACACAGGAAGCGTATATAAAAACTACATAACACTATAACCTTTTGATTTCATTGTATTTCGTTTCATCATCTCGATGCATGTATACAAATTCGCATAATTATTTGCAAAGTAAAAAAAATCACTAAAATTTTTTACTAGCTTACTGAAAGATTTTGAAAATTTTGTAATCGCAATCGAAACATGAGATAAATTACCTGCATATGAATTCGTAAAAGTTAAACTACTTGTAAAAGGAGCACGGCGAGAAGAAAAGATGAGCAAGATAATCTAGAGCAAGCTGTGTACACACATATGCAAAAAGGCTTTGCAAAGCAAAAACGGTCGCGACGCACAGCGCGGTGTCAAAGATAAAACAGCAAGTGTAAAGAACAATGAGAAACGGTTCAACGGAAAGTGTTACAATTGTAATAAGCAAGGGCATCGTGCAAGTGATTGTCGAAATAAGAAAAGAATACAAGAAGAAAGAGAACAAAGTAACTATTTAATGCACAGCACAAGCGCTCAACAACAAGGAGAAATACATGGTGCATTGACATCGCATGTCCTGTGAAAAAAACAAATTTCAGTGACAATCAAACAACAATTTTGCTAGCGGCTGACAAATTTGTTACATCACGTGGTATTGGCACAGTGAAAATTAATGCACAAAATGTAAAGGTAGAATTGCAAAATGTTTTATACGTTCCATCTTTGCACATCAGTGAGCAAAGCGACTCAGTACAATAATTTTTTCACATTTGCAAACAAAGAGGTGCTGATAAAAAATAAAAACAATCAAGTGATGGATGTTACCGGGCAGTGAAAGAGAATAATTTATAATAGTATACTGAGTGTTTAAAAGTAAATACAATTAATTTGTTAAATAATTCTTCATCTGCAATAATATGGCGTGGAATCTTAATCTCACTGTCGTCGAGTGCAGTTGTAAGCGCGCATGATTTTTTGACTTTGTTCGATAACAGCAACAACATTTACCGCATTTACCGTATTTAGTGATTATTAAACGTCGCGTGTATTAAAAACAAATTCTTTAGTTTAAACAACAAGTGTAGTCCCCTACCGTTGTTGTCACAATGAGTGACAATAACGTTGTCATCAACACAGGTGCAGTCAGCTGGCAGGCTCCGCATAAATGGATGACCTTGCCCAAACGAAACAGAAGAGCATCCTCTTCTTCTTTCTCATCAGAGGAAACGCTGACAGCTGATGAGGATGAAATCAATAAGGGATCTATACCAAAAACAAATCTCAGAAAACCCAAACTCAACCCAAAGAAGAAAAGAAACACTTTGGGTGCAAACCGGTTTGAAGTGTTGGGAGAACTTGAACAGGAATGTCAGGAAAAACCTCAGGAACAGGAGAGAAAGTCCAAGCCACCACCTATTTTTGTCCCAGTGGTGACAGACATTGAAAATATGAAAGTCATGATTGCAGAAACCATCGGAGGGAGTAATTTTTCCTATAAAGCCGGGCGTGACGGGCAAATACGCATCATGGTTGATAAGGTTGAGAATTATAGGAAATTGGTAGATGTCTTCTACAAAAAAAATGTCATCTTTCACCACTATCAGATAAAAGAAGAAAGGACATATCGAGCGGTTATAAAAAACCTACACTTTTCTACCTCAACTCAGCACATTATCAGCGACCTTCAAGATCTGGGACATAAGGTAAGGGACATCGTTAACGGTAAATCCCGCACCACTAAGGAGCCAATGTCTATATTCTTCGTTGGTCTTGAGCCAGCATCCAACAACAAGAAAGTTTTCGAAATCAAGAAACTTTGCAATGCCATGGTAACCATAGAGCCTCCTAGGAAGTTTGATGATCTTGTGCAATGTCATCGTTGCCAGGAGTTTGGGCACACGCAACGTTTCTGCAATAAGCCTTATCGCTGTGTGAAATGTGGAGATCCACACAAATCAACAGACTGCAAAACAACAAAAAAAAGACCCTAAGACTTGTGTGCACTGTAAGGAGAACCACACGGCTTCCTACAAAGGTTGTAGGGTATACCAGGCTACTCTTCAGAGAATCAGTGAAGGTAGGAGGAAGTCAATATCCACCATCACCATCAGGACATCAACGAACCAGTACAGCCTGGCACAGTCAAGGAGCCGTTTCTCCTATGGTGGCGTTACCACGGGTAACGCAACTGCCCAACGAGATATCTCCTACAAAAGTGAAAAGATGCCTAGTAATGCAATGATTGACAATTCTGGCTTCAGTGAAGAGAGAATCGTGACACGCGCTAATGGAGATGATGCAGCAAATGGTGGCCCAACTTACTTTGCAGTCCACTCAGATGCTCACCAATATGTTGGCAAACTTATGCAAGTAAACCTTAGAATGGCTATATGGAATGCAAACGGCCTATGCAATAATAGGCGAATATTTGAACACTTTTTGAAAATCAACAGTATTGATGTCCTACTTGTATCTGAATCACACCTAAACTTCTTATCCTGCTTTAAAATGCAGGGCTACGATCTTATCAGTGCAAACCATCCAAGTGGCAGAGATCGGGATGGTGCAACAATTCTAATCAAAACTACCATAAGATTTGCCGAACCAGCTTCGATCACACTAGACTGGTTTCAAGCTGCGGTAGTGAAAGTATCAAACTATTTTGGAGATATTACTTAAGCCGCGGTCATACCAACTTGCCACTTCAGCGAAGTACCTTGGATTGACACTTGATAGGCGTTTGACCTGGAGACCCCACATAAAAAAAAGGTAACAACTGAACCTCAAACTAATCAAGATGAGCTGACTCTTAAGCACAAATAACAATCTCCTTCTCTACAAAACCATCTTCAAACCAGTATGGACTTATGGCATTTAACTTTGGGGCGCAAAATCAAATGCCAAAATTATATAAAGGTTTCAGTCCAAAGTTTTAAGGAGGCTTGTCAACGCTGAATGGTATGTCCGCAACTCAGTCATTCACAGTAACGAGCGTTTTGCGGTCCAAAAACGAATGTCGGTTGAACATACGCTCAACTAGTGTAAACGAGCTCGCAAATAATAGTTTTTCTGCGTGCATAAAATGATAAATAACAAAACAAGAAAAAAAAAAAGAGACGCGAAACAATGTGCACAACTCGTCCGTTTGAAAGAACGACGAGAATTGACCAACAGAACATGAGTTTTCTTCCATGATGACAATGCTAGGCCACAAACATCTTTGATGACCCGGAACAAATTGGGAAGTTTTGATGCAACCACAGTATAGTCCGGACACCCTTTGACTACCATTTGTTTCGGTCTCTGCAAAACTCTCTTCACGTAAAAAATAGGCCGACCGAGCCGCTGAAAACCACTTGGCCAAGTTTTTCGCTAATAAACCACATTAGTTCTACACCGATGGAATTATGAAGCTACCAGGAGAAAATGGCATAATGTCATAGATAATAATGTGTACTTGATTGAAATTCATTTTGCATAAAGAAAATTTTTGTTCAATAATGTACCAAAAAACCGAGGAGACTTTTTATATGACTCTATATATATAATTGCTAAAAAATCTCATTAAACTTTCTTTTCGTTTTTGTATTTTCTCCGGAAGAACAATGACTCGAATTAAATGATAAATAAAATCATAATTTTAATATAATAACTGGATGAAAAAAAGAAATGTTTAATGACATTTTTATGCAAAGAAGACAAATTAAATTATGTGAAAATTAATGAAAAATTATAGGAAATTTAATATGCTTAATAAATGCGCCTAATAGTATTAATGTCGTTAATATTGTGACAAAGAACTTGACAGTTCTGTCACGGATGGGATGGTGATTATTTTTACGTTTTTCATGATTTAGCAGCTTGAATATGAAATTTAATATTTTGTATATTTTTCAAAAGAATAACGAAAGTAAATCGAATAACTAGACTATTATTTGTAGATTATTTCAGTAGAAAATTCTATGAAAATGGAAAATATTGAATAATGGTGATCAAATTTTGAAATAGATTGAATGATGATATTATGTATGTAAGTAGTGTTTTTAAAGTCTTATTGTATACAATACTAATACATACTAATACAAAAAAATAGACCTAAGTACATGCCTAAGAACTTTTATATCTCTATGTACGAGTACATCAAATATGTACATACATTGACTGATTTGTGGTCGGAGAAACAATTTTGACATCATAATTTATTTTAAGTTGACTTACTACTTTGCTGCATATCTTACTTCTGTTGTTGATGATGAGATGATGCTGATGAAGTTGTTGATGATGTTTTTGACGTTCTTGTTGTCTGCAACATTTTATTATTACGCCCAGTGGACTAATGGTGCAACTGTACCAAATGTAACAATATTATTATTTCCACGATTGCTGACAGTTTGTAAAAAACGTTGTTGATGTTGCTGATTGATGCGCCTGTTGTTGTTGATTTGTAGTTTATTCTTTCTTTTGTTGTTAATGTTGTTTTACTTTATATTTGTTATTAATTTGATATAATAATAATAACTTTTTTGTTGCATCACCAAAAATATTTGGTGCAATTTGTTGGTCGTTGTTGTTTCTGTTGCTGTTATTCTTATAATTTTTCAAATCTTTTATCATCATCATTTCTTTCTATTCTTTTTACTATTGATGCGTTGTTTGATGTAATTTATCTGTTCACCATTTGCTGCTTTGTTATTTTTATATTTGCAACACCAGGAACATCAGCAAATGCAAGTTTTAAGCGCACATAGACATGCACCCATAGGTTGTTCATTTCATTGCAGCGTGAATATAATGCAATTGGAAAAATTCCCATAGCTGCTTCAAGGCTTGAAATCGAGGAACCTACACACACCAGGAAGAAATGAAGATAGAAAAAGCCATTACATATTTAGTTTATACGAAGTTTGAATGATATTCCTAACTGAAAAATCGGCAGAAATATATAAAAAAAATTAAATATATGGATGAATATGAGATCAGATATTATCATTATACTATTATTATTATTATTGTAAATATTCTTTTAGCTCAAATTTATTATAGTCTTCAACAGCTGTGAATTAGAAAGAATCGAATATTTTTTGCGAAAAAACAAGGTAAAGAAGAAATTGTGTAAAAAATTTAATTCTAACATGATTATTCCTAAACATCACTGCGATAACATAAATGAACATTTATACCGCCGAATCTAAAGGTTATTAAGAGGAAAGATTTCCCCAATCTTAAAAAGTTTTCATTGTTGCTCTGCTTTAATTTACATCATAATGCGGTCATCCTCCTTCTCTTTATTTTACAACTTTTTCTGTGAATTAGAGTTGTGGTCTTTGTTGTTCTTTCCGTGAATATAATTTCTGTGTAAAGATATGAAGGGTGTTTTATTCTTTTTTGGGTTCAAATTGCGCTGTACCATAACCACTTCACAACATAAGACACTGGGAGGCAGTGAGGGGTCACCACTAAAATATTAATAAATTCTCGCCGAAACATTAAAAATAATATAAGTCAACATCAAACGACAGAACCAAAGCAACGAGGAGCAAGTGAGCAGACAAAGCACACAAAATAAAAAAAAAACTATGACGTCGCGACAGCCATGAACTAAATTACAGGCGAAAACCATGAAAATAACAAAAGAAGGAAAGATAAGTTGTCATGAGGCAAAAATCTAGTTCAACAAGGGCAAATAAAAAAACAATCGACCGACCGAGTGAAGCAGTGAATTAAAGCGGATAAACAAACACGTGCTCAGCACCATGACGGGCAGAGCAAAGCAAGGAAGTGTAAAGCTTTCAAGTCAGCATAAAAACAACAAAACCAAAAACTGAATAGACTAGAACAATAACATGCATTTGAATGCAAGCTGAAAGTAAGATAAGATGGGAACAAAAAAAACTTTGTAGGGAAACAAAAAAAAAAAAAAAAAAACAAGTAAAAAGAAGAAGTTTAACTTCTCCTATGCCGAACTTAAACCTAGAAAACACACACTCTGTGAGAGAGCATTCAGAAATATTTGATTATTGTTTTGACTTATATTTAGGGTATAGTCAGAACACATAAAGCATTTCAACACTGAGACCGAAATATTTGTATGGTAGCTTTACGATCCAGTAATCCTAGGGTTTTGAAATCTATATACATGGTTGTTGAATATGGGTCATACGCTTATCCTGTTCAAATTTCAGATAGATACCACAAAAAATTTTCTATTAAAAACCCAAATTTGAGTTTGGGGTTTGCATGGGAGCTAAACGATCCACTAAACCTAGGGTCCTGAAAGTTAAGCACAGAAACTTATAGTATCTAAATTTTATTTCAATAGGACAAAAAACCAAAAAGTTTTTTTTAACTAGGACCTGAATTTTAGTGGGTGTTTTGTATGGGAGGTACCCCTCAGTAGACCGATTAGGCTGGTTCCGACAAATGCACGGTGCCTATTCTAGGAACTTATAGTGCTTAAGTTTCCATTCGATAGGAGATATAATAGTTTTTCTAATACGAACCTGAATTTTTACAGGTTAAAACTGAATGAATGTAAAATTCTTTTTTTTGCTTTGAGCATGGGTACTAACCAAAAATTCATTCACCTAAACTATCGCAAACGAGTTCAGGAACGAGAGTTTCGCGGACAAAAACACGAGCGTTGCTAGAACATTCGCTCAGTACTCGCCAGCTTACTCGAAAAACGATAATTTTGCGAGCATAAATATGACAAAGAAGAAACAATAGGCAAGAGAGATGACAAACGGTTTACGACACACGACACAACAAACAAAAAAAAAAAAAAAAAAAAATTGCAAAACGTTAAAGATTTACAAGAAATAACGCAAAATGCTCACTAACGATATTTTATGCGTTTATGTAGATTTTGTCCACGAGGGGTTTTCTTTCTTTGTAGTTAATAAACTGCTGCGGCTACTCTACTGCCTGTTGCAGCCAGCGACTAAGTTGGTGCTACGTAACCACAATTCATATAAACGTATGGAGCGAGTTCAAGTGTCGCAAAGAATTTAATACAAAAAGAAAAAAAATGATTTATAATAATTATTTGTAATTTAATAAGATTTATCATTCAAAGACCAAAAATCAATCACTCACCTGATTTTGTCTATTAACACCATCAGCACTTAGTAAAAGCAGCATCAAAATGAAGATGTCAAAGAGAAAGAAAAAAAAACGGTGAACAAGCCTTCGGTGTTGAGTGAAGAAAACGGCGCTCATTGTCATGTCGTGCGTATTTGTAGTTTTGTAGCTAATAAACTGCTGCGGCTGCTCTGCTGCCTGTTGCAGCCAGCGGCTAAGTTGGTGCTACGAAACCACAATTCATATAAATGAATGGAGCGAGTTCAAGTATCGCAAAGAATAAAAAAAAAAAAAAAATTATTTATAATAATTATTTGTAATTTAATAAGATTTATCATTCTAAGACCAAAAATCAACCACTCACCTGATTCTGTCTATTAACACCATCAGCACACTTAGTAAAAGCAGCACCAAAATGAAGATGTCAAAGAGAAAGAAAAAAAACGGTGAACAAGCCTTCGGTGTTGAGTGAAGAAAACGGCGCTCATTGTCGTGTCGTGCGTATTTGTAGTTTTGTAGCAAATAAACTGCTGCGGCTGCGGCTGCTCTGCTGCCTGTTGCAGCCAGCGGCTAAGTTGGTGCTACGTAACCACAATTCATATAAACGTATGGAGCGAGTTCAAGTGTCGCAAAGAATTTAATACAAAAAGAAAAAAAATGATTTATAATAATTATTTGTAATTTAATAAGATTTATCATTCAAAGACCAAAAATCAATCACTCACCTGATTCTGACTATTAACACCATCAGCACACTTAGTAAAAGCAGCACCAAAATGAAGATGTCAAAGAGAAAGAAAAAAAACGGTGAACAAGCCTTCGGTGTTGAGTGAAGAAAACGGCGCTCATTGTCGTGTCGTGCGTATCTGTAGTTTTGTAGCAAACAAACTGCTGCGGCTGCTCTGCTGCCTGTTGCAGCCAGCGGCTAAGTTGGGCTACGAAACCACAATTCATATAAATGAATGGAGCGAGTTCAAGTATCGCAAAGAATAAAAAAAAAAAAAAAATTATTTATAATAATTATTTGTAATTTAATAAGATTTATCATTCTAAGACCAAAAATCAACCACTCACCTGATTCTGTCTATTAACACCATCAGCACACTTAGTAAAAGCAGCACCAAAATGAAGATGTCAAAGAGAAAGAAAAAAAACGGTGAACAAGCCTTCGGTGTTGAGTGAAGAAAACGGCGCTCATTGTCGTGTCGTGCGTATTTGTAGTTTTGTAGCAAATAAACTGCTGCGGCTGCGGCTGCTCTGCTGCCTGTTGCAGCCAGCGGCTAAGTTGGTGCTACGAAACCACAATTCATATAAATGAATGGAGTGTGTTCAAGTATCGAAAAGAATTTAATAAAAAAAAAAAACAAAAAATGATTTATAATAATTATTTGTAATTTAATAAGATTTATCATTCAAAGACCAAAAATCAATCACTCACCTGATTCTGACTATTAACACCATCAGCACTTAGTAAAAGCAGCACCAAAATGAAGATGTCAAAGAGAAAGAAAAAAAACGGTGAACAAGCCTTCGGTGTTGAGTGAAGAAAACGGCGCTCATTGTCGTGTCGTGCGTATCTGTAGTTTTGTAGCTAATAACTGCTGCGGCTGCTCTGCTGCCTGTTGCAGCCAGCGGCTAAGTTGGTGCTACGAAACCACAATTCATATAACTGAATGGAGCGAGTTCAAGTATCGCAAAGAATAAAAAAAAAAAAAAAAATGATTTATAATAATTATTTGTAATTTAATAAGATTTATCATTCTAAGACCAAAAATCAATCACTCACTTGATTCTGTCGAAGCGGCTAAGTTGGTGTTACGAAACCACAAGCCGGCATTACTCCACTTATAATTTTTTCAATTAAAATTTAACTTTTGGTTACTTTATGTTTTTTTATATTATTTTTTTCATTATAATATAGTTTATTATTTATATTTAACTATTTTGTTATAGACGCCGGCACTGCACTTCCACTTCGATTACAACGCACTTTAAATCCCACACCATATTCAACAAGTCGTAAGTAGTTTCGGAACGCTTCAGATCGAAGTGGTGAAATTCATGGTGACAATCAATCATGACATCTCATTCGCACACCATGGTAATAACATATGACAATCTTTTATTAACTTGAGAATTATTGCCAACAATGCTCTCTAATGTTATATTAGTCATGTGCCTGCGCACTTAAGGAACGGAAGGAGTTGTTGCTGTTTGGTTTCTCTTGCTTGTATTTTTTATACACGCTTTATTATCATCAAGTAAAGTTTTTCTTTTAAAATATCAATTAATTGCATGAAAGGCAAATTTAAATCTTTGAAAATTTTAAAACTAAAATGCGACAAGGTATTCCCAATATTGAGTGTTTTTGCTAGTTTCGTTCGTTTTACTTTGATTTAGAAGAGTTTTGTGTAAAATGCAAACAACGGAAATGTTTAATTATTTAAATGCATGTTACCGTGAAAAACGACAATATCCTACAATTTTTGATACTTTGTATTCTTTATGAACTTCAGATAAGGAACAATTTCACCAAATCTAATAAATACGGAAGATTTCTAATCAACTAAAAGCGAAATCTGTGGCACAGTGGATTGCAATTGGGTTGGAATTAAGGCGAAAGAGAAATCCATAGCACGGCTGACAAACTTCACAATATTCTTGTCCAAAATTTCGCGGTTTTTATCATACCAAAATAACCTCGAGATTTGAGTTCGAACTTCTTGGAACTTCTATTTTCACTCTTTTGGTGATCAGATTAAAAAGGTGATTAAAAATTAGATGAATTACAACTTGATCATTTTTCAATCACATGGCCTGCTAACTGTTTCCTAGTGTTGTCATCTTTTGGAGCATTGTGGCCGCATTTGTTGCCAGTGTTGCTAGGTTTCAGGTGATTGTTGTTGCGCGAAAACAAAGTAAATTTCAAATTGTAAACGTTTTATTAAAATTTTAATAAAATATTGTTCAATAAACTAAATAGAATCTTATCATGCAACGTCAGATCGACTATTGTGCGTATGCAGACGATTATATATCATCAAAACAAGTGGGAAAAATAGTCTACCAGAGATACATCCCTTACTTAGTGATATCCTCCAGTCGTGCAACTACTTTGCCGATAAGTGTTCAGTCTCTAAATACAAACACCTTCACTTTTGTAAGAAAAGATCGTGGTCTTTTTCCTTGGCCTTCAACTTGAAAATGCTGATACACTTAGAATACTAGAAATTATTTTTTACAAAAGATACTCTTGGAATGTACACCATTAAGTTCTTTTCTGTATTCTCCTCTCTATCAAGAGAAACTAAATATAATCAAAAGCAGCAAGTACAACTGCAAACATAGGTAACTCTAACAATTAAACAAATTCAAAACTATTTATCACTGCACTTAGATTCGTCCTAGGGGCTTTCGTTCGCCCATAAACATAATTCTATCCGAAACAAAAACTATTCCTAAAGAACTAAGATTTCCTCAAAATAGCCGAACCAACCACCTTCTCTTCATAGTGCAATAACCATCCACAATGAAATAGAACTACCAAACATACCTCTAAAACCTAGTATGCATTTCACTCCTCCCTGGTCATTTAAACATATTTCCATTGACAGCAGCCTACATTCCTGCTGTAAATCCCTCCTTAATCATTCAAAAGGAATTTTTAGCTTTAAAAACTTTCTTCTAAATTATTCCTTCCTCTATACTGATGGTTGATCCAAACTCGCAACCTCATTTACCATAACTGACAGATTTCGGCGATCAATATTATTGTAACATGTTGTATGTGTTAATGAACTTAAATAAAGAATATATGAATTTGAGTTGCAGATTTCTTTGAATTGGATGCTTAAAGTTCGTGTTCGAGGAAGTCTATATGCAAAAAAAAAAAAAAAATTCCTCTTATCTGTAATCTGCACTGACTCGTTAATAACAATGGCAGCGATCCACAACATCTCAAACTATAGCTACTATCCTGAAAAAATAACACAACTATTTGCTCACTTTTTCCCATAGGTCAAGTTGGTCTGGATACTTGGTCACTGTGATATTTCTAGCAATGAAATGGCCTACATCTCTGCTCTATAAACCTATGATTGTCAAGTGAAATAAAGAATTTCAAAGCTACAATATTCAAAGCCACCTTAAACAAAATATCTTGGTTAACAGCACCCCACTAACTTTCTTTTTTTTTTCCTTATCACACCTCATTATCTCACCGTGACGTTTTCCCACTTTTGTGTTTCAAACACTCCCGTCTCAATAGTTCATATTCTCTAAGAATTGTACTCATTTTACAGCACATATAAAGCACTACTTCTTCACAACAAACCCCCTTTTCATCCTCTCATGTTCATCATTAGATGATAACAATAATTTATTTCCTGAAATCCACTAATCTATATAATAGTGTTGGATTACTCATAAGTGTGTACAATACACAGTTCTCCTTTCTCTTTAATTTGGTTCCTTTTCATTTCAAACACGTAAAACATGTTTACGTTAGCGCCAATTTCTTATTTAAAAATAATAGCAAAATGTTTCTGATTAAAAAATATAGTGAAATTTGATCGCATTCACTTATTTAGGGAGCCAACAAGCAAAACGTAAATGTCGGAATAATAATTTTAAGCTCTAAGTCGCAAAGCAACCTGAACCGGCACCTAAACACCCTTCAGCTATGGAGCCTGTTGTTCGAAGCGAGGATGTTGTGGGTTCAAGTTGGGCAGCAAACAAGCCAGTCGCAGCAAACAGAGGCCAGCAAGTTGATTGACAATTGTTACGATTGATCACCAAAGGTCACCATGCGTAGAGATTGGTTGAAGATGCCTCCCATGCTGTGTGTTTAACAACAGGCGATTGGACCTCTATGACTAGTGAAAGTTACCTGGCTGTAACTGTTAATTTCACCGTTTTATAAGCATTCCTGTGCTTATGGCTAAGAAATTAAGAAATTGAACACTTTGTGAAGCGATTCTGCAACTTTTGAACGGCGAACTTATATATATATATATGAATTGCATTTGGTATTGTAAGTAAATAGACAAGAGTATTGAAGACCGACCGAAGGTTTGGTTTCAACTTCACCAGTTACGCCATAGTTTCGGTTTTAGACATTTCGTTCCATTTCGTTTTGTTTGTAAAGGACTTTCGATGAGTTTTGATAGGTTTTGTCTTTTAAACCATCGGAAACTATCGATGGTGAGACTATCGATAGATTGACATGGCCCCATGTGCTATGTTTAGGCATTGTTTGAAGGAATATCTAAATCGTTTTGATATTTCTTCCAAGAAGGGAATTTTTCTATTTTTTTTTTTTTTTTTTTGACTGAGTTCGCTGCTGCTTTCTACACAGCTACCTCATTTAAGACTTCATAAGGTAAAGAAAGAGATACTAATTTCATCTAAATTAGAGACATTTTCTAAGTAAGTAAATTTATATTTAATTATTTATTTATTATTCGAAGAAGTTTAACAAAGAAACTCTTAAACCGTTTAGAAATTAAATAATAAGAGCCACTAGCTGCTATGGATTTCAGTTCTAAGGATAAAAAGAAATGTAGTAAAAAATAAGATTAATAATACATACATATTGTATTTAAATAAGATTTTAAAATTTAATGGATTTAAAAAAAATTGTAGATTAGGTTTATGTTACTAAGACTTGGGTTGCCCAGAAGCTTCACTATGTTCAGATTGACTTGATTTTGAAACCGCTGTAATGGAATGCACCCTGAGAGCAGGTGCAACCTCGTTGCAAAGCGGCCAAACATCGTTGTTGAGGCCACAAAGCTGGTGTGGATAAGTAAGCATTTATTTGGCATTTATCAGGATAAATTGGGGTAATGGCAACTGGGTTAAAAAGCTTGTAGTGATAGTTTGAGTTATCCCATGAAATCCGGTCTCTCTCCCGAAAATGGGCTTTTACTAGATGGAGGATATCAGCCTTTTCGGTGATGTTGACTGTGTGCAGTGGTTCTGTTAAGGCGAGTATGGCACGGGAGTCAGCTAGCTGTACCCTTTGGGTCCGGAACCCTAAAAAAACGTGTACATAAATTCTTTAATATGTTTTTTAGGCCCTTTATTACTTAAAGTTTTTCAAATGATCCCAGTGCCCTGTCATATAACTAATTACCTCCCTTGCCACTTCTTAACAATCATAGAAAGATGCAAAAAATCACTTAATATAAATTTATATTGTATTTCAACATCATTGTTATCTTTTTTTAATGGTTAACTTTATTGCTATTTATATTTGGTTCAACATTTCTCATGAAAATTTGTCATCATCATCTTTTTCAACAGTTTTATTTGCTAAGTTATATATATATATATATATATTATACAATTAACAAAAATACATTCATTTTTTATACAATAAATAAACAGAATCGCGTGAAATATTCGATTAAACGTGTTAAACGAAACAATTACCCGCAACGTGAATGACAACAGTAAAAGCAACAACAACATGCAATAAATGAGAAAGTAAACAATTGTTGCTCACACCTAAACTCTCACTCACTCACTCACTCACATACTGAAATACGGTAAAAGTATAGTAGAGCAATATTCATACATGGCGTATGTGTAATGTGCCATTAAATTATATACTATCTACTTTTATTTGTCACGTAACTTGCTCTTTGCTCACCCATACACATTTTATTTATTTTTTCACACTTTTTTCCGGTTGGTTTAATCCACTGTCTCTCTGTGCATTATTACACAATTCAATTAATGTCGCAATTTAATGTTGCGCATATACCACATACGACGAACGATTGAACGGTGCCAACCAGCATTCAAATCCAAACAGCCATGGAACATAAAGTTGAATTAAGCACCCCCGACATGATCATGCATTTAGCCATCAGTCATTTCGTATACGTGTGTTCATCATGCTGATAAATCATTTCTTGTTATTTTTCGAAGTGTGCGGACAACAATGCCGATGAAGACGCCGTCAGCACTTTGCAAATATTTCGCATGCCATCATCCGCTAACGCCTTCACGTCTGCTCTGTCCGAATATTTCATAAAAGTGAGAACTTGCCTATATTTGCCTCTTTCACATGTACTTACAGAGAGAATGTTGTTGATGAAAGAGAGCGATGAGAGAAAAAAAGCATGATGAAATATCGAAATCGATTAAATATTTCGTCATGTTTTGTTCATGCCACGCACACATACTTCTTTTACAAACAATATGATAAAATGCATCATAAATGCATGATAATGTCGGGGGCGCTTTATTTCATTGCAATTAATTGATTGCTGCATACTTTTAGAAATCGACAATGTTAAGCGACAATTTGGTGTTGCGTCGTCACATTAAAATTTCAATGATGTTGCTGATTTCAATGGAAATAGAAATGTGTGGTTGGTTAGTGATCCCCGACCACAAAATCGAGTCATACTCCCAAATATCACAGAAATAAATGTGTTATAGGGAATAGATTTATTACCACGATTGTGTTAAAATTCATAATGACAACCAAAATTATGTAAGATGACATTTTCTTCTCTGATTACAATTATGTCAGTTTTTGTTCTTTCGAAAAACCTTGATTATCTTTATTTAAATATTTCGAATATTTCATTCTTAAATTTAACAAATTCAATTCTCTTATTGCAATGTCCAAAACAAAAAAAAAAAAAAAAAAAAAACAACAACCAAAAGTCTAGAAAAATCTGTCAATACATGAGTTCCAAATGTTCCATGATATGGTTTATTCAAAGTTTACTAGGCAAACAGAATAAACTTCTGTTTCGGGATCATTCTCTCTATTAATAATGGAAACAAGAATGTTTCGATTGTTTTATGAATTTTCAATGTTATTTCTTTTGATTTTCATCCAGCCAATTCAAACTCAACTCGGCATTGAATTCCAACACAACTCTAAACAATGCATTATACCGAAGTGCCAACTGCAGAAAGCATGTCAGCACTAAATTCTATTTACTTTGGGGAAAAAGTCATCGAAGCTTATGAAAAGTCATAATGCACATTTCTTCTTTCTTATACAGCATAAATAGAATGTGGGAAGGGTAAAAATAGAAGCAACTTATGGTTTATCAGTGGGACGACAAGGTGAACACATCTGCTATATAAAGCACATATTTGCAGCCTTCGAAAGTGCAAGTAGTAGGAAATGAAAGAAGAATACAATTCTAAACAAATGTAGAGTAGACATAAAATTCTTCACAATTTTCTTTCTTTCTCTTTCGGGAATATCATATTTCTAGTCAATGAAGTATTTGGATGTTGAAATCCGAAAGAAAATAGAAATATTATTGTAGTTTAAGAACTAAAAATGTGAATTATGTTTAGTACTTAACACCAAATTGCTTTTGTTCATATCAGTTATTCGATTTAAAAATTATAATAAAGGAATGAAATTGATCAAACAAAGGGAAAATAATATAATTTGCTTCCCACGAAAAAGATCCACTAATAAATCAAATTTAATTAATAAATGTTATCTGTTTGTCTATAAGATATACAAACGAAGCTAGACTCAAAATCGATTAACAAGAACATTAAGAAGGAAACACGAAATGCTGAGCGTGTGAAAAATGAAACATCATGAAGTGCACTGCCATTATTAACGTTCTAATCAGCACAATTCGAAAAATGGATTGTTTTGCACTTGTCTTTTGAATACTCTTTACTACCGTAGACACTTTGTATTATTCTACCCAACATGTCGAGCTTCAAGAAGTTCAAAATAAAATTACTTGTCCCAAGCCAAGCAAATCTCTTGCGTATGACAATGGCATTTTGAGACTTAGGACTTCCTTGCTCAATGGAGATCATCATGAAGTCAGAGTACACCACCATACTCCTACCGTTCAATTAGCCTGTTTGCCATTCTCTAGAAAAGTATTGTACATATTTGATGAAACTACTTAATCGTTAGACGATGGATGCATCATGCCTAATCACCAATTTGGATTCAGAAGCTTGCATGGAGTACCTAAAAATGACAAAGAGTGGTTCAACATACCTATACTTGATGCATTCGAATGCGAAGAGTATTGCTCAGCAGCCTTTCTTGATATGCGTCAGGCTTTTGACAAAGTAGGGCACCCAGGACTGCTATTTAAACTAAAAAAACTCCTTCCAGCAACATACTTTCTGGTCATCAACTCTTACCTTGATAAGAGAACGTTCTATGTATGTCACATGTGAGGATTCGAAATCGGCTGCAGTGCCCCAAGGCAATGTGCTAGGTCCAATTCTTTATTCGCTTTTCACTTCTTCTGACCTACCGACTCTAAGTGATGACGACATAATGATAGCTACAAACCCTGATGGCATAGCCCTCCTAGGGTCTCACCAAGAGTGCTGTCTCATCAAAATAGTAGATGTCTTAAGATAGGCGTCAATGCAGACAAATTTTCACATGTCACCTTCACTCTGAAACAAACAGTTTGTTCCCCAGCCAAGCTACACGGAAACAACATCCCCCCCCTACACCATAGCCAAGTACCTTGGATTGAAACTTGTTAGGCGGTTGACCTGGAGACCCCACATCAAAAACAAAACGAAACAGCTGAACCTCATACTAACCAGGATAGTTGGCTCATGTGTCGTAATTCAAAATTAAGCGAATAAATAAGCTCTATAAAACCATTTTCAATATAGTATGGTCTTATGGGATTGAACTTTGGGGCAAAACTTTAAAATTAATCGCGCAAATCATAAAATTTCTTCAGTTCAAGGTCTTAAGGCGGCTTGTCAACGCTGAATGGCATGTTCGCAACTTCGTCATCCTTAGAGACTGTGAAAGAGGAAATCGTGAACCGTAGGAAAAAAAATTATTATCCCGAATCACACAGAAACAAAACAAAGCAATAGCCTGCGTAATCGTAGGTTAAAACGTTGTCACCCCATGGACTCCCTTTCATATCATCCAATAAACTTCTAAGGATATAACTTCTAAATTGTATAGCAAAACAAAAAAAAAAATATAAATAATTTTATTAACAAATATTTGTAAATTATTGTAAACAACATGATATTTTGTAAGCTTTTATAGTCTTGAGAATGATATGAATGAATTGGAATAGAAGGAAATTTTCAAAAGTCAATCTTTAAACTCTTCTATTTTATTTACATTCAAATGTGAACTTTCTTTGTCCTTGTGCTATGCACTCATGGATGGACACAACTACTTGTGTCTTGGCATGCCTTGCGTTGTGTTGCCTTGAAAGTTAAAGAGATCATAAAGCAATACGAAAGAAGGGCACTTGAAAGTTCAGTTTATGTCAAATGATAATGGTACTGAAGGCAATGTAAGCGAAATCGAAATGGGGTTAAGGATTTCAAGATTTGCACGAAAGGGCAGAGAGATGATGATGATGACGACGATTGAGCTGCGTAATTCCATTTGAAATGTGCAATGGAAAAACTACAAACAATGAACAAGATAAAAAATTGGGTAAGGGTTCCATATACAAGATATAAAAAAAACATTTGAGTGGCACGGATGCCCGCCTGCCGACTGTATGTGTGCAAACTTGTCCCTCAGTTATTGAGCTATGGAAATTTAGCAACCTGATTTCTTTTTACTATCGAAAAAATTATTAAAAAAAATATGGAACTGAAATTTGGACACAATGTGTTTCTAATCCATTTGCACCAAACATGTAAATTTCAAGACCCTAGAGTACTGGATCGTATAGCTCACATACAAACCCATATGTTTCTTGTATGGGGACCCCATTAAATTTTTTACTCCATTTTAGTTTCAGTATTTGTTGCTGTAGTTCCGATAGAACTACATATTCTGTGAAATTTTCAATCTTTCTACCTATTAGAGTTTACGAGATGGAGCCCGATGAAGGGCGGTCAGACGGACAGCGTAGCGTTAGTAACAGGGTTCCGTTTGGTACCCTTTGGGTACGGAACCCTAAACATATGAAATTGTATATTTTTACTCAATGTAATCACACTACATTAAATGTTGCGTATGAGTAATGTTATTTTTTCAGCTTAAGGCCATTCGTGTAGTGAAGTTTTTCAATAGAGCGCAGGAATCGGAAGGTAAGGTAGTGAACAATTTCGCTGGGAGTACAATTCAGTGATTTATACACTTAAATACAAACTTACTGAGACAATATTACGACTTCACATCATACATTCATATTAAGTATGCGCATTGTTGTCTCAATATAATCGAAACTGAGGAGGAAAGCTGCTCGTTAAGTTCGCATTTCAGAGGAAAAAAATTAGCGCTATCTACATCATCGTTACAACCATCTTTATATTCTTTGATGCTCTGAGCAAGTCTTCATAAATAGGGGTAACTTGAATTTAATACTTTAAGGCGATGAAATCAAGACATCATTGTATATGTTTTTATAATAAAGCAGATTGAATATTTCTACCAAGATTTCGTTTTAGAACATTTATTATTTATTAACAAAATGTTGAATCAATTTCACAATTTCCCATGACATTTTAAAACTGGCAAGTTTTATGCGGGGAAACTCTTTTCTGTTTCTTATTTTTTCTGTTCATTTGGTTTTACTTCTCTCCTTCTTTAATGTTTATTTATGTATGAGGTATGTTTAGTATTTATGGTCTTGTTCTTTATAAATACAACAAATGGAAAATGACATTGATTTGGGTGTTTGACAGAAAAAATCTCTTTCTTTCTTTCATTTGTCTTGCTATCTTCTTTCTTTTCATTTCATTTCATTAAGTTGTATATTAAAGTTTTAAACTCGTCCTTCTTTCTTTTAGGGTAACCTGTTTATTTATTTAAAGTTCACCAAGTTCTGAAATTATGTTCCGGCAAAGTTTTTGTTTATTTTCGTGTGTAAAAATCAACATATAAAGATTGCAAACGAGCAAATGATCAAGAATTTGAAGATGGGAAATTCACAGTAAAGTATTTTAAGTGGGCGGTTTGGAAGTTGGATTGTTTGTCTTATTTAAAATATGCGGTCTTAACATAACTGAAAGTGTTAGTTTCATCACTTCATATACAAATATATTTCATGCCACAAATTTGTGTTAAAAATTACTCAGTGCAATATTTTGTGATGCAGACTACGCTTTATACCCTATAAAAATGATACGAGTAATGGATACTATTATATTCAGTTGATTAATCTTTTCTTAGTTGTTAGATGCTGAAATAAGAATTTATTTTTGAAATATTCACAATGGAACACAGAAAAGTTTCCATACTTCACTATTTGAGATATTGCATTATATATTTTCATCTTTTCTATCTGTCTATCTATTCCACTAAAATATATCTCTAGGGCATTTAAGTATCGTCACAACTGAAATGAATAAATTTGTTGTATTTTTGTGTTCATGTTTGTTTGCTACTCACTTATTTTTCGTAAAATTCGCATGGTAAACATCAGAAAAAGCACTTTCACATGAACATGTTTGTCCATAGAATTCTAGACATCGCCAGACCAGACCAGCCAGGACAGCATTGCCTCCATGCACTCATCAACTTAACAAAGTGTGTCATTTGCATGGCCTCAGCACCACACGGCTCAAGCACCAGAAACGATTATGTAGCCGATGGAAAGGATGCCAGGAATGAATGCTACTCCTGATGATGATGATGATGATGGTGAGGATGCGAATAAACATGACTCGTCTTTTGTCCTGTTACCGACAATGCGAGTTTGTGATATAACATACATATGTATATTCCTACGTTAAAGCTACAGAGCGATGTCATTGTCAGTTCTACTTAATAAGCAGCTTACAACGTCATGCAGTCAGTTTGTCAGTTATTTTATTTCATCATGTAATAAGTATGCCAATGTAACCGAATGAATTGCAAGTAAAATGGTAATAATGATGACGATGATGACAAGGAAAAGGGATGACACGTTGCTCTACCATTGCCATTGCTTGGCTTCCTGCTGCGCTTAAGTAGTTTATTTGCCACACAACGCTAACATGCAACCATTCAAATGGATACAACGAGTTCAATACACACTCACGACATACAGTATCTCATCGAGTATATACTTATGTAATTATGAATTTATGTGTGTGTGTATGTGTGTGTGTGTGTAGGTTAGTTAGTACTTGTATATGTGGTTATTTTTGCTGCGTGCTACAAACTTATCATTTTCTATTTCTATCTATCAGCATTTGTTTGTAGGATTGTTTATTTCTCAGTATAAGTATATGTTTTTATGTGCTTGTGTGTTTGTGAAATTGCGGCACAAAAATTATTTATTATTCCCATGCAAATGTTTGCCTGCATTTGGTTTTTATGTAAACTAAATAAGTCCACATAAATACTCATAGACGTGTAACATTCTGAAAGACATTTACTTTTACATTTCCAACATATTTCTATATTTTATGGTGTTTTTTTGTTTCTCAATTTTATAAAATTTCTCAAGCGCATTTCTTTTATGTAAAGTTTTCATTTTGTTTATTAACACAAAGTTTTATTTTAAGTCTCAGTAAAAATTGTATTTAATGGACTCTTTAAATGGAAGTGTCCGGCAGGAAGTGAGATTGAATGAGAATGAGTGATTGGTTGAGTGAGTAAGTGAATGAGTGAAAGAGTGAAAATCGGATGTAAATAAATAAATTTTAAAATTAGATTGTTTATACAGAAATAAAGTTTTGCCTATGGCATTCATTAACCTGTACGATGACTCCTGATTTTAGTAAGTGACAGGGAAGTTGAAGACTGGGTATCCTAAGTTGAACTCAAAAGACGCCTTTGAAACACGCATTATCGACGAACAGAGCCAAGTTCCTCTGTGGATAGTTTGCCAAACTGACCAAATGTTTGAAGAAAGGTATCTTCCGAGAAGAATAGGGCAGTTTCATGTTTCTTGGTTACTTTTTCATCTCCACATCTGAGATAGAAGTCTTCATGGTGATGATGTATGATGTTTGAGCCATTAGCCTTATGTGCAGTGGCCCGTTGAGAATCCCATGATCATACGAATCCTACGACTGTTAATAAATTCAAAAAATAATACAAATTTAAAGGATACCAAGAAGATACAATAGTTTTATACTTGTATATTTAGTCTTTATTAAATATGATATACATTTCAAACAGAAAATAAAAAAACTACTTAAAATATCTATTTACAAGAAATATTCTACAACTTTAAGTTGCTGTAAGTTCACTATCAATCAATTTTCCACATTCTCTCAAATAAAAATCACATAACTAATCATTGAATATGAAAGCATTTCAAAAATTAAATGAAAACGAATTCTTTTTTATTATCAAATTAATTAAATAAATAAAATTAAATGTAATTGTTTATTCATAATTTCTGTTACATTGAAATATTGTCATTCTGATAAAAAGGAGCCATTGTCTCAATTAATCTAATTAATTCCGTTGCAATGATTAATAATGTGATTTCAATAAATTTTACAAAAATTATACAAAAAAAAAAAAAAAATATCGAAATAATTTAAGTAAATTAAATGAATTAAATATTTATAATGAAAATTATATATTGTTTGTTCGATAGTGAAATGTGTTTTTGTAACGTTCTATTGAAATGATGAATAAATTTGAAATTATTACCACCATGTTAATATACCAGAAAAGGATCTGTGAAATGTGAAACAAAACACATCAGTCAATGCTGAAATGCTTGAGAGTTTCCTTTTCATTCCTCAGTATAAAACACAAATAGAAATTGTTCTGCCAAACCACCATCCAGTAATTCAATTATGCTTTTGTTTCTCTACTACAATATAATGAATCTAGCTATAATGGTGGAGCCGCTCCTCCTTATGACCGCATTAAACTGTACAGTTCGCGGGTATGTACCCTTTTGCCTGCCGGCATTTATTCCTATCATGAATGGATCTTGGTTCGTGCATATGTCCGTTAAATATCAACAAAATAGCAACAGCGTTTGCCGGCGGCATTGTTGCACTTTCTCTATTGGACCTTTTTTCTTGTTTGTTGTTTGCCAAGCTTTTACTTCTAAAACATAGACGACAATTGAGGCAACGCGCTTTGCACTCGTTGTCGTTGTTGTTATTTTTATTATTGCGAGCAATTAACATGCTTTCATTACTAGCTTCTTTCTGTATACATTGGAGATAATAGAAATCTGTACTTATATATGTGGATCTGTGTTTATGCATTTGATGAAATGAATGGTGTCACGTGTTCTATGCTCGTTTTGTGTTTCGTCACACAATCACTTCAATTCAAGCCAAGTAATAGGTGAAACTCTTTCACTCTCTTTCACTCACATCACTTTCTCATTCTTTTTAATATATTCTACATGTTGGATAAGTAAATTGCGACTTCCGTTGCCATATGGCGAAGACATGGCACATTATATCGTTTCATCTCATTCTTTACTTCACTCGCTGAACGTATAGAGTTGAATAAAATAAAAGGAAGTCTATGTCGATTAATTAACTCATTCCGCTTTGTTGCTTTCGGTTTGAATAATGGAAAGCATGTGAATGTGAGTGAGATAATCAAGTGTTAAAATATTTGCAAAAATACTCGAAGATGATTGGAAAAATTACACACAATAAAAATGGAGACAAGACAAGACAAAATAATTGGTCCACTCAAGTTGGGCGATTACGCTTATACGACGGTTTCCTCATTAAAAGGCTTTCTTTATTTTCCGCAAAACTACATATCAGTTTACTTTATGACTAAAGTTTTTTCAAAGAGAAATGCATATGTCAAAATATCTTAAATGGAGATAGTTTGTGGTAGTTTTGATTTCATTGATTTATGACATAAGCCACCTTGACTTATTGCCACAGATATAATTATAACTAAGTACACAACTAAACTCTATACAAATAAGCACTTAGTTAGGTTATTGCTGTTAAATACACAGAATTGAATCCTGATAGTAATGATTGATGATTGAAAGATTGTAAAAAAAGAATGCGAAGAAGAAAATAATTTGTAGACAAAATAATAGCCAAATCAAGACAAGTGAAGCATTAAATTCCACATTCACTGACAATAAACACAAACCATTCAATTTCTCTTTCAAAAAGCTTAGTAAAAGCTGTGATTTGATATTTGACTTACACATATGTAAGTTTTTGCTTGAATGAACCTAAAATGAAAATAAAGAAGAAAGTTAAACCATAACAAATTTAGGTGCATGACAGCGAGGAAAGGAAACAAAATACGGAAAAACTTCAACAAAACACACTTCGTTTCACTTGAATTGCCACGATTTCCAAAGGGTCGTCGTTTATCTATAACTTTGGGAAACCCAAAGGAAAACAGATTTTTATTTTTGTATTTTTATGATTGATTAAAATAAAAATAATAAAATAAAAAAAAACAGAAATTAAATATGTGCGACACTTTTTGAAAATTAAGTTAAAAATGAAAACTTAAAAAATACTTTTATTATTTTGGTTCACTTGAATAACTAACTCACTTTACTTTAAATGTACATTAAACTGCGTTTTTATGCATGAATGATAATTTTTATTAGTAGAGTATTAAATTCAAAGTATGTATATTCAATGATTTTAGTAATGAGTTGATACACCCTTTTATTAAAATAACCCTGAAATTTCTATCTGGTATTGAGTCTTATAAACTTTTAATTTTATCTAAGTCAAGCGAAATCGAAGTCCATAAGGGTTTGATGGCCTCAATAAGAATAATTTTTGTTGAAAACTGCTTTTCAGAATCATACATTTTTCGAATTATCTATCCCCAAACATTTTCTATTATGTTAATGTCTGGCGAGTAGTCCACGATTTAGTAACATGGATAGTGCGGTCAAAAAGGCAAAGATCTACGAAGTTGTCAAATGACGGGAAATTCTTTTTTTTAGATCGCCTTGGTTGGATTTAGCTCTTATATGTGGCGATAAAAAATTAAAGTTCGTAGGTGTCATAATAGGATAAAGCCGTGTTAACCGTGTTTCTTCACGTGCAGTAGGGTTGAGTAGTGATTTTTTTTTTTCAGTTTTAGACGTTGGAGTTGTTTAGCCTTCAAAATAGTGAACAAGGCAGTGGTTTTGTTGTCATAGAATCCAATATTAGCTTTAATTTTATCGACGGAATCATGGGAATTTGAGGCTCTCGTAATATAGTCCGCTTGCTATCATATTTTAGCCATAATTTTGTTGATTGTGAAGAATATTTTGAACCACTTATCGATCTCTACTGTAGAGATGTCACATTCTCTGTGGGCTATTATTTTGGGTTGCGATATTTAAGGCTTTTCCACGACCCATTCTTATTGAAAAATATAGAGATTGATTTAAAATGCTCCGATTAATTAATAAGTTGTATTGTTTTGTTTTGTCAAAGTTTTGATAAAAGAAAATTTTGTAAGCGAGGCTATTCAAGTGAAACGGAGTGTTCAAAAATATTTTGATTGATTGATGCTGAATTATGTACATATATAACTTTCACAGATACACAGCAGATACATAATCCTGCAAGGATCAACCTTGTCAGGGAAATAAGTGGTGCCATGAACATTTTCTGTAACGCTCAGTGTTATTTTTGGCGTCGTTTTTTACACAACTCACATTAATATTATTCCTAATGATAGAAAGTGAGAATAAACTCCTGCTAAACAATAAATCATATAATTTAAAAAATGATTTCTGATTTCTCATTGATTGATCTTGAATAATTAATAATTATTATTACTAAAACCATCATCATCATCATCATTATTTGTTATGTTGTTTATTAATTTGAAACATCAGTTTTAACTGACTGATTGATTCAATGTTGTAGGCAATTTAATGTGATGATATTTTTGAATTGTAAAGTAGAGCAATATTTTCGTCGACTTACCTCTTTTCAATAGCCGACACGTTATTCCCCCAAACTATCCAAGACTGACCATCTTCGAGATTATTTCTTGGAAACTGGGAAACTCGGTAGTTCGGTAAGGTGATAGCTCGAATAAATCTACCAATCAATTTTTTCAATAAACTTTGTTCATCCAGGAACTTACTTTTAATTGAGGAAGCAGTGCTATTTTTTTGGTGTAGTGAGTTAAAATATAAACAGTATAATATAACCGCAAAACATTGCATACATAAAATCCATAACTTTAAAAATTCATCAAAATAAATAAACTGAAATGCAAATCAACAAATAAATAATTGGAATAACATGAAATGAAAATTACAAAAATAAGTACATATATCCTTTTTCTGGTACAAACAACGAATTTATTATCATTTGCCAATTGTTGCATAAAATATCCAATTTAATTCGATTTTATTATTTTTTAAACACAAATTCATATCAACAATAAGAATAAATGCTTAAATAAACAAGTAAATGAGTGAATGAATCATTGATAATGTGAATGACTGCACAAATTCAATGACTGATAATTGAAATGTATTGATGTCCTTTTGAGTTTATAAATATTTCATTGAAATCAATTTAGAACAAAACAAAAGTAAAGCATTTTAATCTTTGGTATTTACAAACTGGTAAACTTTGAAGGGCAAGTTCGTTTAATAATAAACTTAGTGAGCAAAGCAAATCAACACAATTAACAGATAAACAAATTATTCTTACCTGATATTAGATTTCTTCCACTTTGTTAGGTCTATAAATTTAACATAACGTCCATCCTTCTATTTTGTATAAGTAAACAACGCTGCATATGAGCAACGTTAATTATAATTAATTAGTAATTATTAGTCATTTAGCTTTTTAAGTTTTTGCACTTTTATAAATTAGTGTTAAAAATAAATTTCCTTAAAAGTATTCAAGATGAAAAACGACAAATTAAATTTTCTTCTTAACATAAATCATAGAGCCCTAAATCGAAGTGAAACGCCACGAATAAATTAACTACTTGCAAAACCTTTATAAATATGTAAATGCATACATGTATGTGCTTCTATCTCTGTGTGCGTCTGCATTATGTATGAATGCGTCTTTGAGTCTGCCTGAGTGTGTTTAACTGGATTGGCTCTTGGCTGTGTCTGTTTGCACTCAATGACTTTGGAATCAGGCATCGCAGCACTAAAATAAATGATAAAACTCTGCTCATGAATTACAAATCGAATAAAGGATTTACTTGTCTTTTTCAGTTTGTTTCTTATTCTTGTATTCACCTCCCACTCTCACCTCTTACTTTTTACCCTTACAATGCTAGCAGACAACCAAGTAGACAACAGTCTCAGCACTTGGCTTAGCATTTTCCGCGGGATATTCTTTACTTACATTTTCTTTTGATTTTTACCAATTCCCTGACGCACGTTCAGAATATCAATGCACAGATTTTCCTCTAACTTTCATGTCTGTCTGCACTCACCTTGTTACTAGCACTTTACATGTTTTTTTTGGATTCATTTATAAGCAATTCGATTTCAGTAAACTTTCGCTTTCTTTCATTTATTTCAGTTGTTACAATACTTACTTTACTTTATATCAATTTCAATGATTCCATCATTTCCCAACCCTTTTGATTTATTCTCCTTTTGCTGCAATGTTAAAAATTCCAATAAAGAAATAAGAAATAAATTTTTATTGTATTATTTTTAAATTTATTCATTTTTTATTATAAATAATTTTATAGTTTCTATTGTTGCTAAATTATAATTTATCTACTACATTTCTTGTTATTTTACATGTAAACATTCTCAATTTAAATTTATTATATTTTTCAAACGGATTCTAGATTTCTTTTTGTATTAATAGTAGTCAGATACAATGAAATGATTGAAATGCTGATAAACATTTGTTTTCTCTTAAATCATTTTAAACAATTTTGTACAATAAATATTATTGCTGTGGAAAATTTATTGAGTTAATAAAATATTATCAATTTCAATTGGTTTTATTTTTTTTTTTTTCATTTTATATTATTTTTCTTATTATAATTTTTAGGAATTTTAAACAATTTGTATTATCTAAATATTTAAATTCTACCTTTCTATTGTCTTATCTGTTGTATGATTTCTCATATTGAAATTAAATAAAAATTTTACAAATTTTAAATTTTATAAACTATTTCAATTGCATGACTTTTTTTAAGAAGTTTATAGCATAGATTATTTTTTCTTTGCTTTAAATAGAATAGAAAATACATTAAACAATATTTCAAAAGATTAATAAAAATTTAATGCAATAAATTTAATCTTTATAATCATAGATATATTTATTTTTAAAATTAATTATTAAGCAATAAAAATAATATTTAGTATAACTACTATATAAAAGATAGAGCACCAGTACAACATTTGCTTTTTCCATATTATGATTTTTTTTTCTAAATTATCAAATAAATTCATAATTCTAGAAATTTATTTTATTTTTTTTTTTAATTTGATCACCATTTGATTTATTTTACTTTACTTTTATATCTTATTTCATTTTTATCTAAAATTTTGTAAACATTCAATGCATTTATTTAGATGTGATTTATAATTTTGAGAAAAATCCTGAAATTGATGAATTAACCCACGTCTGATAAAAAAACAAACTCATATACACATTAGTCTCGTTGGATTTTAAGCGAAATAAAAAAAAAAAGAGTCTCGTTATGACATTAGTTTCATATCCTTACCACTTTCTCCTAAGTATGTGCATAACCCATAAATTCTGAAATGCTGAGGCACAGCATTATCAGTTAATATTCAGTGAATCTGAATTCTTTCATGGGGAAACAATTGATAATTTTAAATAAATTGGTTAGATGTTTTATATTGTGTTTTACTCAAATTATTCTCATTGAGAAAGCAACAAGTCTACAAATGAACAAAAATTCACCGTAATACTTGAAGCCATGGGTCATCATCTTCCCCTATCAAATAAGGGCAGATAGAGAAGAGTATGCTTTCATTGTAGAATATCTCAGGAATAAGTAAAAAGATGTGTACGTGCTCTCAAAGCCTACAAATAACCAATATTTATATACATGTAAGACCCCTGACCCCTGTAATAGCATTATCGATAACACACCAAGTATTCAGTAGCGTAAGAGCAGTGTGTGAATCAAGATTGTGAGCGAAGTCGTCGAACAACTATGCTGATGCGGACGATATCAGCATAATTGTCCAGGAGTATATGAAACATAACACTGTTGAATAAATAAACAAAAAATTCTTTCTGAACATAAACAACCTCAGCGTAGACTTCGCTTTCGTCGTTTATGCTTAGTAAGCAATAAAATATATAAAAGAAAAGGCATTTACATATGCCAGAAAAGTACTATAGTACCAGTAACCAACAATGTTCTCAAGAACGGTTTATAATAAATATAAAATTGTATCCATATCTATTATTAATTAAAAAAACAAAAATAAATATTTTAAACTAAAGTTTATAGTGTTTGATTTACCCTGGATATAACATAATTCGCAGGTAATCAGCACTTTATTAAGGAAACAAACTCTGCTTCCTCATTCAAAGCACCAAATGATAACAATTTAAATGCTGATTCGGGATCAAAAAAAGGCAACAGCAAAGCCGAAAGTGCTCAAGCATCACCAAAGAAAGCTTCAATTGGCCGTAGAATAAATGTGAGGAGACAAAGTTATCTTTTGGGCCGCGGAAAATCTATGTTCTCTTATGAGATGCCGTCCTTATCGACATCAGCAGCAGCAGCTGCAGACTTTTTTTTGAACCACAAAGAATCAGACTTGTTTTATGAAAAACCATCAAAATCGAAGAGAAAGCAGCAGCAGTAGCAAACATTTCAACTGGTGATCTGGGGTCTGAGAATAATATTGTTAAAAGTAACGGAAAATCCCAACAATCACCAGGATCTGTTTTTAATGGAGGTGAAATATCTGTAGAGAAGCAATGTTATTTATTTGGCCATGGACTTGATGAAAGACCATCACCATCAGCCAATGCCTTACGCGTCAATCAATTTCCTGGATATGTTCCAGGATCCATTTTCTATAGGAATGCGATGTCTCGCGTTGTTAAGGTAGGTTTATATATCTCGAAAGTGAAATCCATTGAAAAATATTATTAAGCAATAAAAATAATACTTAGTATAACTACTATATAAAAGATAGAGCACCAGTACAACATTTGCTTTTACCATATTAGGATTTTTTTTTTCTAAATTATTAAATAAATTAAAGCCGAAAGCGCTCAAGCATCACCAAAGAAAGTTTCAATTGGCCGTAGAATAAATGTGAGGAGACAAAGTTATCTTCTGGGCCGCGGAAAATCTATGTTCTCTTATGAGATGCCGTCCTTATCGACATCAGCAGCAGCAGCTGCAGACTTTTTTTTGAACCACAAAGAATCAGACTTGTTTTATGAAAAACCATCAAAATCGAAGAGAAAGCAGCAGCAGTAGCAAACATTTCAACTGGTGACCTGGGGTCTGAGAATAATATTGTTAAAAGTAACGGAAAATCCCAACAATCACCAGGATCTGTTTTTAATGGAGGTGAAATATCTGTAGAGAAGCAATGTTATTTATTTGGCCATGGACTTGATGAAAGACCATCACCATCAGCCAATGCCTTACGCGTCAATCAATTTCCTGGATATGTTCCAGGATCCATTTTCTATAGGAATGCGATGTCTCGCGTTGTTAAGGTAGGTTTATATATCTCGAAAGTGAAATCCATTGAAAAATATTATTAAGCAATAAAAATAATACTTAGTATAACTACTATATAAAAGATAGAGCACCAGTACAACATTTGCTTTTACCATATTAGGATTTTTTTTTTCTAAATTATTAAATAAATTAAAGCCGAAAGCGCTCAAGCATCACCAAAGAAAGTTTCAATTGGCCGTAGAATAAATGTGAGGAGACAAAGTTATCTTCTGGGACGCGGAAAATCTATGTTCTCTTATGAGATGCCGTCCTTATCGACATCAGCAGCAGCAGCTGCAGACTTTTTTTTGAACCACAAAGAATCAGACTTGTTTTATGAAAAACCATCAAAATCGAAGAGAAAGCAGCAGCAGTAGCAAACATTTCAACTGGTGATCTGGGGTCTGAGAATAATATTGTTAAAAGTAACGGAAAATCCCAACAATCACCAGGATCTGTTTTTAATGGAGGTGAAATATCTGTAGAGAAGCAATGTTATTTATTTGGCCATGGACTTGATGAAAGACCATCACCATCAGCCAATGCCTTACGCGTCAATCAATTTCCTGGATATGTTCCAGGATCCATTTTCTATAGGAATGCGATGTCTCGCGTTGTTAAGGTAGGTTTATATATCTCGAAAGTGAAATCCATTGAAAAATATTATTAAGCAATAAAAATAATACTTAGTATAACTACTATATAAAAGATAGAGCACCAGTACAACATTTGCTTTTACCATATTAGGATTTTTTTTTTCTAAATTATTAAATAAATTAAAGCCGAAAGCGCTCAAGCATCACCAAAGAAAGTTTCAATTGGCCGTAGAATAAATGTGAGGAGACAAAGTTATCTTCTGGGCCGCGGAAAATCTATGTTCTCTTATGAGATGCCGTCCTTATCGACATCAGCAGCAGCAGCTGCAGACTTTTTTTTGAACCACAAAGAATCAGACTTGTTTTATGAAAAACCATCAAAATCGAAGAGAAAGCAGCAGCAGTAGCAAACATTTCAACTGGTGATCTGGGGTCTGAGAATAATATTGTTAAAAGTAACGGAAAATCCCAACAATCACCAGGATCTGTTTTTAATGGAGGTGAAATATCTGTAGAGAAGCAATGTTATTTATTTGGCCATGGACTTGATGAAAGACCATCACCATCAGCCAATGCCTTACGCGTCAATCAATTTCCTGGATATGTTCCAGGATCCATTTTCTATAGGAATGCGATGTCTTGCGTTGTTAAGGTAGGTTTATATATCTCGAAAGTGAAATCCATTGAAAAATATTTTTAAGCAATAAAAATAATACTTAGTATAACTACTATATAAAAGATAGAGCACCAGTACAACATTTGCTTTTACCATATTAGGATTTTTTTTTTTCTAAATTATTAAATAAATTAAAGCCGAAAGCGCTCAAGCATCACCAAAGAAAGTTTTAATTGGCCGTAGAATAAATGTGAGGAGACAAAGTTATCTTCTGGGCCGCGGAAAATCTATGTTCTCTTATGAGATGCCGTCCTTATCGACATCAGCAGCAGCAGCTGCATACTTTTTTTTGAACCACAAAGAATCAGACTTGTTTTATGAAAAACCATCAAAATCGAAGAGAAAGCAGCAGCAGTAGCAAACATTTCAACTGGTGATCTGGGGTCTGAGAATAATATTGTTAAAAGTAACGGAAAATCCCAACAATCACCAGGATCTGTTTTTAATGGAGGTGAAATATCTGTAGAGAAGCAATGTTATTTATTTGGCCATGGACTTGATGAAAGACCATCAACATCAGCTAATGCCTTACGCGTCAATCAATTTCCTGGATATGTTCCAGGATCCATTTTCTATAGGAATGCGATGTCTCGCGTTGTTAAGGTAGGTTTATATATCTCGAAAGTGAAATCCATTGAAAAATATTATTAAGCAATAAAAATAATACTTAGTATAACTACTATATAAAAGATAGAGCACCAGTACAACATTTGCTTTTACCATATTAGGATTTTTTTTTTCTAAATTATTAAATAAATTAAAGCCGAAAGCGCTCAAGCATCACCAAAGAAAGTTTCAATTGGCCGTAGAATAAATGTGAGGAGACAAAGTTATCTTCTGGGACGCGGAAAATCTATGTTCTCTTATGAGATGCCGTCCTTATCGACATCAGCAGCAGCAGCTGCAGACTTTTTTTTGAACCACAAAGAATCAGACTTGTTTTATGAAAAACCATCAAAATCGAAGAGAAAGCAGCAGCAGTAGCAAACATTTCAACTGGTGATCTGGGGTCTGAGAATAATATTGTTAAAAGTAACGGAAAATCCCAACAATCACCAGGATCTGTTTTTAATGGAGGTGAAATATCTGTAGAGAAGCAATGTTATTTATTTGGCCATGGACTTGATGAAAGACCATCACCATCAGCCAATGCCTTACGCGTCAATCAATTTCCTGGATATGTTCCAGGATCCATTTTCTATAGGAATGCGATGTCTCGCGTTGTTAAGGTAGGTTTATATATCTCGAAAGTGAAATCCATTGAAAAATATTATTAAGCAATAAAAATAATACTTAGTATAACTACTATATAAAAGATAGAGCACCAGTACAACATTTGCTTTTACCATATTAGGATTTTTTTTTTCTAAATTATTAAATAAATTAAAGCCGAAAGCGCTCAAGCATCACCAAAGAAAGTTTCAATTGGCCGTAGAATAAATGTGAGGAGACAAAGTTATCTTCTGGGACGCGGAAAATCTATGTTCTCTTATGAGATGCCGTCCTTATCGACATCAGCAGCAGCAGCTGCAGACTTTTTTTTGAACCACAAAGAATCAGACTTGTTTTATGAAAAACCATCAAAATCGAAGAGAAAGCAGAAGCAGTAGCAAACATTTCAACTGGTGATCTGGGGTCTGAGAATAATATTGTTAAAAGTAACGGAAAATCCCAACAATCACCAGGATCTGTTTTTAATGGAGGTGAAATATCTGTAGAGAAGCAATGTTATTTATTTGGCCATGGACTTGATGAAAGACCATCACCATCAGCCAATGCCTTACGCGTCAATCAATTTTCTGGATATGTTCCAGGATCCATTTTCTATAGGAATGCGATGTCTCGCGTTGTTAAGGTAGGTTTATATATCTCGAAAGTGAAATCCATTGAAAAATATTATTAAGCAATAAAAATAATACTTAGTATAACTACTATATAAAAGATAGAGCACCAGTACAACATTTGCTTTTACCATATTAGGATTTTTTTTTTCTAAATTATTAAATAAATTAAAGCCGAAAGCGGTCAAGCATCACCAAAGAAAGTTTCAATTGGCCGTAGAATAAATGTGAGGAGACAAAGTTATCTTCAGGGCCGCGGAAAATCTATGTTCTCTTATGAGATGCCGTCCTTATCGACATCAGCAGCAGCAGCTGCAGACTTTTTTTTGAACCACAAAGAATCAGACTTGTTTTATGAAAAACCATCAAAATCGAAGAGAAAGCAGCAGCAGTAGCAAACATTTCAACTGGTGATCTGGGGTCTGAGAATAATATTGTTAAAAGTAACGGAAAATCCCAACAATCACCAGGATCTGTTTTTAATGGAGGTGAAATATCTGTAGAGAAGCAATGTTATTTATTTGGCCATGGACTTGATGAAAGACCATCACCATCAGCCAATGCCTTACGCGTCAATCAATTTCCTGGATATGTTCCAGGATCCATTTTCTATAGGAATGCGATGTCTCGCGTTGTTAAGGTAGGTTTATATATCTCGAAAGTGAAATCCATTGAAAAATATTATTAAGCAATAAAAATAATACTTAGTATAACTACTATATAAAAGATAGAGCACCAGTACAACATTTGCTTTTACCATATTAGGATTTTTTTTTTCTAAATTATTAAATAAATTAAAGCCGAAAGCGGTCAAGCATCACCAAAGAAAGTTTCAATTGGCCGTAGAATAAATGTGAGGAGACAAAGTTATCTTCTGGGCCGCGGAAAATCTATGTTCTCTTATGAGATGCCGTCCTTATCGACATCAGCAGCAGCAGCTGCAGACTTTTTTTTGAACCACAAAGAATCAGACTTGTTTTATGAAAAACCATCAAAATCGAAGAGAAAGCAGCAGCAGTAGCAAACATTTCAACTGGTGATCTGGGGTCTGAGAATAATATTGTTAAAAGTAACGGAAAATCCCAACAATCACCAGGATCTGTTTTTAATGGAGGTGAAATATCTGTAGAGAAGCAATGTTATTTATTTGGCCATGGACTTGATGAAAGACCATCACCATCAGCCAATGCCTTACGCGTCAATCAATTTCCTGGATATGTTCCAGGATCCATTTTCTATAGGAATGCGATGTCTCGCGTTGTTAAGGTAGGTTTATATATCTCGAAAGTGAAATCCATTGAAAAATATTATTAAGCAATAAAAATAATACTTAGTATAACTACTATATAAAAGATAGAGCACCAGTACAACATTTGCTTTTACCATATTAGGATTTTTTTTTTTCTAAATTATTAAATAAATTAAAGCCGAAAGCGCTCAAGCATCACCAAAGAAAGTTTCAATTGGCCGTAGAATAAATGTGAGGAGACAAAGTTATCTTCTGGGACGCGGAAAATCTATGTTCTCTTATGAGATGCCGTCCTTATCGACATCAGCAGCAGCAGCTGCAGACTTTTTTTTGAACCACAAAGAATCAGACTTGTTTTATGAAAAACCATCAAAATCGAAGAGAAAGCAGCAGCAGTAGCAAACATTTCAACTGGTGATCTGGGGTCTGAGAATAATATTGTTAAAAGTAACGGAAAATCCCAACAATCACCAGGATCTGTTTTTAATGGAGGTGAAATATCTGTAGAGAAGCAATGTTATTTATTTGGCCATGGACTTGATGAAAGACCATCACCATCAGCCAATGCCTTACGCGTCAATCAATTTCCTGGATATGTTCCAGGATCCATTTTCTATAGGAATGCGATGTCTCGCGTTGTTAAGGTAGGTTTATATATCTCGAAAGTGAAATCCATTGAAAAATATTATTAAGCAATAAAAATAATACTTAGTATAACTACTATATAAAAGATAGAGCACCAGTACAACATTTGCTTTTACCATATTAGGATTTTTTTTTTTCTAAATTATTAAATAAATTAAAGCCGAAAGCGGTCAAGCATCACCAAAGAAAGTTTCAATTGGCCGTAGAATAAATGTGAGGAGACAAAGTTATCTTCTGGGCCGCGGAAAATCTATGTTCTCTTATGAGATGCCGTCCTTATCGACATCAGCAGCAGCAGCTGCAGACTTTTTTTTGAACCACAAAGAATCAGACTTGTTTTATGAAAAACCATCAAAATCGAAGAGAAAGCAGCAGCAGTAGCAAACATTTCAACTGGTGATCTGGGGTCTGAGAATAATATTGTTAAAAGTAACGGAAAATCCCAACAATCACCAGGATCTGTTTTTAATGGAGGTGAAATATCTGTAGAGAAGCAATGTTATTTATTTGGCCATGGACTTGATGAAAGACCATCACCATCAGCCAATGCCTTACGCGTCAATCAATTTCCTGGATATGTTCCAGGATCCATTTTCTATAGGAATGCGATGTCTCGCGTTGTTAAGGTAGGTTTATATATCTCGAAAGTGAAATCCATTGAAAAATATTATTAAGCAATAAAAATAATACTTAGTATAACTACTATATAAAAGATAGAGCACCAGTACAACATTTGCTTTTACCATATTAGGATTTTTTTTTTTCTAAATTATTAAATAAATTAAAGCCGAAAGCGGTCAAGCATCACCAAAGAAAGTTTCAATTGGCCGTAGAATAAATGTGAGGAGACAAAGTTATCTTCTGGGCCGCGGAAAATCTATGTTCTCTTATGAGATGCCGTCCTTATCGACATCAGCAGCAGCAGCTGCAGACTTTTTTTTGAACCACAAAGAATCAGACTTGTTTTATGAAAAACCATCAAAATCGAAGAGAAAGCAGCAGCAGTAGCAAACATTTCAACTGGTGATCTGGGGTCTGAGAATAATATTGTTAAAAGTAACGGAAAATCCCAACAATCACCAGGATCTGTTTTTAATGGAGGTGAAATATCTGTAGAGAAGCAATGTTATTTATTTGGCCATGGACTTGATGAAAGACCATCACCATCAGCCAATGCCTTACGCGTCAATCAATTTCCAGGATATGTTCCAGGATCCATTTTCTATAGGAATGCGATGTCTCGCGTTGTTAAGGTAGGTTTATATATCTCGAAAGTGAAATCCATTGAAAAATATTATTAAGCAATAAAAATAATACTTAGTATAACTACTATATAAAAGATAGAGCACCAGTACAACATTTGCTTTTACCATATTAGGATTTTTTTTTTCTAAATTATTAAATAAATTAAAGCCGAAAGCGCTCAAGCATCACCAAAGAAAGTTTCAATTGGCCGTAGAATAAATGTGAGGAGACAAAGTTATCTTCTGGGCCGCGGAAAATCTATGTTCTCTTATGAGATGCCGTCCTTATCGACATCAGCAGCAGCAGCTGCAGACTTTTTTTTGAACCACAAAGAATCAGACTTGTTTTATGAAAAACCATCAAAATCGAAGAGAAAGCAGCAGCAGTAGCAAACATTTCAACTGGTGATCTGGGGTCTGAGAATAATATTGTTAAAAGTAACGGAAAATCCCAACAATCACCAGGATCTGTTTTTAATGGAGGTGAAATATCTGTAGAGAAGCAATGTTATTTATTTGGCCATGGACTTGATGAAAGACCATCACCATCAGCCAATGCCTTACGCGTCAATCAATTTCCTGGATATGTTCCAGGATCCATTTTCTATAGGAATGCGATGTCTCGCGTTGTTAAGGTAGGTTTATATATCTCGAAAGTGAAATCCATTGAAAAATATTATTAAGCAATAAAAATAATACTTAGTATAACTACTATATAAAAGATAGAGCACCAGTACAACATTTGCTTTTACCATATTAGGATTTTTTTTTTCTAAATTATTAAATAAATTAAAGCCGAAAGCGCTCAAGCATCACCAAAGAAAGTTTCAATTGGCCGTAGAATAAATGTGAGGAGACAAAGTTATCTTCTGGGCCGCGGAAAATCTATGTTCTCTTATGAGATGCCGTCCTTATCGACATCAGCAGCAGCAGCTGCAGACTTTTTTTTGAACCACAAAGAATCAGACTTGTTTTATGAAAAACCATCAAAATCGAAGAGAAAGCAGCAGCAGTAGCAAACATTTCAACTGGTGACCTGGGGTCTGAGAATAATATTGTTAAAAGTAACGGAAAATCCCAACAATCACCAGGATCTGTTTTTAATGGAGGTGAAATATCTGTAGAGAAGCAATGTTATTTATTTGGCCATGGACTTGATGAAAGACCATCACCATCAGCCAATGCCTTACGCGTCAATCAATTTCCTGGATATGTTCCAGGATCCATTTTCTATAGGAATGCGATGTCTCGCGTTGTTAAGGTAGGTTTATATATCTCGAAAGTGAAATCCATTGAAAAATATTATTAAGCAATAAAAATAATACTTAGTATAACTACTATATAAAAGATAGAGCACCAGTACAACATTTGCTTTTACCATATTAGGATTTTTTTTTTCTAAATTATTAAATAAATTAAAGCCGAAAGCGCTCAAGCATCACCAAAGAAAGTTTCAATTGGCCGTAGAATAAATGTGAGGAGACAAAGTTATCTTCTGGGACGCGGAAAATCTATGTTCTCTTATGAGATGCCGTCCTTATCGACATCAGCAGCAGCAGCTGCAGACTTTTTTTTGAACCACAAAGAATCAGACTTGTTTTATGAAAAACCATCAAAATCGAAGAGAAAGCAGCAGCAGTAGCAAACATTTCAACTGGTGATCTGGGGTCTGAGAATAATATTGTTAAAAGTAACGGAAAATCCCAACAATCACCAGGATCTGTTTTTAATGGAGGTGAAATATCTGTAGAGAAGCAATGTTATTTATTTGGCCATGGACTTGATGAAAGACCATCACCATCAGCCAATGCCTTACGCGTCAATCAATTTCCTGGATATGTTCCAGGATCCATTTTCTATAGGAATGCGATGTCTCGCGTTGTTAAGGTAGGTTTATATATCTCGAAAGTGAAATCCATTGAAAAATATTATTAAGCAATAAAAATAATACTTAGTATAACTACTATATAAAAGATAGAGCACCAGTACAACATTTGCTTTTACCATATTAGGATTTTTTTTTTCTAAATTATTAAATAAATTAAAGCCGAAAGCGGTCAAGCATCACCAAAGAAAGTTTCAATTGGCCGTAGAATAAATGTGAGGAGACAAAGTTATCTTCTGGGCCGCGGAAAATCTATGTTCTCTTATGAGATGCCGTCCTTATCGACATCAGCAGCAGCAGCTGCAGACTTTTTTTTGAACCACAAAGAATCAGACTTGTTTTATGAAAAACCATCAAAATCGAAGAGAAAGCAGCAGCAGTAGCAAACATTTCAACTGGTGATCTGGGGTCTGAGAATAATATTGTTAAAAGTAACGGAAAATCCCAACAATCACCAGGATCTGTTTTTAATGGAGGTGAAATATCTGTAGAGAAGCAATGTTATTTATTTGGCCATGGACTTGATGAAAGACCATCACCATCAGCCAATGCCTTACGCGTCAATCAATTTCCTGGATATGTTCCAGGATCCATTTTCTATAGGAATGCGATGTCTCGCGTTTTCGATGAGGGTCAACAATCCTATCTAAACTTATGAATAAATCATGTCGTCTACTTAATACGATACACACATATAAGATACAAGAGCTTAACATGGCAAAAAATAAATTTCTTAAAAAATGATCAGATGACAAGATGTCAACCTGAGTTTGTTTCGCAATAAATTCGCCAGCTTCGGATTTCGGAGAAAAGAAAACGCCGTTTAATACAAACAACACTATGAAAGCTCAGCGTAGTGGTCTTAGACTTGTAACACTGGAGACAATCACTGTGAAGGGGAGAGTGATGACAGCAATGCAAGCTGGCCTTCCCTTAAGCAGCGGAAAGTTGTGTTACGTTGAGATAGTTCTTAAGTAAACCTGGAGAGAGAAGTAAATCCGTAGATATAAATGTAAGATATGGTGTTCCTGGTTGGTGTATGTAGCCCAGTAGTGTGTGATGTGGTATTCCTGGTTAGTGTATTCAGCCCTGAGTCGATGGTAATGAAGGCAGTTGAGTCAGTTATGTCAGAGCCGTGAGACTAAGCAGTTGAGTGATCCAAGAACGCAATGTGGTCAAGTTGACGTTGCGCAGTTGATATCATTACTTACTTACTTTACTTTAATTATACTTTCTTTATACATTTAAATAAAATATCATCTTAACATAAATTATGTATGGAAAAATTCGTAGTACACCCAAATATTTTGCCATTTTACATACAAAACTAACGTATTAGGCGCAACATAGTCCGAGTTGCGGATACCGCATTTGAATCTTACTGTACACAATTGTCTTTCCTATAAGACACGCGTGTTATGTCCAAGTTTAATAACCTCACTTCGAACAACTATGCTGATGCGGACGATATCAGCATAATTGTTCAGAAGTATAGGAAACATGACGCCACCGAATTAAGATTGTTTCTTAGCATAAACAACGAAAGCGAAGCCTACGCTGACGTTGTTTTTGCTTAGTAAACAATAGAAACAGTATAAAAGAAAAGGCATTTGCATATGCCAACACAGTTTGTGAAAAGTCTTAAGACTTCAAGTGAAACAACTAAATAAAAGTTGTAATAATAATATTAAAACTAAAGTTGTACACCATAATTTAATAAAAACTAAAGTTGTAATAAAAATATATAAAACAATAAACTAAAGTTAAGTTGTTTTATTAATACATAATTCGCGCACGGTACAATAAGCAAAAAAAAAAAGGAAAAAATCTGAAAATGGAAGCCTGGTCGAAGCCCGAAGTTGAAATGTCTTTGCTATCACTATAAAGGTATAATTAACAGCCCCATGCGACGCCAGTTAAAATGAGAAAAGACACATGGGAGATAATTATGATGCAAATGGAAAAATGTCAATACATTCGCACAACAGGCAGTTTAAAAAAAAAAAATGCAAAGATTTGCTGAACAACCAGCCGAAGCTATAGATTCAGAGGACCAAGCAGAAGGACCCGAGGAACAGCAATCTACCAGTTCGGGAGACGAATATGACGGAGCATAATTATCACAAGTTTCTAATGTGATGTCGTAAATAATTACATTTTTTCCGCTTACGTTGCAAACGCAGGCTAGACCCTACGAGATTTGTCAAAATAATGTACTAAGTAACTCCTCGATGGTATATGTCTATCTCGTATGGATATCCCACAATAACATTATTTTGTCATTTACTTTTTACGACAAATAAAGGTTAATTTTCGAAGCGATTTTAACCAATACCTTAACTAAATTGTTGATTTAATATAGATCTATATGGCCCTTTACAGCATGTGATTTAACTGAATATTTTCGAAGATATTACAGACTTAAAAATTGCGGGACGTAGCGTTTGCGGAGGTACCGGCCGGCCTGGGCGGCGGCAGCGTGCCTATGAGAATATGCTTTTTTCTGCTGTTGATAATTATGCTCCGTCAGATTCGTCACCTAAACTGGTAGATTGCTGTTCCTCGGTATTCTCACAGCCACTATATAACACATAATTACTCACACATCCATATATATACAATATTTTCTGTGCGATGACAGCCCGGTTGGCATACCTGAGCAGTAGAGAGAGAGAAGAAGAAGTAAAGTCGTAAGCAGAAGGCAGTCGTAAGCAGAAGGCAGTCGCAAGCAGTTGTCTTTTACATACGTAACACATAACAAGTTGAAATTCAATCAGTAAAAGCGGGCGAATGCAGACACAGTGCTTCTATGAATTAACTTTTGTCACATTAATTACTTAATTTTACTATCAAATAAATTGTTAATAAACATTCTTATATTTGGGGGCTCAACCGCCTACGAACTAATTAGAAGTTCTGTGTAAAAGAAAGACAATATAATTAAACATATTGATTGTATGTACTATATAAAAGAGGACAAGGAATTGTGTAGTCATATTGCGCATGTGTTAGTGCAATTGCGGTTTTGCGCTTCTAAAAACGTCGAGGGTAGACAAAGAAAAAGAAAAACTTAGACGATGCCAGGGACATTCCTTGTTAGATTAAGAAATGATACAATAGTTATAAGAAATGAAATATTTAATTCTATTTGACCGATGCAATATCCAGAAACTTTACATAAGTCACTTTCCCAGCATAAGCCATAGCAACCCTACCCTAACCGCTGATTGTGCATATTCTGTCACGTACTCCAATTTAAGGACACTCTTTTTTCTACCCAAAGTTACTCTAATCCAATCCTAAGACTCTCTTTCCTGACTCAAAGGTTCTCTTTGTTAGAACCCTTTCCACTGACAGTGCAGTTTCTGTCACGTAGACCAGCTTCAATCTAATGAAGCTGTAGTAAGTTAGCTTCAGTTTTAAATGGTAACTCAAAAGAAGCACATCGTGCTATAATATAATATAAAAAGCGCATAGCGCTGAATAAATAAGTAAATCTCATCGAGCTGATATGAATACATTTTTTACTAAACATAAACAATAATTTGTTTAATTTGTACGAGTAGTGAGTGAAGAAGACAGCAACGACGAAGATAGAATCATGACGAGTGAACAAGACTCAATCAAAAGCGCATCGCGCTGCTAACAAAACTCTGCGTGTTATAATAAACAACTTATAAAGAACTTACATATACTTGAGTTTGCCTTTCCATTAACCAAGTTAATCATATACGTATAAGTTGCTTTGATGTAGTGCCAAAGAACTATTGCAAACTATTGTTGGGAAAGAAGGTTTTTTTATTATCGATAAGAACGTTTTTTCTCTTCCTATACCCACCATTTTCAATATTTTCCGGATATATGTAACAAGTGGTGGTGAGCTGGTGATCGGTGATGACTATCGGACCGGCCGATATTGATATACGGCCGAACTATCGATCAGCAGCGGAGTTGGCAACAGTGGGTGCGAAGCAAGGACAAATCAGTTGAAAGTTGACTCGGCAGAAAACAAGTCGTGCATCGGTTGTGCAGTGGAACAAACAATATTATTAAATTAAACATTCTTTACATATTATTACAATAAACATTACATATATTTGCCAACGGATTATTTGATTTATTTGGAAGTATTAACTCGAAAATTCTGTTTTTTTTTTTTACTGATGCCACATAATGCTAAGTTTCGTTTTGAGCGTCGATTCAATTTAATGTTTTAACAACATGCTGACCAGATGTATTCCTATTTCGTTTTCCTTTCTATATATGTAGGTTTCAGGATTGTTTTCATCTTATTGTTCGCAATTCCTTCCGCTGTCGGTATTATCTAATCAAATCTATATATGGTATAACTGAGTTTATATGATAATCAATTCTCTGATAAAGAAAGTGTTTGTTATACATTTTTTTTTTTTTTTTGTGTATGTTACCATTAAGAGTATGTATCGCTGAAGAGAAGTTTTAATACAATTTTTCATATTTTCTGAATATTAATTTCAGACACTGTACATTTTTATTATATCCCATCGACGTGTTCCAAGGCATTTATGATATTTACCAAAGAAATTGGTATGATTTTTAATCAAAAAAAAAAAAAAAAAAAAATATTCAAAAAAAAAATTAAATTTCAGAGTACACAAACGTATAAAATTTGTGTGAGTCGAATGTTGGAATAAGAGAAATATATGTATCTAGAGACAATATATAAACAGATAGAAAAAGCCAACATTTAATAGCCGTTGGAAAAGTGAAGTGAAGTGAACAAGCAAACAACTCCATTTTCCATCCTGCAGTCATCAATAAATATTTAGAAAAAAAAGTTTCAAAATAAAGGAAGTAATTATTCCAAAGAAAAAAGACGTAACCATTATGACGCGCCAGAAAAGAAATATATAGACAGATAGAAAAAGCCAACATTTGATAACCGTTGAAAAAGTGAAGTGAAGTGAGATTAGAAATGCGCGTAAAGCATCATTTGCCTTGCAGAAAAATAAGTATGATTGAATTAACCTTGATTGTTGCATTGATTAAGGTAAGATGTCATTCAAAAGCTGGTCTAACTACTTATAAAACAATATACTATATATGTACTATGTTCATTCATTTTAGAAATCTCTAGCAGAACAACATCTTACAATCGTAAATGGAGTAAAAAACTCCTGGAAAAAATGTTTGTGAAAATCTTAAATTCTTGTACTTTAGTTTTGCAAAGTCGCCTTTACAAAAAATCGGCTAAAGGACAATTGGATTTGGCGTGGAAAATTATCCTAGAGAATATTGTTTCCAATAATTGGTTAGATGCACGTATTTGCTTGGAAGCAGTAATGTAACTATTGCAAAGAGAGGCAAGTTACCTTTTTGCTAATGGAGAAATAGCTGAACCTAACGGACAGCTTTTGTCTTTAATAATTGAATAAGTGAAATGAATGAAAAAACTTCGATGTAGAGGAAGTACCCAGAAGCTTCGCTAAAGTCCAGCTTCAGTCACAAAGACCCTTTCCGCTGACAGTGCACGTATGCCAATCGAACAATCAAACATTTGAAGTTCGAAGTGTTATGTCACGTACGCCAGCATAAGGGTACCATCGAACATCTGAAGTTAGTTTTAAGTGAGTTCCTAACAAGACTCAAATGAAAGCGCATCGCGCTGCTATTAACAAACACAATTAAATAATTATAATCTACTAATAAAGCGCATAGCGCCGCCAAATAAATTAAATAAATACATATTTTTTTAACAACGTACGGCCGCGTTAACAAGCTATATTGTACAAATACGCGGTCGTTTTTGCTTTAGATTGGTTCCTTAGTAGAGTAAAACTGCAAAGCGGTTATACCCATCTAACGAGGAAATCTCGAGTGATAAATGGTTTAACCCATCTAGTCAAGCCACAAATATTGGTAATCAGGAAACCTACTCATTTCAGAATCTAATTTTAACAGATGAGAAACACCCAGCATCTAATAAAAAACTCAACGATATGATGCAGAAAGACGATTAGGGCATCAATATAATTAAGAAGGAATTAGGACTTTCAGTAGACCTGATATAATGAACGGAAGAAGAATCCACAACTGGAAAGCAACAGAAGAACACCCTAAACTATTTGAAGCTTCAGGATTGTTTTCATCTTATTGTTCGCAATTCCTTCCGCTGTCGTTATTATCTCTTCAAATCTATATATGGTATAACTGAGTTTATAAGTTAAGAATCGAAATATTGTATTTTACAAATATTTCCCATCCCACACTATTTCGCTGACGCGAAACTCTTTTATCATGATTATTATTCATTATATTAGCGAGGTTTCGTTTAAGATAAAGCTAGACTTAAATTTCAGTTCCAAAATAACTCAAGCAAGGCACATAGTGCCGTAATAAATAAAAATATTAAACAAAAAATATTCATTTTGTTTTAATTGGCGCCCAACGTGGGGCCCGCGCGAAAAAAATTTATTACTAATTTACAAACGCGGACTCTATCAAATCTGTAGTTGGTGCCTTAGTAGTTCTAATAAAATATTAGTACAAAACGAAGGGAAGTAAATCCCAGCCTCTTCAGTGTTTTAGTATTAGTGAAAAAATTATAAACATAAAAAAATAAAAACAACAAAAACTCAAATTAAAACAAGTGAAAATTTTTATTGAAATTTTAAACAAAATTTGAAAACCTTTTATCGCCTTCTATCGTTTTAGTATTAGTGAAAAATTGATATAACAATTAACAAACATAAAAAAAAAAATTTAAAATTTCTGAGTGCACAAACGTATCAAATTATTGTGAGTCGAATGTTGGAATAAAAGAAATATATGTATCTAGAGACAATATATAGACAGATAGAAAAAGCCAACATTTAATAGCCGTTGAAAAAGTGAAGTGAAGTGAACAAGCAAACAACTCCATTTTCCATCCTGCAGTCATCAATAAATATTTAGAAAAAAAAGTTTCAAAATAAAGGAAGTAATTATTCCAAAGAAAAAAGACGTAACCATTATGACGCACCCGAAAAGAAATATATGTATCTAGAGACAATATATAGACAGATAGAAAAGGCCAACATTTGATAACCGTTGAAAAAGTGAAGTGAAGTGAGATTAGAAATGCGCGTAAAGCATCATTTGCCTTGCAGAAAAATAAATATGATTGAATTAACCTTGATTGTTGCATTGATTAAGGTAAGATGTCATTCAAAAGCTGGTCTAACTACTTATAATACAATATACTATATATGTACTATGTTCATTCATTTTAGAAATCTCTAGCAGAACAACATCTTACAATCGTAAATGGAGTAAAAAGCTCCTGGAAAAAATGTTTGTGAAAATCTTAAATTCTTGTACTTTAGTTTTGCAAGGTCGCCTTTACAAAAAATCGGCTAAAGGACAATTGGATTTGGTATGGAAAATTATCCTAGAGAATATTGTTTCCAAAAATTGGTTAGATGCACGTATTTGCTTGGAAGCAGCAATGAAACTCTTGCAAAGTGAGACAAGTTTCCTTGTTGCTAATGGAGAAATAGCTGAACCTAACGGACAACGTTTGTCTTTAATAATTGATGTGTTGTTGTCCAGTACTATAAGAAGACCATCAGTTCTTATTCTTTTTCAACAATACATGAAGTACTTAGATATCTTGGAATGTACTTTGAAGATTCTCCCAAAGTACACAACATTCAAAAATTTTTCTGATGACATCTTCGCTTATAATTTCCTGACATTGGTTCGATACATTAAAGAAATTATAAATAAACCATCATTATATAATAACTAAAGAATTTATTAATAAAAAACACATGATTATGTGAGCTGCTAAGGAATACAAAAGAGACCACCACAAAATTAAATGAACTATGTTCATTCATTTTAGAAATCTCTAGCAGAACAACATCTTACAATCGTAAATGGAGTGGAAAATTATCCTAGAGAATATTGTTTCCAATAATTGGTTAGATGCACGTATTTGCTTGGAAGCAGTAATGTAACTATTGCAAAGTGAGACAAGTTTCCTTGTTGCTAATGGAGAAATAGCTGAACCTAACGGACAGCGTTTGTCTTTAATAATTGATGTGTTGTTGTCCAGTACTATAAGAAGACCACCAGTTCTTATTCTTTTTCAACAATACATGAAGTACTTAGATATCTTGGAATGTACTTTGAAGATTCTCCCAAAGTACACAACATTCAAAAATTTTTCTGATGACATCTTCGCTTATAATTTCCTGACATTGGTTCGATACATTAAAGAAATTATAAATAAACCATCATTATATAATAACTAAAGAATTTATTAATAAAAAACACATGATTATGTGAGCTGCTAAGGAATACAAAAGAGACCACCACAAAATTAAATGAACTATGTTCATTCATTTTAGAAATCTCTAGCAGAACAACATCTTACAATCGTAAATGGAGTGGAAAATTATCCTAGAGAATATTGTTTCCAATAATTGGTTAGATGCACGTATTTGCTTGGAAGCAGTAATGTAACTATTGCAAAGTGAGACAAGTTTCCTTGTTGCTAATGGAGAAATAGCTGAACCTAACGGACAGCGTTTGTCTTTAATAATTGATGTGTTGTTGTCCAGTACTATAAGAAGACCACCAGTTCTTATTCTTTTTCAACAATACATGAAGTACTTAGATATCTTGGAATGTACTTTGAAGATTCTCCCAAAGTACACAACATTCAAAAATTTTTCTGATGACATCTTCGCTTATAATTTCCTGACATTGGTTCGATACATTAAAGAAATTATAAATAAACCATCATTATATAATAACTAAAGAATTTATTAATAAAAAACACATGATTATGTGAGCTGCTAAGGAATACAAAAGAGACCACCACAAAATTAAATGAACTATGTTCATTCATTTTAGAAATCTCTAGCAGAACAACATCTTACAATCGTAAATGGAGTGGAAAATTATCCTAGAGAATATTGTTTCCAATAATTGGTTAGATGCACGTATTTGCTTGGAAGCAGTAATGTAACTATTGCAAAGTGAGACAAGTTTCCTTGTTGCTAATGGAGAAATAGCTGAACCTAACGGACAGCGTTTGTCTTTAATAATTGATGTGTTGTTGTCCAGTACTATAAGAAGACCACCAGTTCTTATTCTTTTTCAACAATACATGAAGTACTTAGATATCTTGGAATGTACTTTGAAGATTCTCCCAAAGTACACAACATTCAAAAATTTTTCTGATGACATCTTCGCTTATAATTTCCTGACATTGGTTCGATACATTAAAGAAATTATAAATAAACCATCATTATATAATAACTAAAGAATTTATTAATAAAAAACACATGATTATGTGAGCTGCTAAGGAATACAAAAGAGACCACCACAAAATTAAATGAACTATGTTCATTCATTTTAGAAATCTCTAGCAGAACAACATCTTACAATCGTAAATGGAGTGGAAAATTATCCTAGAGAATATTGTTTCCAATAATTGGTTAGATGCACGTATTTGCTTGGAAGCAGTAATGTAACTATTGCAAAGAGAGGCAAGTTACCTTTTTGCTAATGGAGAAATAGCTGAACCTAACGGACAGCTTTTGTCTTTAATAATTGAATAAGTGAAATGAATGAAAAAACTTCGATGTAGAGGAAGTACCCAGAAGCTTCGCTAAAGTCCAGCTTCAGTCACAAAGACCCTTTCCGCTGACAGTGCACGTATGCCAATCGAACAATCAAACATTTGAAGTTCGAAGTGTTATGTCACGTACGCCAGCATAAGGGTACCATCGAACATCTGAAGTTAGTTTTAAGTGAGTTCCTAACAAGACTCAAATGAAAGCGCATCGCGCTGCTATTAACAAACACAATTAAATAATTATAATCTACTAATAAAGCGCATAGCGCCGCCAAATAAATTAAATAAATACATATTTTTTTAACAACGTACGGCCGCGTTAACAAGCTATATTGTATGCAACAGCAACA
>JBAMAW010002170.1:3000000-3284224 GCA_037043295.1 Amiota minor
TCGTAACACAAACAAAACAATAAAATTATAAAATAAATTTTAAAGGAAAAAAACCAAACACAATTCAAAGACAACAAAAATTTCGCTATTGTACAAGAGAAATGGAGAACCAACACTAAAAGACAATAAGGATAATAAAAAATACTACAATATAAAACCAAAAAAAAAATATAAAAAAAATCAAAAAAAAAATATTAATATAAATTTAGCTACGCCTACAATTGTATACCCTTAAAATATCTGATAAAATAAGGCATCAACAACTGACAAAAGGGGGAAACGTAATAAGAGTCATGAGCATCAATAAAACGCGACATTTAGAATAATTATAAAAATAGGTACTACTATATAAAAATTCAAGAGATACAAAAATATCAGTTTAATATATTAAAAAATCAAAAATCTGGTAAAAGAAAACATCTACAACCCAAAGAGAATATTAAAAATACAAAAAAAAAAAAAAAAGAAACACAACTTGGCAACAATAAGAACAACAGAAAAGCAATATGAAAATGCAAAAAGAACAGCAAATATATCAAGAAAATATCAAAAACTGAATACATTTTATAAACGAAATCGGAAACCATAGAAAAAGTCTCTCAAAATATATACACGAATCTATTACTCAATGTTCCATTAAAAAGAATCTCCATCATTCCAGCGAACTAAACAATAAACCTTCTTACTAAAGTGAAGTGTAAGTCACCCATAAATATTAATAAATAATATTGCTTCAATTAAACCAAAAATTCAATACCTTTTATACTCCTTAGAATTGACACTTCTCAACTGGATCCTTTCGAAGTATGTGAATTACTTTGCGAATCGCGTTTCACAGTGGATCTTTAAAGGGAATCGCCATCCCATCCCACAACACCAAACAGAGTCGTCAGAGTAAAATAAATAAAATATTTTTAATGATTTATGCTGCCTATTCTATACATTTAAACTCTCAACTAAACTTAACAAAAAGGCAACATAATATACAAGTATCTTTTTGATTCGAAATGTACATTCTAAGTTTAGACTATAAGTGTAGATTCTAAGTGTAGACTTTAAGTTTAGACTGTAAGTGTAGATTCTAAGTGTAGATTTTAAGTGTAGACGTCTATTAATATTATCTTATCATATTTAAAATCAATGAAATGTTAGAAATAAATTGTAAGCTATTTTAGTCTTAGTAATTCGATCAAATATTGTAAGTCATGTACCTTCCGGCATATAGAATCGATCAACCATGAGAATGTTTCGATGTTACGAAGAGCGAAAATTTGTACAATATTTTTTATGACAATTTATATGAATCGAATATGTAATTTTGAATAAATAACTGAACTCATTTGAATTCATTTGTGAATGTGATGATGGTCTTTCATTTAAAAATTTAGTTTTACAACCATTGGCTGGTACTAAGTGCTACTTTTCATAAAATTTTAAAGCAACATAAATCAAAAATATTATCGACAAAATAAAACTCTATGCAAAGTTCCAGCTCAAATATCTTCAAAACCAGAGGAACTAAATTCTGTGGAATTATACAAGTATATTACAAAGATACTGAGAGATCCAACAGGAATAGTCATATCCATTCCTCACGTCATGCTGATCATGCTCTCCTAACTTAATGGGTCAACGATGTCTTCTCTATTGTGTTACAAACAACACAGTAAAGTTAAATTATCAGGAATGAAGGAACTGAAAAGAAACATGACAAATATGTTGAAATCAAGGGAAAAAGAAGCTTAAAATTGTTCAACAAACATGAAATGTTTTGTGTTGAAAATATATTTGTTTTATTTTTGAAATTGTTGTATGAATATGAAATTTACTTGTACATACTTAGGAGGGTCTAGAAATGGTTAAAGGTATAAAGATGATGATGATGATGATGATGGTATTGAGGATGTATAGTACAAATTTGCATTTAGAGTTTCAAATTGAATCGTAAAAACAACAATTTTATATTTCTGACGCCTAAGGCACCCAAAAGTAGACTAGGCATTGGTGATGAGAAGAGATTTAGAATTTGAGGGTGGGGGAAATGTTAAGAAAGAAATACATAACATAAACGAATAAAGAATGAAAAATCGCGTCTTTGTTTGTTTCTTAAATTTGATGACATTTTAATTTCGATCAGAATGAGGCTCTCGGGGGAAATTCAATGAGAACAAGAACGGCGTCAAGAAGTAGAGGAAGTGGAGGTAAACAGAAAGACAACAGAATCAAAATGATTTGCATATAAGAATAAGAAATGCCGCCAAGTGGAAAAATAATAACACGCATCGCGGAAGATGTGCTGCTCCTGCACGCATACTACAATGATATACAACTAAACACATTCCCATAGACTCACCCATTCGTACACCCACAGTCACTAAACTCATCCACACATTCATTCATATACGCACTTCTCCACAACATGCACATCTTCAGACAAATATAAATAAAAATAAAAATATTTTTATATTCTGCCCTCCTTTGTTTTAAATTCAAGAAACGGAAACATATGTTGGGCATATTTTTGTAATTGGGGATTTTGTTCAGGGGAAAATGAGATAATGGAATTGCAAATTCTTGGAGATACACAAGAAAAATTATTATCAATCTAATCTAATCTCAAAACAGATTAACAAATGTAAAGTTTTTCATTGCTTTGAGTTCTTTTCATATCAAAATTTACAATAGATTTTTATTATTTATATATGAAAATAAAAAAGTGTGCATTCATGAATATTTTATTTGAAAAGATTTTATAGATGACATTTTTTTTTTTTCTTTTTTGCGAATTATAAGATTTTGTTATCTCTAATTTGTTGACAGAAATGAAATCACGTGATAAATTTTACTGTATTATGATAATAAACCTCTGAAAGATGCAACTTTACAAGGAGCTTCGTAATATCACCTTTTTTATTAAGACTAATTGATTGAGCAGCACTCGTGTATTCTGTTGTTTTATATACTTAAGTATTTAGGAAACGAGCATCTGTAACGATACATAATTCATACATATGTATACGAGTATAAATTTAACTAGGCATAATTTTATACAATTTTATATATCTTGGGGAAATAATACAATATAAGTATGTATGGGTAAAACAAAGAAACATGATAATCGAAAGCAAAAAGACTCTTAGAGAAACTGTATTATTAGGATTTTCATTTTCAATAAAATTTAGATTTGTACCTATGTGTTAATGTGCCTGCAGCAAAAATTCATGGTACTAAGAAAATGAATTAAATTAATTAGTAGAGAAAGCAGATTATGTTAATCGTATATATATTACATATTCGACTACTTATTTGAGATCTATAATCGTCCATTCTGCATCATGGCTATTGTACAAGTATTTATGTGCTGATGTTTTAGTGTAAGAGTATCCTAGAAGCATAGCGAAGTAAAAAATAGTTGAGATTATTGGTTTTAGATAAAGAGATGAATTGACTGCCAGAGCGCAACGTAGCCGCCGCGGGAGCCGAAGTGGAAATCGTGATTTTGTAGAAATAATCGGGAAAAGGAAAACTCTAAAGAGAGTAAGTCTGACACGTTAGTCACCTAGAGAGACCGATCATAGAATTTTGAGAAATTCTTGGCACGAAGCCCGTAAAATATGGGAATCAATCAAGAATGATTGTACGAAAAACTTGTAATGCGAAACGAAACGACGGCAATACTTTTCAATTAAGAAACACTGAACGAGGTGATAAAGGTTGTTATGTGGGTGTGTTTAATTTTTTTGAAAGAATAAACAAACTGAATGTTCAAATTCAAGCTTCTACCATAGATTTGATCATTGTTGCTGATCATTACGAATGTCTTTACGTGTTCTTCGTAGCAATAGCGATAAAGACCTTCAACCCAAGGTGGAAAGCGACAGTTAAGAAGGAAAGGATGAATTTAAAAAAATCCAGGACCAGATTGGCTTGATCGGGAATCGAGCCCACGACTCTTGGGATGTAAGCCTCTGAGTTAACGAACCAGTCCGAGAAAATTTTGTACACGAGTATTTCAAAGAAATGGCGATAGGCCCTTCGAAGCAGAATACAAAAAACATGGAAAAGGAAAGAAAAAGAATGACTAAGTGGGTAAGAGTTATTCCAAAATTTTCATAACTTAATTAATTGAATTCATCGTCATCATCAGTCGGATTGTTACCAGATATTTGAAAATGTATATTGTTTCTAAACTGTAAATAAGCGCAATAAAACTTAATGAACTACGTATTTCGAACGACACAACGATTTTGAGATCGATAATGGAAGAGCTAAACGTGTTCGCCCGTTGCGCAATTAAAGTATTTCAAGAGATTAAACCGTTTTTATTCCAGATCCAATTGGACTCAGAACAATTTCATCCTGGAATCCAATAAATTATCTCTTCTCTCCCTTAAATATTTATGTGTTTAATCTCTATTTTCTACACAGCAAACCCTCTGAGTAATTAGCATACTCGTATTACCTTAGTTTTAGTATAGTTGAAGTGCAAAATTAACAATCACCTTTATCAATAATAATAATGTTACTAGGCTTATGAAATTAGAAGCCCATCTAATTGCTTTAAACCTTTTTAGTATAATGTATTGTATGTAATTTATTTTATTCTAATGGATAAAGGCAATGAGTTTAATATTCTTTATCACTTTATGAAGAACCAAATTTATTAAATATCAAATAACAGCATTGATTAATTCAATGAAATTATGAAAGACTGTTAAATCAATCAAAGAATATGCGAATTTTACTATTTTATCTATTGCATCTTATCAAAAATATTATATATACAATCTATGTATAATCGTATCTAATGTATGAAATCCTTCATTTAATTTAAACACACTAAACGAATACGAAATTGACTTCATCCTTTGTTTGTCTTTTCACAACAATACAAGAGAAAATAACTTATAACAAAAGGATAATTTCATATTTCACATATTTAATTCAATATTCCATTAATTTCTGACAAGGATAACTTACCGAATTTCGCACATACTCGTATGTATATGTATATACACGCAAAATGTGTATACAATATAAAATACCATGAATACAGAGAAGATGCCTTAAAATTAACTTGTCATATTGGCTTAAAAAGGTATTTATGAAGCGTCAACATTGTCGCTTAAAGTTAATTATCTAATTGCTGAATAAATGGAGAAGAAGGAAGAGTATTCATGGTGAGATTCATATGAGGATGATACTCATTTCAAAAGATACAATTAGCGTGTGTGTATAGCAGCTATCTATTCTTATGATTGTGTGTCTGTGTCTTTAGTTCGTTAAATTCCTTCCAAAAAAAAAAAAAACAAACAAACAAAACAATATAATGAAAACCACTCCAAGTGAAAAAATATTTTTAATTGCGGTTACTGGCAATAATAAAAGCATTTTAACTTTCTTAGTTGAAAAAGCGAAAAATGTTTAACTAACACGTTCCACGTTGCAATTTTGTACAGCAACAAAAGTAGCAACAAAAAACAATAGAAGGATGCGTGACAGGATGTGAGAAACAATTTTGGAAAGTGCAGAAATTAAAGACAATGCGCCATTTAATATTTGCGCCGGCAGTTGCCAATGCCAATGACGACGATAAAGCGACCGAACCGCAGGCGCAACAACAACCGTGCGCCTCGGGTTCAAAGGTTCACAGGAGCAACAACAGGAACAGCAACAGCAACAGCATTTGGGGCGTAATTATTTAAATTACATCATTTGTATTTGTGTGGCATGCGACACGCGGCTATGACTATGCCATCGTACAAAAATGGTAATGCCATTGATGGTGGATATGATGATGGTGGTAACAATAATAAAAGAACGCCACTTACTGCTGCTGCTGCTGCTGCTGATGGTACAACAAATGGTGAATGGTAAATGGTAAATGGTAAAGAAAGGAAAGGAAAGGAAAGAACAACACAGGACAGTGATAACACTATGCCCCCTTCATGTGCCATTCTCTTTACAGGTGCTACACATGTTCGTATGTCGCCTGCTGACTCCAATCGTCCTGTGTGTGTTTCAGTTTGTGTTGTGTTACCAAACTTATTTGTTGCAAAAAACCGCAAAAGCAACAATAAAACACACTTCAAGGTTTCATTGATTCGGCAATACTGAAATGTCAAAGTATCCTTCATTTGTTTTGAAAATTGATAGAAACATTTTTTGGTTTAAGATTAGAGTCTAATAGTCTCTAACAGTAACAAGATCATTTGTACAATATAAGCCTCATGTTCTACTAAACTATAATAATATCGGATCAGTTGGTAATCGGAAATTATAAGGAGTTGGTCAATAAGATGTTTAATTTCATCAATCATCATATTTCTTAATGCAATATACGTGTCCAATTATATTTATTAGACGCTTTAGAGTTAAATCCGCTCTGACTTTTGATATGCCCATACCAAGGACGTGAGATGAAGCAACAAACAATAACAGAACAGAACAGAAGAGAATAACAATAAAAAAACCAAAAAACTGTGCAAAAGTAGAAAAAACAGTTTTTGTTGTGGCATAGTAGCAGTAGAGAAGTTTGCAGTGTTTTTTCATGTTCGTGATGTTTGTTCGTACTTTCTCATAGATATATGGATGGTGTAACTGCGTGTGTGTGTGTGTGACAGGAATTCATTGTACTGTTTACCGCCCATGTGTCAGATGTGTGTAAAAATTTATTAAACATTTGTACAACGACGCAAACGACAACGACGACGACGACAACGACGACTAAACTAGGCCCAGACAAACTCTCAGTCAGCCCAGCTCAGCTTAACTCAGCTCAGCAGGAATAGACCAACTCAACTCAACTCAACTCAACGCAACACAACGCAGACCAAACTCAACTCAATCCCAACTCAATTCCAACCCAACCCAACCCAATTTGACTCAATTTGGTTGTTTGACGGCAAAGTATTGTACTGTAATAGTATTGTAGTAGAGCCTGTTGCGGAATTTTTACTTGCCAAAAAAGTTCTTCTCACAGAATTCTCTCTCAGCTCACACTAGTGACAGCTTGTTTGGGGTTTCATCTCGCCTTTTTCTGTTGTTATTCTTTTTTCTCTGTTCTCTGTTCTCTGTTCTCTAAATGAATAAATGAATGGAATGGAATGGAATAAGTGAATGTGAGTGATTGTGAGTGAATGTGAATGTGAATGAATGTGTCGCGTTTAAGTTTTTCTTTGGTTTATATTCTTGCTGCCGTAAGCATATCCTCATACAAATCTCTTCATGCTGCATCGTTCTGAGTAACTCTTTGTGAACATTTTTAATTAAAAATGTAATTTCATCAGAAACACACAACGCAACACAACGCAACGCAACGCCACACAACAGAAACACAATGCAAAAAACACAAATTTTTTACCAAAAAGAGAACAGAAATACTAACCAAAATAAATAAAGGTAAACTTATTTTTCGAATCATTTTACTTCTGAAAAGCTCAACGGGTGGTTTGCCAACAATAAATTTCCATGGAAATCGGTTCAAGAAAGTCTCTCTTTCATTTCTTTCCACCTTCCTTCTTTTTTCATTCTTTTTAGTTCTGGTAATCATAGGCGCTTCGTCGTTCGAAGTCATATGTGTGTTTTTGATTTGCTTGGCCCCTCAAGAACTCAAATTAATCAAGAAATTATTGCATACTTAAAGGGGCGTACACAACTACAATATTTACAAATTTAAAAGAAATATGAGTAAAAGTGTGTTAATAAGAACTTAACATAATCGTGTTTGAATGTTTGATCAAATATTTGAAGAAAATCAAAAGTTTTTAATATTTTTAAAAATAAATATTTATTATTTTTTTTGATGTTGATGTTTGTATGTCGCATTCTTCTCATTTGTATCAAACTCGACATTGCGAACAGACAAATGATTTAGTTGAGTTAAAATGAATTCACAAATTTATTCTCAAAATTGTTTCAAGCTTTAACAGAGTTAAAAATGGCTGTTAATGACATTTTTGAAACATTTTGTGTTTTCAGAAAAGCTCTTTCGATTTCAATTGAAATAATTTTGCAATCTCCTCATCACATGATTATAAAAATGCTTCAAAAAAATGTTAAGTTTGTGTGCACTATTATCGTTCTGTAAAATGGTTGATATTGAGAATTATGACAAAAGATATTTGTTAAAAACTTTGATATGTGATCATTTTTTGAAAAAATTTATCAATTCTGGAAGATGTTGTGCCATCAATTGAAAAGTTAATTGAAGCAGCATGATAATGGAAAGTCAAAACTTCCATTTGAGTTTCGTTTCATGGCGGCTTTACACTAGATAGATGCACATGGATCATACCAAAAAAGCATAAGAAACAATTATTATGATCCTATGAACCAATCGTCGGTGTCCCGATCCATATAAAGCATATCAAACTTGATATGCCCGGTGAAAGAAAGCGAAGTGAGGTTTCCTCAAACTGTTGGAGAAAAATATGCTATGAATCAAGGATAAGTATTGTAATAGCAAGCACATACATATATGAAGTATTCACAGTTTTATACTCTTCACGCAGTGATTCTATATATATAAAAATAGACGAAAAAAATTGTTTGAAGGTGCTACACTCCGACACCATTTGACCGATCTCTATGAAAGTTGGCACATATATGTATTTTTTCATGGAGAATATATTCCGGAACTCTGTATGCTCAATCACAGAAGAATATGACAACTTCGGATTAGCTGAAACTAATCTAATTTTTCCTTGTTTTAAGTGCAAAAATAAGCATTTTATAAAGACATAATTTTATATTGGACTTGTGAAGTCTATAAAAAAAAAAATTGAAGTCATGTGCCTCACCCTCATAAGCACAATATGGAAGTAAAATCTCTTAAGCGATGGTAGGTAAATTAAAATATTAGAAAATGAAATGTCACGAAAATCAAAATTTGTAGTTTCACTTCCATATTGTATTTGCCAAAATACCTTCATATTTTTTGGATTTACTCCCCTTCAAAATTAAATTATTATTTTAACATCATCTTAGAACAATATCATCATCATAATCATTTGAGAATTTTTACAATATTGAATGGATCTTTGTATTGTAATAGAGCTTCTTATGAAGTGAGACCAGTAGGAAAATAATCAAATACCTTTAGTGACGTTATTTAATGTCGTCAAAGTGTAGCAAATGTCCACATCCTTCATCCACTCATTCAGTGTAGTGAATAAATGCAGCTGAAATAACAAAAACACATTAGAGTAGAAAATGCGTTTTGTGGCTTAAAGTTTAACATGGCACAGGGACAAAAAGCAGCCAGACAGACAGACAGACAGACATACAGGCAGAATGATAAACAGAAGGGTATGATGTACTTGGTAATCATATAATATGTACGAGAATGTATGTAAAAGGACAAATGTTTGAGAAGTAAGTAGAACAGTTTTAATGGATTATCAGCTTAAAACTTGAACTGCTGTCAGTACTCACAGTTACGAGTATACTAAGTACCTACAATTTGCTTTGTTTTGACAAAGGCACGAATAACAATAACAACAATCAACTTATATAAAATATAGTATATACTTCTATTTTCATCACCTGCTACCACCATCGACAGAAACTTCATCATTCCCATCTTTATTATACCACCACAAAGACATGAAGGAATTACATGCGCCTGGGAGAGACCTTTACTCTTCTTTGGTTTAGTTCAAATGAAATGTTTTTAAAGGCAAATAAATTAGAAAGCAAAAACATATTCACTTACCAATTAGATAGCCCCCTAGGATCCCCTAGACCTTAATCATAATGACTTAACAATCTCTCCTCCTATACTTTTTTATTTATGGGTAAGGGGGGTTATTGCAATCATACTTAATAGTATTGTCATGTCTTTGGGCTTCGCTTGCGGTTACGTATACATTAGTATGCCTTTTAAGCATGGCCACCACCACCATCATCATCATCACCATCTTCACCAGCCATCCAGTTATAGCAACTAACCAACACCACGACCACATCAACTCTGTCAACATCGCCAACGACAACAAGAACGAAGGATGGCGTTGTCATTGTCCTTGTCCTTGTTGTAATATGTTAAGCACATGAAAGGTTAATTGAAAACAACCGCAACTTTCGACAACGCAGAAATGAAGGTAGTTTGGTTATTTGTATAATCCCTCAGTTTTGCTGCCTATGGTAGAGCTTCCTTGGCCCCGAGGGTACAACTTTAAAACTATGTACAATAATAACGGACACATCACACAAGATGTTAAACATGGATCCATGGGGGAAGAGGAATGATTTCAGTTGAGTTTATTTAAAAGTTTTGCTCAGCTACAATAAAAAATAAATCAACAATGACTTTTGACTAACTCGCGAGTCCAGAGAAACCCACTTAGTATATCCTTACGCCCCATCCATCCCCACAACCACAGTGGGGTTTACCACGAATTTGCGTAATTACTAATTTGTAATTATTCCTCCTTCATCTCAGCCACCTCTCTCTTTTTGTTGAAGGGAATTTCCCTTGCTTTGTTTGTTAAAAATGAATCAAGCATTGATTTGACTTTTATGTTGACGCGAAAGCGATTTGTTATCATTACATAGAAACTGTGGCTCTCTCTGTCTCATCTCTTCAATTGAAATTTGGATATCCCAAAGTCTTTGCCATTTTCCTAAAGCCAAACTAATTTACATTAATTTCTATTTGGAAGGAAGTTTTTTTTTTTTTGTTAAAAAGAAGAATGAAAAAAAGAAAGTTAAACAAAGAAAACAGCTTAAATAATCACGCCGCCTAATGGATATTGACACTTTGTTGTATTTTTTTATCCAAAGCCAATTCATCGTTTAACTCCAAAGAAGAGGAGAGATCAGGGGAAAGGCTGCAGAGTAAACTTAGATCCATTCCACTTTCTACTCTACACGAGTTTGTTAGTCGCTCCAAATCAAAGCAAGTAAGTTTTTAAGCTTGGAATTCAAATGAAATTACCAACAACCAACGAAATGGCTGCCGCCACAATTAATTGTCCTGCTATCCATCGGAATGGAACTCAGAACACAAGATTCAGGACATGAAGATGCAGGCTGCTTGCCAAATCAGGATACTAAAAGCTAAAGCGAAAACCAAAAATACAAACCAAGGGGGAAAAAATGTTAATTAATCTGGCTTTTTTAGAAATTCGACTTCTTCTCTTCTTTGTTGGTTGATGTAGATGAGGGGTAGAGGTAGAATTGAATGGGAGATTGGGTTTAAATTCATTTGGAGAGGTAAACCAAAGGCGTAATTAATTAGTGTAGCGATGACATTAAGGAAAATCACAAAATGAAAGAAATAATGGTGACCAACAACCGGAATTTTGTTCTTACGTTTCAATTACGTTCCGGTTAAAGTCATCTTCAAGTAAACAAAATAAAAAGAAAGACAAATAATAAGAAAATGAAAATGAAAAAGGTAATGATGATCAAAGAGGGAAGAGTGAAGAGGGCAATTTGGTAGTGACTTTTTCTTCGACACGAAGCAGGTTAAATTAATTAAATTAAAACTGTCACTGTGAAGTCAACTTAAAATATAAGAAAAGAACACTAAATTCATCTCGAATAAATGAGTGACCTGTGTATCCTTGTGAGTGTGCCAGTTTATGTGTGTTTATGTGGTTGTGTGTATGAGAATGAGTATTTTCAAAAGAAATAAATGGAAACAAAGTAAGAATTACAAACGGAAATACACACTTATACAAAGAGAGAGAGAGAGAGAGAGAGTGAGTGAGAGAGCAATGAAAGTGCAGAAGGAGATGTACAATATTGTCGAATGTTGTGGTTATCATCTTTGACCGACCGTCCGAGGTGTGGTTATAAAATATTGATAGCTTATTTTGTTAGTATTTTCTACAATAATCATCATTCATTAGAAAATGAAATGTGACGAAAATCAAAATGCCATGATGCTTCAGAGACGAAGTGGGGAGTCGCACAAAGCTTATGCATGAGTAAGAGAGAGATATAAAATGCTTTACTGAGTGTGTTTACTTTACGGAAGTTTGAGGATTATCCGCATAAACTTTACTCTTCAAAAACCCTCATAAGAAGAAGTCTAATGATGAGAAATCGCATGATTTTAGTGGACAATTCAAGTCTGTTTTTTGAGAAATTGGTCAATTGTTAAAGTTCATCATTAAGTTTCACTACTTCACCCGTGTAGCGATCCATTTTAACTAATCGGAATATATTTACTTCGTACATAAGAAAACGGTGTAACCTAGTACTTTTTAAAAGAAATGACAGCATATTCATAGAACGCTCCATTGTTATAAGCAATCCTTTCCTGTGATGCGTCCGGTACATTTCTTTCCACAGATGCAATGGTCTGAAATCGCATTCCTTTTAATGAAGATGTAACCTTGGGACGCAGATACACAAAGTAACATGGTGTCAGGTTAGGCGATTAAGACCGAACGTTTAAGAATGGGTCTTTGTGGAAGACAAAGTCCATATTTATAATGAAGAATCCATAATATTTTTTCCACAATTAAAATCAGTTTTTCATCTTATTTTTTCAATAATTAAAAAACAAACCTCAAAGTAGGAATAATAATGTTGACGCCAAAACCACCGAGAGCCGATGTTTTGAGACAAAACCACCGTACAATTTCAAAAGAGCAAACAAATAACCAAACATACCCCCCGATGGAAGACTAGGCTTCCAACACATTAAAGATCCGAATGTTCCTTAAGAGTTGCCGAGCGCACCGTGTCCTATGGTAAAGTTTAAGACAAGAACAAAAATTGTTGAGCCTGTAGGCAGAAATGATTCGAAACGAAAATGATTTGGTGAATTTTAATGTTATGAGAACTGATCACTTCGATATCACCTAATGTTGAGTCCAATACGGAAAAGATTTGATCACCTGGCGCTGGGTTCAAACCTGCGTTATACGCCCCGAGATCCAATGTTCTAACACACAATCACAGCTGCAATTTCAAAACAAGCGAATAATATGAACTAGTATGATTTCTGGATCATAAATCAAAAATCCAAGTTCATCACATGTTATCAGTTTGTCCAAGGAGTTGGAGTTCAATCACATTTAAAGTCGAACTTCTTTTTGCCTGATTACGAGAATTTTAGGATCGATTTTCGCATAATATTTCTTGTGGTCTAAAATTCGAATGTTCTTCCGCAAAAGCTTCAACTTCTTATTTCATAGCCACACCTCGTATTTCACCTGATGACAAGGCAAGTGCATTTCAGGTCAACATGATTACCAACCAACAGAAAACTCTTGTAGTATGTGGTACGAAAATGAGAATCCTTGACCCAACCGACTTCTCTCAAAATATTAACAGAAACATTGAGTATATGAAAAGTGGTTCATCCATTTAACTATCATCATCATTATCACCATCATCATCACGATGAAGTTGATGAAGGTAATGGTGATGATGAAGATGTTACCTCATTCACAAAATTAAACATCTGAATAGCAACACACTTATGTTATCAATGTGCTGTGTGTGTCCTCGTCCTTGTGCAATATTCTGCTTAACCAGCTTTGACATCAATTGTTGCAATTTGTTTATGCATTTTGGTTCTTGTTGTTGTTGTTGTTGTTATTGTTTGTTTGTTTAGCTTGTGTCATGTTGTTGACATTTTATAGCAGCAAAAGAAGCAGCAACCGTAATAACAACATCAGTAGTAGCAGCAGCAGCAGCAGCAGCAGCAACAACATTGCACCTCCACCGCTCGTTTGCTTGCTTGGTTGCTTCCTTGGTTTCGGAAGCATGTAACTGTTATTTTTATTGTTGTTGTTGTTGTTGTTGTTGTTGTGAAGCTTTTGTTTTCAAAACATCGACTGTCGCTGTTGCTGTTGCTGTTGCTGTTGCTATCCTGGTAGCATCTACCAACTTCTGCTACAGTTTCTGCTGCCAACTTCTTGACAATGATAACAATGTCCGATTCCGGCGATGCGGGTTCTGTTGTTACCCCTAAAAAAGGCCTTATATCCTTTCGTTTATTCGTTTGTTACCCGTGTGACACTGGCTAAAAGTTTAACGAAAAAGGACATCATCAATGGTCAATTGGACGGAGACACAAACAGGGGACAAATGAATGCATGGTTGCATGGTTCAGGATGATGGGGGAGAGGATAGTGTTGTTGCACAGTAAATGGTGGATGATAAAAGTTGCCGCTTTTGCAATTTAATTGAATGAACATAAATGCTGCTGCTGCTATTGTTTTTGTTTTTGTTATTGTTGCTGCTAAAGAGTCTCTTTGCTTAATTGAAAGCAATTAAGTGAAAAATTGAAAACTTTGACTGTTGCTACCAACTTTATGTGTGTACTAGCAAAATACATGCAACAATATCAACAACAACAACAACAACAAGTGAAAAGCGGCATGGCAGTGATGATGATGATGATGATGATGATGGTCACATATTTGTAATAAACAATGCAAAATGCATTTTTGTTTCTTCTCCAAATAAAATGTAAAAAAAAAAAAACAAAAAATGCACTTGGGGTAAAAATGTGTAGTCACGTACGCGAATATTCTACTGTTGCCGCCGCTGCCATTTTGTGTTACAATAAAATGCCAACGATCACCGACATCGGCATCGATACAATGCTGCTGTTTCTGTTCCTGCTCCACCTCTTCTTTCTACATGCTTCAGATTCATTCAGCTTCTGTTGCTGTTGCTGTTGATGTTGCCATTTCTGCCATTGCGGCTGCCATAGTATGCAATTTTAACATGCCACAACAAAATTGACAGCTGCTATATTTATGCATGTAAATAATTTTTCCATGGAATTTTCAACAACAACAACAACAACAACAAACACAAAAATTGCAATTTGATAAATTTTCAAGTAAATTCAAATGAGGCCAGTTACTAAATGCCAGAAAAGCACAAACAATAAAAGCAACAACAACAATTGAATCAATTAATATTTACTCCGTAATAATCAATCGTTGCATATCAAAAAGAAAATTAACGAAAACTCATTTGAATTTCTGCTTATTATCCACATCAAATGATCACATCCGGTTATAATCATTTAAACAGAAACCATCAATCTCTTATACTCAAATTAATGAAAACATCCTCTTTGTAATAGGATCACAAGCTATGGTCATGTAATCAACGATCTTAATGCAAACCGGAAATCTCATCATGAAATTTGCTTTATTTAAGCGGAAGAGAATATGAAATACACAGACATAAGCAATGACCAAAACTCTAGGATTTTCTTAAATATCTGCATCCGTTTGCATAATGATCTCCCATCCGGTCATGCAATCAACGAATCCAATTGACAACCGGAAACCATATCATGAAAAAACTTTCTCTAAACGGAAATGGTATGAATTGGCCAATATTGCCAACTAAAAGAGAGGTGCATAAAATTGTTAACTGAATAGTTGGACTAAGGTTTCAAAAAATTATAATTAATTCTGTTACAATGTTTTCATTATTATTATTGAAAAAAAAAACATTAATTGAGGTATTCATAGCATGAAATTAAACTGATTGATAGATGAAAAAATTAAATTGCAACTCATTTCTCCGTGAACACCATAATTGTATTTTATTGATTCAAATTTTGACCGTTTGTTTTTTTTTACTTATATAGAAACTAAACATAATATAAAACAACTAAGTACCTATGTATATATTTCTGTTTATCATCCACATCAAACGCTACATGATCAACAACTGGTCACAAACATTTAAACCAATAAAACTCAAATCATTAACAGTAGCATCTTTGTATTATGATCACAAGCGGTCATGTAATCTACTATTTTAATACAAACCGGAAATCACTTTATGAAATGTGAAACAATATGAAAATGAAACACACAGTTCATGAGTAATGACCAAAACTCATTGAATTGCTTAAATATCTGCATCCGTTTGCATAATGATCACTCTTCCGGTCATACAATCAACGAATCTCAATGTCAACCGGAAACCACATCATAAAGTGACTTTGCCCAAACGGAAATGAATATGAATTGGATAATATTGCCAACTAAAAAGGGAGTTTTAAATAATTTTTAAGTGAAAAGTGGAAGGTTTTTTTTGGAAATTTTACAAAAATTTTATGATTAATTCTGTTGTTATATTTTCATTTCATTTTTTTCAAAAAATAACATTAATTAGGTTATTCATAGCGTGAAATTAAACTAATTGACAGATGAAAAAATTAATTTCATCTTATCTGCCAGTGAATTGTATATTATTGATTAAATTTTTGATACAACATATAAATTAAATATAATTTGAAACAACCATTCAATTTTAAACAGCATTATGTGCTTTTTAGAGTTTCGGACCAAAAGGGGAATTGCTAAAGCTACGCTGTCCGTACTTCCATCCACGGGCTCTGTCTCATTTACCGTAATAGGTAGAAATGTATAGTTCTATCCGGGCATCAACAAATACAAAAACTAAAATATTTTCAAGAAACATTTTGATTTGGCTGGCTGTGAATTAGAAATTTATAGAGTTGAAATTTCAGTTTGATTGGACCACTAGGAAGGGTACCTTCCATACAAATCCACCATTAAAATTCAGGTTCTTATTCGAAAAACTTTTTTGTTTTTTTGAACTCACTGAACTGAACTGAAAATTAAACACTATAGTCAAATCGGACAACTAGGGGCAGTACCTCCCATACAAACCCCAATATGGTACGGAACCCTCCGTGTACGACTCTAAATCGCTCTTGACCCATTTTTTAAATTTATCAAACGGAATGTTTGCTATTTATATTCAAACTGAGAAATTGTTTACAGTTCTTTCATTGTATTGTAGTAGGTTGGTATTAGGGAAATAACATGCTTACGCTTCTAGAGAAGTTGTATAAACCATTTTAAAGGATTTCGTGAATTTCAATATATATATTTCCAGATCAGTAAAAGGCAAAGGATGTACAAATTGTAGAGTATAGGTCTTTAACACAGAACCCTTAAGAACGCCTATGGTCTATCAGACTTAACACCATCCTTATTTACCTACTAAATATCTGTCATATAGGACCAATTTTACTAGAGGACCAGTGTGTCTTATTAGCCTGTGTAAAAATATGATCGAATTTCACAAGTAACCATTTCTACAGATAGTTTTTGAATTTATTTAAATTGTTAGTTTTATGAAATATAGCAATCTATTTGTATTCTGTATATAATATCTATATTTTAATAAAGTGGAATCGAGCTAAGACTTAATCAATCGATGAAGAATGAAAAATATCTAGAATTATGGAATATTTTTTCAAATCTAATTAGTGACAATGTTTGACTGTTGGTTGTTGTTGTTGTTGTTGTTGTTGTTGGTAGCGTAGATACGAGTACCAATGAAACAACCCACATCAAATGTCAAATAACTAAAATTTCTCTACAAAAGCACGCCATAAATTACATTCTATTTTATATTTTTTTTTTTCTTTTTGAATGTAACTAAGTAAGGGAAAATAGGAGTTTATGAGTACATTAGCTTGCACACTGAGCACAGGCAACCAAAATGTGTCGCGTCCTTTTCCTTTCTTGTTGTTTTAACAAAACGGGAAATTGGCGATTCAATCGCAGGAAATGTCAACCACAACCGCAACTTTGACGAAGATGACAACGGCAACGCTGCTTTAATGAAATTTTCGCCGAGCGACCATGCCAACGAATAAATGGATCTGACGGATAGATGATAAACCAAAATTCGGTGAGGCGGAACTCATGCACAAACCTACCTAGTTACCTACTACTAAGTATGTTTATGAACAGTAGCAGCTACTAAGTAGTGGGCAATAACATGGAAATCAAATGTACATCAAAAGGATGATGATGATGATGATGATGATAATAACAACAAAAAACAATGCGGGAATGGCAACTGGCAACTGACCACAGCCAGTCAGGATGCTAAAGTGCTATCCAAACACTTGTTTGGGCTTGTTATATTCTAATTATCGTAATTAATAAGCCATGCGCAAATGTATTCACTTATGGCGGCAGGCACACATTAATTAACAAAATTAATTGATGAAATCATTTTAACATTACATTATCCTTACCAGGCCCTCTTCAACTCCCCCACAACCAACTAACATCCACATATGTACATACATACATACATACATACATACATACATATGTATGTGATGCAAGCAACCAAATGGTTGAGTCAACCATGGTGAAGGAATGAAAAACAAACGAACAATTTTTCAGGCGGTTTGATTAGAAGAGAAGTGAAAAAATCGAAAAAGGAAACGCCTTTTAGATTTCAACACCCAAGAGATTTCATATATGCATATGCAAGCGCAGCAACATCACCGGCATGCATCTTGTATCTTTGTATCTATGCTCGCCTAAAATAGAGATTTGCTTAGCGGCTGCTTGTTGTATTTTTGGAAAAGAAAAGTGTTGTGCCGCATGCATGCCATCCAAAAGGGGGATAGGCTACTAGGTTCTACTACTACCGCCAGATACAATGAATGGTTGTGTTTATGAATGATTTATGAAATTGTCACACTCTCACAGCAAACAAAATAGACAAAAAGAAAATGTGAAATTGTAAGAAAAGAAATCCGTAGAAGGTGGAGGGAGGGAGGCGCCGCATAATCGACGACTAAGTGGGGCCACGAACAAAGGGCATAAGAGGAAGTCAAACAACTAACGAGGAGCTCAAGGGAATGGGAAAAACAAAGAGTGGAAGGAAAATAATTCAAAGAAAACTCAAGTGAAGCGCTAATCTAAATAAGGAACTGACTTGGCTTTGCTGGCCAGCACACACAACATCATCATGTATCAAAGATTGTTGGCAAAGATTTTTATATTATTTTTATTCCATTTTTTTTTTGTTTGTTTTTTTTTTGCATCTTCTCGGCAACTGATTTAAGGGCAGATGTTTGTTGGTTGCTTCACATCTATGGTTGAATATTAATAGGATGACAAATATGGTGGAAGATAGAGAGGAGTGAGGAAGGGCGGAGAGGATGGAGGATGGTATAGTAGCCAGCCAATTTTATTTATTTATTTGTTTGTTTTTATTATTATTTTGTTTTTATTTTTCCATTCATATAGGAAACAACAGTTGATCCTCATAAAAAGCGATCCACAAAAACCAAAACACTTTGAAAGCAAAGAACCGTGAAAAACAAAATAAATCCGAGAAAGATAAACACAACTACAACTACAAAATATTATATGGTAAGTATGTATGTACGTAATCAAAGACGATATAAGGCAATGAAGAAGAAGACGATGAGGGAGAGACGACGTCTGCTATGAGACGGCGACAGACATCAACGCGGAAAATTTATTACAAAAACTTCATTGACAATTGTCACAGCAAGCAGACGATGCGCGTCATATCCAATGCTTGGAACTAAGAATGGGAGATGGGAGCTGGGAGATGAGAACATCACTAGTAATAGTAGCAGAAAGTAATTTGGTGGGGATCGGTTCATTGGTTGGGTTGGTTTGGTTTGGTTTAGTTTGGTTTGAGGATTTGTGCATGCGTGAAAATAAGAAACATGTGTGAGCGAGCTCCACAGCAACAATACGAGTATTTTAAATACAATATTATAATAATGAAACATAACAAACGGCAAAACGTCAAAAAAGCACACATGAAGATGGTGGTGGTGATGGGGGAAGTACTAAACAAAGTGAATAAAAACATAATTCGTGGCATCATTTGCCCGTCACTCGACATTAAGCGAAACACTTTGTCAACAAAAAATAAAAAAAATAAAAAAAAATAAGATGCAGCCTTCAAAAGACAAGAAGGATAGATAGATACATACCATACTTAGATAGATAGATACATCTTTATTGAGATGCTATAGATAGTAGTATACTTGTACTTATTATTATTATTATGTTTTGAGGGTATGTGCGATGGATATACGATGATCCCAATTCAAAGCCACATGCTTATTATTTTTTGTGTAGTTAGGATCCATCGTGCAGTGCCGGATGTTGTTTGGTAAGTAATTGGAGATTATTCGTGTGAAGCACAAAAAATTCACATCAGTTTGATTTTGAAAAATAGTTTAACAAATTGTTGGAGCGCGCCGTGCCAAGGGAACGAAACTATTGTAAGAACAACAACAGCTAAATAATCATATAAAAATAACAAATAAATAAAATCAAGAAAACAAATAAATAGTAAATAAGTAAACAAATGTCGTGGAATATCAAAAGAAGAATATAAGGAAGGGGAGTCCCAAAACAGAACATAAAAAAAGACAAATTAACTTGGTTGTTTTTTTTGTCAATTCCTTGGTGATTTATTCCACCACTACTAGAATTGTTTGTGTTTTTTAGGGTTCCGAACTCAAAGGGTACCAAATGGAAGCCTATTGTAGAGATTTCGTTGGCCGACTAAAACTTAAGGGTGTCCCCATACAAGAAACATTTTGGTTTATATGGCAGCTATACGATTCAGTAATCCCACGATCTTGAATTTTAGAAGGTTGGTGGTCATACATCAAAAACTTATATTGTAGAAACATCAGTTTGATCGGACCTCTAGGGAAGGTACCTCCCATACAAACACCCAGTAAAATTCAGATTCTTATTAGAAAAACTTTTTTGCTTTTTGTTCTATGGAACTGAAATTTAGACACTAGAAGTTTTTAATGTAGGCGCTGCATATCTGTTGGAATCAGTTAAATCGGCCAACTAGGAGGGGTACCTCCCATACAAACCCACCATTGAAATTCAGGTTCTAATAGAAAAATTTTTATATTTTTCAACTATTGAACTGAAATTTAGACACTATAATTTGCTGATATAGGCGCGGTATATTTTTTGGAATAAGTCAACCAATCTGGTACGGAACCCTCGGTGTAAGAGTCTTACTCACACTTGGCCCATTTTTTTTTTTTTTTTTTTGGTTAAAAATATACAATGCTAAAATTTTTAATGAATTTTACAAATTTCGATCTGCTTAGTTTATCTAAAGACTAGACTATTATTATGTGATAAATGTTACGATTCGTTATGATTCGTTTTCCATTTCCATTTTCTTCCTTTTTACTCACAAATGGTCCAACTGTCGTAGAGTCCAACAGTCCCATTGTCCGTCCATCCATCCAATCATTCATTCAGACTCGCTCGTCAAGTAATTCGTTACAGGTGTGTCAAACAATTCCTTTGTGGGACTCGATTCAATTGACTTGCCTAGTAAGCACTAAATAAGCCGGCAAAAGCATACCTATTACTTACGAATATGCTGCTGCATCCGGACAAATCAGACACCACAAGCAGAACTAACGACCTACCAAGGCAACCAACTCAACTAAGCTCAGACAATGAACAAGATTCGCAAGAGCGCAAAGCGAACGCGCATATAAAACAGTTGGCGGGCGTAGACCTTGGTGTAGGGCCAAAGCCAAAGTCAAGCCAAAGCCAAGCAACAGCCACAGCCACAGCCAAATCCAAGGCACGACATAGACAGCGTGCTAAAATATTATTCATAAGCCCATAAATATAATTTTTTTTTGTTTTTTTTTGTTTCATAAAAACGGCGAGGAGAATGGAGAGCAGCCACTGTCGGCGTCTAGACAGTTGACCGTTGCGCCTGCGCAACAACCCGAAAGGAATCTGGCAGCATGAAAAGGTAGACAGAAGGGCATCACACTAAATGCAGGCCAACAGCAACAGGATGAAGCAAGCATTGTTTGAGTTTTGTTGTCAAATTTTGTATGGTCACTTGAGTTTAACTCGGTTCGGATTCAGTTTGCATTGGTTCGGCTTCACTTGGCTTCCTCCTTTATCGTAGTCAACTCGTGTGTCGTTGCTCATTAAGCTAAATGAACGTGTTCAAGTGGATTCCAGTCCAAGTCAAGTCAAGTCAATTGAAGTTGGAGTCAGTTGAAGTGTGAAGAGTGTCACTTGTTGGCTAAGCCACAATCACCAACTCCACCACCTACAGCACCAACATCAGCACCAGCACCAGCACCAGATAAAGCTTTGATGAAGCCTTAGTCAACTCAACCAGAACTGTGAGGCAAACATTAGAGTGCAAATATAATTAATGACAATTTATGATCTCATAAATTGTGAAGAATTCCAGCACGGCTCCTGAAGTCACTAGTGGATGGATGATGGTGGGATGTTATAGCTGTTCCTGATGCTGCTGCTGCTGCTGCTGATGGTGCTGCTGCTATTGCTGTTGCTATTGCTATTGCTTTTATTGAAGAACTCCTGCCGTTTTGAAGAACTCAAAGGTTAAGTATGCACATAAAGCCTTAATGGCCACACGAATGTGGGCATAATGCGTTATAAATTCGAAATGATTCCAAGTTAACAACTTCAACTTCAGTTTCAACTTTCTTCTACTTTATTCTCTTTTAAAACGACTGACAACAACTGATTTTTCTCGATGATTTTTATTACAACTTCAACTGACACACAAAAAAAAAAAAAACGAACGAAATTGTTCATTGCCAATGATGATGATGATGATGATGATGATGACGCAATGTAAGTAGTTTTCCAGCAGCATGAGGTTGCATCAACAGCAGCAGGCTCAATTAACTAACAAAACTGTGTGTGCCAGCAGAATGAGTATGTCGTTCTAGATTGGGTGCGGGTGGCAGTTGGTAGCTAGTTCGTAGTTACCAGTTGCTGGTAGAGATAGGTGGATACAAGAATTGGGATTGGGATATTGAGATTGGGAAGACTGACTGACTGAACTGACTGAATTGACTGTGTGCATGTGCTGCGATAAACATTTTATTTCGAGAATTGGTTTGTCACGTGCCGCGCGCGCACATTTCTACTTTTTCAGCAGATTTCTTTCATTTCCCTTTACAAATTTTTTGTGGACGCATTTACCAGAAGTAGAAACCGGGCAGAACCAACAAATAGGAAACAACAGAGGACACACGCTCGCTAGATACCAAATAGCGAGATAATAACAGCGCGCATACCTTTAGCTACGCAGCACTATTAAGCACTAATTTCACACAAAAAATTCTCTCTTCCACGGTTGGTAGGTTGCTTGGTTAGTTCGGTTGGTCAGATGGTTAGTTGGTCGCTACTACAATTGCGAAACATAGTAGTATTTGTAGTTGGCCTCCGGTGTTTGGTGGCATAGTACACATACCATAGAATGTTTTGCGAACTAAGACAAAATGTTAAAGTGAGGAGTTGGAGAGAGAGAGAGAGAGAGAGAGAGAGGGTAGTAAATTGTAATTGCACTCACTACGCAGAGTGAACGTGTTTCATTAATCCAAAAAGAAAAAGAAACGACCGACCAATACGTGAAACGTTTCCTGGGCCCTAAATTAAAGCCAATCTGCATTCAGGCAAGGTACGCGTTCGCGTTTGACTCAACTTTTGCACATACGAATTAAAGATCTCCATCGTTTGCCTCCCTGGGCTTCATCAGCAGTAAAGACAGCATCAGCATCAGCATCATCAGCATCATAGTTACCTAGGCTAGCGTGCAATAAATGTTTTTCTATGAATGTCAAGACGGATGAGGGGACGAAACCTACAGATATTGTACACATCTTGTTGTACTTGTTGTATGTTATATTAGTTGTTGGTAGGTTGTTGTATGTTGTTCTCACCACATTTAAAGGTAAGGAAAGGAACAAGGAAAAGAATCTACGCTCCTGAGATGAAGAAAAAACAACTTGAAAACGGCCGCGCTAAAAGCAAAATTCGATTCTTTGCCATTCTCTGACTAACAACGAACTCGCATGTTTCTTACTTGATTTTCTGCCATAAATTAAAGGACTTTAATGACACTTCCAATGAGCAAACGAAAAACAACTACTATACCCCGCACCACAGCACACCACAACCCAACCTATGAAGATCGGTTGTAGCAGCAGAAAAGAAAAAAGGGAATAGAGAGTGTGTGTTTTTTTTTTTTTGTTGTACCTTTTTCACGCCAGAAACAGCATGCATTGGGCGACGTTTGTAGAGCGATTCATGCGACGATTGCTAAAACTTTGGGGGCCGGAAGATGACAGTCAGTGGAGGGGACTCAAGAGTTACTACAGCAACAAGAGCAATAGTGAGTAACAGCGGAATGAGTATGGTGGCTGTGTGGACATCTCATCTTGGGCCAATTTTGCGCCAATAACAAATATCGAGAAATGCACCGCTGCCTGCTTTGGGCAATTTAAAATTCCTTTCTTCGTTGCGTTGGAATGGACATGGGACACAACAACAGGAACAGCAACAGCAACACCAAGTCATTCAGTTCAGTTCAGTTGAGTTGAGTGCGATTCGTTTTGGTTTGGTTTGGTTTGGTTGTTTTGTGTGTTGTGTCGTTCTAAAGGTTCTTAGGAAATTCATTATGCGAATTTATTGCTTCGATTAAGATGGACACTTCACCTGCGTTTGTTTAGTTTGTTAAGATTCCGAGGGATTCCAAGGGGTGCGACAATGCAAAAGCGATCGATCGCAAGAAAATGGTGCGAATGAAATGGTTATTTTGGTATCGTTGAGTGAGGTGTCGTTCCCGAATTGTTGTTTGCCAATAAATTCTCTGTTGTTTACACTATGAACGTCCTCTCGATGCGGAGGCCAGCCAATTTGGAACACAAGAGACAGACAGTCCAACAAAATGACCAAACAAATAACAGAAAGATCTCAACCATTGGCAGGGGGAGGGGGAGTTGGAGCTTGGAAAACAAGAACATGCAAACGAAGATCTTACAATTGGTTGCCTTTGAGGCATTGAATTAACTGACTCTTAATCCCTTATTCCTTTTTATTTTACGATGTACTACTACTAGTTTGTAGGTTTTATGAAGTCAAAAAAAATTCAAAAAGAAAATATTGTATTTACGAATTAAATTAGTGGAAAGGGCGATCGATATTTCTCTTTCATTCTCTCTAAAATAACAATAACATCACCAGAAGTCAGAACGGATATTTTAATTGACATGAATTTACTACCTTGCCACGGATGTGGAAGTCAGTAAAAGAGAAATTAAACTGATTTAGCTTTGATATTTGAAGGATAGAATTTTGGATTTTATGAGTTTACCATTTTATGATTAAACAAACCAAAAAAACAGCTGAAATTGCTATAAATCTGCTGCACTTGATTTAATTACAAAAAAGAAAAACCCTCACCTCAAACTCTTTTTAGGATGTTGGTCATTTTATGGGTTGCGATACGTGGGCGATGATGTAGATGATGGCATCAAATTTGTCCTCTGGCACATCTGTGTAAGTCATATTGTAACAACTTTAATTGTTAGATATACAAACAATATTTTGAGTATATTTACTCTACATAATCGAAGTAAAATTTAAGATGAAATCCAAATCAATAAACAAAAGAGACAATCATCATAATCATCATCAACATCATCATCATCATCAGATATACACAACTGAAATATAAAATACTCTTAGTTGGGTGAGAGTTTGCATCACAGAAGTAAGTACAAAACACACACTGCAACTTTAATTGCCCAAAAATCAACTTTGAAAACTAACAACTGAAAGATAACAATTTAGTTACATAAATGTATCTTTTTCAGCATTTTTGTTTTTTTTTTTTTTTGTTTTTGTTATTGTGATGTGACAGGGAAGCTATGCGATGCGATGCGATGAGACGAGACGTGAAGCGAGGCAATGCGATGCGACTGTTCAGTTAGATAGATAGATAGATAGATAAATGGAAAAAGTGCTTCGTGATTTCATTTTGACTTTCGACAAGAGCATAACAACAGAAAGAAAAAAAAAAAACAAAACTTATATCAGTTCTGACTAAATGGTATTTTACGATCACGCGTCTCTCTGTCTACATGTCCACGTTCATCGTATCTCTCTCTCTACTCACTCGAACTACCTTTATGCATAACTATAACTATTCATCTACTCGTCGTACATACACTTACACAAATACGCAATGCATAAGCTTTGTATTTGTATTTTCATGTTTATACAATAGTATGAGTTTGTATGCCCCACGCAAACTTTTTAGATACTCAAATGAAGATAGAGAGCAGGAGATTTTTGTATTCACGTGTTTACACAATTTTTGCATTCGATTGTAAATTTTTTGTTTGATGAAATCACGTACATACAAACTCGTAAAACAACCAACCGACCGAGCGACCATCGGACTATTGTCCCCTTGTTTTTTTGGTCACCCTTGCTGCCAACCACCTTCACCCTCATTCTTGTACAACATTTTATTATTATCGTCGTTGTTTTGTTGTTGCTTTTGTCATCGTCGTTGACTCCGCTGCTGTTGTATTCGGCTAACGAGTCAATTGCCACAACGGCGACAACATCTCACACCATTTGACCGTCGGTTTGCGCTTGCCACCATGGCAGCCTCTATGCCAGTCAGCTAGTCAACCAACCAAATGAACATGATGACTATGAAATTGGCGGCACAGGATAATGTTTTGAGTTGCGGTTGTATCTGTCGCCTTTTGTTATTACTAAAAACTGGACCTGGAAGTGGAGCTGAGCTGAGCTGAGCTGAGCTGTGCTTTGCTGCTGTTGTTGTTATTTATAGTCACTTATCTTTTTTGTTTTTATACTCTTCACAACTAAACTAGGAAATGTTGTACTTTTATCAATTATAGTCTGATGTTTGCTATGCATATCCATCCACCGAAGACTTCCTAACAACAATATTGGCATGATCAGCATACTAATCATGGATTCGTCAATGTGAGTTTATTAACCCACAAGGCCCCAAACACAAAACGTTTCTGTTTGTTACAATTCTTCAGACCATAAGATGATCATCTGTTTTTTAGAAAAACTAAGCTTTTGGTAAAATCAGTTAAACTAAAGATTTTGTTACAATAATCTTCATGAGTTGAGAAACTATGAACTATGAAATGCTCTTTTTTTTTTGCTCTGATAAATTTCTTTTGTTTCAGCCTTTCTCGCTTCCGGAAGACTGGAATTCACTTTCAATGCTATAACCTGCAAATTATTACAAGAGTAGGTAACTTCATTCCATTGCGAAGTGTATCCAGGCTTTGGTAAGTCGAAAGTTAGCATTTATCATGATTTTTGTTTTATTTCATTTTTGTTGTCACTGATGTTGCTGTCGTTGTTTCTATTGTTTTTGTATTTGCAAAAACAACACGTTGCCATTTTTCGTATTTGGTAATTGGTTGCTTTGTCACACCAAAAAATACCACACATCTAAACAAAAAACAAATAGACTGACTAACCAAGCAACAAAACCAACATCACCAAACGAAACCAAACTGAATCAAACCAAAGTAATATAAGCATAAAACATGGATACACGATAAAAACAAAGGTGGGGGGGAGAACGATGTTAAGCTTTTGAATGGACCCGTTTTTTGGACGGACATTTTCATTTATTTTTGGCAACAATGTCCAATGTAATAAAAGTTTGCAGACATATGTATGAGATGTAGCTACAATACTATTGGAGATAGGCACTCGTACTACTAAGTATGTGTGATACAAGAGAGCACGAGTCCAATTCAAATTGAATGGTTTGAATGTGTCATGCATATGAAGAACAAAAATATACAGGTAGATAAACACTGACTCACTCACTCAGTCACTCAGTCACTCATTCAAACTCACTCAGTCAGTCATAGCAGTAGGAGAGTAGGTCTACTATGTTATGTTATGGTCACAAAAGCCAGGAAAAGAGGAGTTTAATGTGGAGAAGTACATTAGACTAGAAAAATCAAATTACCTTGGCATCATAGTCATTTGATTTTAGATACTCGTGGAGAACAATAACAAAGTGCCTGGAAAAAAAGAAACCTTGTATTATATCAAAAATAACAACATCAACAACATCAAGAACAACAGGAACAATAAGAGTGTCTCGAAACAGTAGTCTTTCGTCAGCGGCAATTGTTGTTCGTCGCTTTTGTCGATCTTGTCAGCGCATGTGCGGATGCTTATCAGTGCACACCAATCCAATGAATGTGTTAGCGCGGCAACAAACAGAAGCATTGCGAGAGGAAGACGAAGTGGAAGAGGAACAGAAGGACCGACCCATCTTCAACCTTGCATAGAATAATACCAGAGGGACAGATGAATGGATAGATGCATGGACGGATAGTTGGCTTGATGGTTGGACAACATGAGGTGCCTCTTAACGAACATAATAACTAAACAACATACAACATCATTCCTTAAAGAAGAAAGAAGATGACAAGTTTTGCACACTTCGCTAACATGACAGTGTGTCTATTAGATACTCGTAGTATCTACATACTCATAGTTAGACTACATACGTATATACAAACGTAGATTTGTACATTCGAACATTCAACGTATGTATCTATCCATCTTTGCATTGTTAGAACGACCCACTAGCTCACACTCTTACACACTCTTAGGATGAATGTTGAATACTTTTTAGTCCATCAATGTTAGTACGAGTACGTACATTGATACAAACATATGTAGATACAATATTTTTGTACAAACTCTGTACAGTTTTCTTTGGTTTTATGTTTGGTTTTGTTACGTTTCATTTGGTTTTGTTTGGTTCTGCTTTGCTTCTATCCAATCCAATCCGATCCGATCCCGATACTGTAGGCAGAAAGCAAAAGAATGACTTCGAAGGCTTCGGCAATCAGCAATTAGCAGATATGTTAACTTCATGTTAACGAACCAATTTGAAATTTAAATGTGGCCCCAGCTCAACTCAGCTCAGCTCAGCTTGGATCGGCTCAACACAACTGAACATACGATAGCTCAGCTCAGCTCAGCTCAACCATCATCGTCATCACTTCTTCACTTCATTTTACTTGTTCGCTTATTTGCCGTCAGCAGAAGCTCCTGCCACACCAGAAACAAGAACAACAGCACTAGTGGTTAAGAAATTGGATTGGAGGCAAAGCGAGGCAAGGAGCAGGAGCTACGGAAATACATCACAACATATTCGTACATATTTTGTTAGGTAAAATTTCAATGCAAAACCAAATCGAAACTCATCAAAATCGAAATCAAAGGAGAGCTGCCTCTGCTGTTGTTGTTCCTGAGCTCAAGTCAGATTCTTTGTAAATGTGTACTAACATAAAGACCACATGTAGGCCGACAGAAGAGACCTTGCCATCGCCATCATCATCATCATGCCAACTATTCAGCCATTCAACCAACCACCAAACAACCAACAGCCAGGTACACAGATACTCAAATACACAAACAGTCCTGTGTTATAGCAAAACAAAAAAACAAAACCAAAAAAAAAAAAAAAAACAGTTCGTTAAAAGCTTCTTCATGTTTCTTTTACTAGAAATTCTTGATTCGAACTTTGAAGAATCATTCTATTCGTTCTTTTATAAATCACAAGGCGTCGGATCTGCTGCTCACTAGTAAAATTTTTATACAAAAAAAAAAAGAAAAAACTCCTGGCTGACTGGGACTGTTAAGCATGCAAACAGGAAGAGCAAAATAGCTAAGCTAAGCGTACTCGCGTGAAAAACAGAAATACAAAAAAAAAAAAAAAAAAAAAGATACAACCGCGTACTCACTCAACAAGTGCTGCTGCTGCTGCTGCTGGTGGAGCTCAGCTCTTCTCCGTCGTAACTTTTGTGGAATTGGGGAGCGGCGAATGGAGAAACTCTGATGGTGTCCGTGACAGGGTATGACAATGCGAGTGGCAGCAATTGTTGCAACTACTACTATTATTTTTCCAGTGTGGAGTAAAATTTAAAGTGCAATTTCGAAGCGTACGACAAACAATAAATCAGAAGAGCATTAAGAAAGAAGAGAAGAGAAGAACACAGGGTCAGTCAGTCGTCGACTAAGAGCAAGAAAATAAGGCTAGAAGAGTTACGAGGTAAACGATTGTCATTTTCCATTTCCATTTCCTGTCGAAGGTCGCGTCAACTTCTTTTCATTTCAATTTATTTTTTTTATTTTATTTTTTTTTTTTTGATATTTTGTATTAATTAAGAATTAACAAAACCAAACCAAACTAAACTAAAAGTAAACTGTGCAATAAAAAATTCCTTTAAATTGCAAAAGCTTCAAGTTTCGTAAATAAATATAGAAATATAAAAAAAAAAAAAATTGCAATTGCACGCAAAGTAGCAACAAGAAAAGGTTAAATTCAATATACGACGGTAACCAGAAGTTGAGAAGTTGGGTAGGTGGTGGTGCTGGTGGTGGTGGCATGAACGATCGCCACTCATTCAGTATAAGCAGTTAAAGCAGTCAAATGGTCAAAATTGATTCTTTTTTTATTTTTGTGAAACATTTGTTTGCTTAGAAAGACAAAAAGTCATAAAAAATAAAGGAATACCCACTTCTGATTCCCCTTCCCTAATTCACTGTAAGCCAGTGGTACACAATCTTTCTTTCTTCATGGTCGTGGTGTATTTTTAATAATGTAAGTATAAATTAGCAGTACATCAGTGCCGAACTAAGGCATTTAGAGAACACTGCCGCGCTAAGCTCACCTTTTTGTACCAAGAGAATAAAACTTAAAAAAATGGGCCAAGTGCGAGTCAGACTCGTACAAGGAGGGTCCCAGATTGGGGTCCGATTTGACTGATTCCAACAAATGTATCACGCCTATATCAGAAACTTATAGTGTCTAAATTTCAGTTCAATAGTGCAAAAATCAAAAAAAAAAATTTCGAATAAGAATCTGAATTTTAATGGTGGCTTGTATGTAACGTACTTTCCCTAGTTGTCCCATCAAACTTAAATTTCTACATTATAAGTTTCTGATATATGGCCACCAACCATCTAAAATTCAAGATCGTGGGATTACTGAATGGTATAGCTGCCATATAAACCAAAATGTTTCTTGTATGGGACCCCTTAAGGTTTTTGAAAATATTTTAGTTTTAGTATTTGTTGCTGATGCCCGGATTGAACTACATATTTTGTGAAAATTTCAACTCTGTAGCTATTGCGGTTTATGTGATATGATCCGAGGACGGACGGATGGACTCACGGGCAAAGAAGTCTCTGCAATAGGGTCTCTTTTGGTACCCTTTGGGTCCGGAATCGAAAAAATCAGCCCAGATGAGTCAGAATTGTACAATATGATTTCCTATTTCGTAGGACTGGGTTTGTTGTTTTGTTGTCGAATAGTTTTCATTTTTCTAATGGGAGAGTATCTTTTAAAGATTTGGCCTCATTTGGAACTTCGTTTCAGCACTCGACGGAAATCTTAAAAACGTGTAGTACTTTTCCACTCAGACCCAAGGGTCGTCTGCCTCACTGTTTCGGTCTTGTCGGTTGCAACATTTTATAAGAATCTCGGTGGCAATACTAAAGGACGGTGGCATATGAGTTGGGAATCACTGCTCTAAATCCTAAAAGTTGCCTACTGTTCAAGTGTTGTAGCTGCTTATTGTTGTTGTTGTTGTTGTTGTTGTTATTGTTAGTGGTGGTGGTGGTGGTGGTGGCAAAGATATAATGCTGTTGCTGCTGTTGTTGCTGGTGTTGTTGTCGAAATTTATGATTATTGCCCTGCCAAGCATCTTATGCGCGCGGACTCAATTCAACTTGGTGAGAAATAATAAGAGACGCAGAGCAAATGTTGCGCTACGCTGATATGTAAGTAGTAACGTAAGTATGAATACGTGCAGCTATAGTTAAGATCGAGAGGATAGAGGAAGTTGAAGTGGTTGAAAAGGAGAAGAAGCGATTTTGCAGTTATAAAAATTGGATTTTGCGCGCAACTTAATCACATTTTCGCGTTCAACTTCGCGTGGTTGTTTGGTTTGAGTTGGATTGGATTGGATTGGTTTGGTTTGGTTGTGTGGTTATAGTATTTCTTGCCCCAGTCGCCATCGTCGTCATCATCGTCGTCGCTGTCGTCGCTGTCGTCTTGAATCCAACAACCTACCAACCATTGAGCTTAAGTTGAGTTAAGCGAATCGCATCGAGTCGACTCCACTCGACTCTGCTATTTTATTGCCGCCAAGTCTTTGTGACGACTTTTTTCCATCTTCATATTGTTGTTGTTGCTATTGCTGTTGCTTGCTGCCTTCACTACGAGCCAGAAAATTTACGATTATATCGAAATCTGATGGTTTATTCGCGAATACTACTTTGTACGAAAGAAGATTTACAGAGATTAATTTACGATTCCAAAGAAATTCAAATTACGCGTAGCTCGACCAAAGCGAAAATTGTCCCATTCTTAAATCAACATACCAACAAACCAACAAACCAAAATGAACGTCTGACTAACTGACTGAATGAAATGACTGAAACGACCAACTAACCAAATTTTATTTGAATTTTATTTATCAAAATAACGACTTTTAAATTAATTTGAGCAAAATGCCCACCCAATAAATGTGGCCACCTTCTCTTCCCGCCACCAAACACCGATGCGTAAACAAGCCCGCATTTAAAATATTATTGTATCTGAGTGTGCATTTCCCATTGGGAAAATTCAATTCAATAAAATTGAATGAAGCAAATGCTAAAATACTTTGAGAAGAAGAAGAAGTCGAAAAGTGTGTGGTGGCCTAATCAACTTCATTGGTTTTTATCGGCAAATAATAATTCAGAAGGCACGAACGAAGTCAAAATAGAAAATCATTTAAATTAATTAAGATACCAATGACTTCTCCCATTTAGATTAAAGTCAGACAATGAGACTTCGGTTTTGACTCTGGCATGATGATAATGATGATGATTAACAAAAACCTAAATACAAAAAGAAAAACCAAAAAACAACCACAAAACAATTGTGAGAATAAATTGCCAAATAATTAAATGGATCAGGTTTTGTTTCATTCTTTTTGGTTGAAGGTAAAATTGCATATGATTAATTAAAAGTAATAAAAAAAAATCATTTTTAATTAACGCAAAAGACCAAAGACGGTAGCCACAGTGATGTTGATGTTGATGATGATGATGAGACCAGCAGTGTCAGTGCTATTTTTTGTCGGTGTAGTCTGGGGGCCTAAGCTGTTTTCCAAGAATCTGAGGGTGGCAGGAGTGAAACAAAACAAAAGGAAAGGAAAGGAAAGGAGAAACAAAGACAGGAGGCGTTTCTCAACTCATTAACAATCAAACGAATTCATTTACATATCACTTTGTGCCCAAAAATAACAAAATACAAAACAAAAAAAAAAGTATCTACTGCTGTTGGCTTTCTTATTGTTCCCAATGTTGCCGATGTTGCTGTTGTTGCTTTGGCGGCAGTTGTCATTGTTGCTGCTGTCTTAATTAATTTTCCACGCTCAAACATTTATTTATTTTTTTGTTTTTTTCATTTAATTTCAATTTAAAACGCTTTGAAAATGAGCTGAGAAATGGGCTCACACACAATTTTTTTGAAATGATTTCTTTTCGTTAGGGGTCGCCGTCACCGTCACCGTCGCCGTCGCCGATTATACTAACGTAACATACTACTTACTAAACCTTTGGTTGGGCTTCATTCCAATCAACTCGCCTTAGCTCGCACCTTGTAATCAGCGGCAATGTCAGTTTTTTTTTTTTTTTTGTTGGCCTTTAAAAAGTTGCAGGTTTGCTGCGTCACTATTCATTGCTGAGGGTTGGAGGCAAGGGACGCCTTTGACGCCGGCGTCGCAAGCGTCAAATTCATACCGAGCGTAAATGAAATTCAACATATTTGAATAAATTTCAACTGACAGCAGCCGCGATACAAGATACAACAAGGTCTGGAAATATATACTACGTCAAGGAAAAATGGGCAATAGCCAAGTCAAAGCGAAACGTCATAACTTACCAAGTTGAGTCTAGAAAGAAAACATGTAGAAATGGGTTAGAAAAGTTCGACTATTGGATACCTTGAATCGCTGGAAATACTTAAAATTCAATCATTTTCAAATTGAAATTAATGAAATGTGTTGAATATAAAAGAAGATATGTGAAAGATCCATACAATGAAATTTAAGAAGATTTGATTTAAATAATCTTGTACATTTTAGATCCTTAGCTTTTATAGGTTCCGAGGACATGCCCTTGCGATTGTTACATGCATTTTCACTTACTTAAAATTCCCAAGATTACAGGGTATCAAAATTAAAACTAGCGTATAGAGGTAGAAATGGAATTGGAGAGAGTGAGCGGCATTTGGATCAAGTGGGAATGATGACGGTGCTGGTGGCGTTTATCTTAGTATTCATCTTGAAAATTGTTTCTAGTTTGTCAGTTTGGCCTTAATTATTGGGCAAAAATTTAATTTCGTGTAAATTCAAAATGTTTCCACACGACTGCTTGCAAGCTTGACCCGCTCTTGAGTGATAGACCAAACTGACAGACAAACAGACAAATAGACAAACAGACATACAGACATCATGGATATGTTACCCTACCGCAAAATGTTGCCAATGAACATGAATCGAATGGAAACAACCCCTAGATAAAAGATGATTGTGTATTGTGATGTGATGTGGTGTGTTGTGGTGTGGTGTTAGCCTGGTCTAGTTATCGCTGTTCCTTGGTCAAAAACGCGTAACGTGTATGCGCTTGTACCCTTTTGAAGAATAAGGGCAGCGCATGCGTAACCCTAGAATGAGGGCTCTTTAAACTTAACTCGAGTTATGTAGTCGATAAATTTCAATGTGAATTATTACATGAACACGACGCACAGCGTATTCATTTAAATTTTAGTTTGTGTTGTCAGTAAATGCTCATTGCACATAAGATATGATAGACGAAGACCTTCATAGGTCGGATGACATGTCACATTTGTCAGTTGAGAGAGAACGGTTGTTCTTGTTGTTGGATTATAAAAATTCACAAAACATTCCTTCATCAAATTTATTAATTTGTAAAAATGCAATGACAAATGATAAAGTCCCGGACTGAGCGATTGAGCGAGCATAGGTGTCAGTTTAATTAGGCCATTGTTGGAGGCATAAATTATGCACCACACACACTAACTTGGCCAATAAAACCGCCAACAAAATGTGAATATAAACGAAATGAATTTAGAACTTTACATTCACATTTCATACATACAATAATTTCTAAATGAATGGGAAAATTGTTTATGACTGAATAGAAGCAAGCAAGCAAGCAACCAACAACCAACAACAAACAACTGAACAATGAAACACTACCACGAAGTATAGAAACAACATACCTATAATATTGTACAATAAGATACCATAAAGGTTCAGCAGCGCCATTTAAGCCTTTTGTAATCACAACTTTTTGAATACAAAAAATAAAAGTTCATTAGAATTTAAGATAGGAAAATAGAGAAATGGAAAATATTTATGCATAAAAGCCATGAAGAAACCATTTTAACAATGGAAATGAAAATACATTAAAATGCAACAAAGAGCATCATCATCCATCGTGTTAACAATAAACTCACAAATTTTGGTTATTTTAGAATATTGTTTTTTTTTTTTTTTTTTCGTGTTTTTTGGGAGAAAATATTGTATCTTTTTGTATTGTTCGCCTACGCAGCAGAGAGCAGAGAGTCTGCTTGAGTGCAGCAACCCAATTGTAGTGACTTAGGCCCAGGATACCATAGTATTGTATAAAGAAGGGCTAATGATAACAACAATGTGAACATGAAAAATGATGAAAACTTGCATTCAATGGCTTCTCTCTTGGGTGCGGGAGACGTACGATACATGAGTCTTTAGCGTGTTGAATGAATGAAGCAGTGAAATAATGAATGAATGAATGTATAATGCACCTGACAATAAAAGAAACAAAAAAAAAAACACAAAAACCCGACAGGGTGCAATGCCATTCCATGCCATGCCATCACTATCCACTAACATTAAGCCATGTTAGATACTACTAAAGAAAGGAGTTGATGTGTGCGCGAACGCGTATTTTTAGGGTTCATTGAGCCGCACAAGATGCGTGAAAATTCCATTCCCCATATTCATTGCAGCATTGTTTGGTATGTACGCGCATCCATTTCCATTTAATTGCCAAGTCAAGTGAAGACAATTAAATAAAATTAACAACGAAAACAAAACAAAAAAATTAAATAAAAGGAAAATTCTTAAGGCAATCAATGGATGGTTGGTGGAGTGGTGTGGTGTGGTGTGGGGAAGGGTTTACTTGAGTAATGTTTGATTTGAACACGTCGTCGTCGTCGTCGTCATAGTCATCGCCATCCACATCAAAGTCAAAGTGCATAAAATGCTAAATAATTACAACTGTCAGCTGGTTGTCTTTCCTTTCCTTCTTATCGATTGATACCTTTTCTTTTTTTATTGTCCAATTGCTGTTGCTTTCAACATTTCATTTCGACACAACACAACGAAAAAGCAATTAAGCCAAGTTTTCCTTTTCCTTTTTCACTATTTTCAATAATGGTAATGAGGAGCGTTTTCGTTGTTGAATTTTCTAATGCGCGCAAGCCCATCCCAACTTGGTTGGCCAATGTCACCTTTGACCCTTTCGCTTGCTCACAACCCTTTTTGTTTTGCGGGATATTGACGACGACACATGTGTGTTTGGCCATTAAACGTTTTCAGTTCCTTTTTTGAAATGAAGACCTGCATCAACTAATTTCATGGCTGTTACATTGAGCCTCTCTCTCTCTCTCTCTCTCTGTTACATACTTGGTAAGTTTGTGAAAAGGGCAGACGCAAAGACGACGCATCTTGAATGGGTTAAAGACAACAGACAGACAGACAGACAGACAGACGGAAATTTAGATATACTCATATACATAGACATATCCAAGTAGATACAAACAATACTTTACTCACTTAGATGGTTAACATTGGTGCACACTTAATATGCACGTTTAAAATGTGAAACGTTTTATTGACAATTCCCAGCGAACAACAATACAAGACAAAACAAAACAAAACAAGAAAGCGACAAAGAAAAGCTATAAAAGCATTTAATGATGTCACAGTTGAAATAAAAACGCAATAAAATGTCAAAATTATTGAATTTACGATTGAAACAAGTTCAAACTGAGACCGGAGCCCTGCGCCTTGGCACTGGCACCGGCACTGATACTGGAAAATGACCATTTCAAGAACGAAGAACGAAGAACGAATAATGAAATACATTTTAAAACACCTTCAACATTGCGGCAACATTTGTAGTCCGAGTTGCATGGTTCGTTTAAATTGTGGAAAAAGGGTTTGCTCCCCCGTCTACTCGTAACTCCATATTAATGAAACAGATGATGATTCCAATGGCGATGGCGACCAAATAATAACTCCTTTGACAACGATCGATTGAATGAGAGCAAAAGAACAGACAATACCATGTAAATGTACAGAGAAATATTCAAACCATGTAGGCAGATACACAGACAGACAGACAGAGAGACAGAATATGGATAGAGTGTATGGATGGTGTGGAGTTAGTTAGGATGACACGGTATGGTTTTTTGATTGCTATCAAAGGTGAAATCAAATTGGGTTCAAATATCCACGCACAACGCACATGACATGTTTTCATATAAGTACTACAAGATGAAAGGATAATCAATGTAAAGCGACGTTTGAGTATTTGACTCCATAGCGTCTAGTAAAACGTACGGTTGCCCGACCCAAAATCAACAATCGATGACAATGACTGCTGACCTGGGTTCGATAATGTAAACCAAAACTCAAATAAAGAAAAAGAGAAAGAAAATTAATTAATGAAAAACAAAGTATCTTGAGGACGGTATTATAACATACCTAATTTATGAGGTTTGATCCTTTGAAAAAACAACACAGTTCTCAAGTGATTAAGACCACCGAAACCATATGGTGGTAAGAAATCTATTTACTACTTATACAATGTTATGGGTAGTTTTCTTTTTAAGTCAGATTCACGTTTAAAAATATGGTATTATCATAGGAAAACAACTTTGCTTTAAGTTCCTTGAATTGACAGGACTATTACTGTATGTTATACTGCCCACACTGTCATACATCTACTATTGTAATATAAGACTCAAGAGTAACATTTTATAGTTGCTAATTTTATTTATAACCAAAGCTTCTAGGGCAAACATGAATAAATTAAATTGTTTCACAACCTGGAGATATTTCGTCGTTTAAAAAAAGCGTTCCTCCTGAAGCGTTCCTTGAAGTGTGCCCCCAAATATGCTTGGTCACGAATTGAAACAGAAAAAAGAAATAGACTCGTTGAGCTGCCGGTACCTTCTAGTTCACTTTCTGTTTCAAGCACGGCTTCAAAAAAGGAGCTTCCAGCCTAGAGCAGATCTAAATTCCATATCAAAATGGTAGAAGGTTATTATCCAAACTTAACAAATTGTATAGACGTAGTTTTTCTGTTGACGTTGATAGCATTGCCTTTTTCTGAGACACGGCTTACATCTAATGTTCTCAATAACGAAATACTCGGTAATCTTATTTTAATTAATAGACATGATCTTGCCAATCATTCTATTAGAAATTTTGTTCCTTTAGCGCTGAATAGATGCACAACTAACTATGTCCTACAAGATCCTTTCCTAGTTTTATGCACTTTTTATAATAAATTCTATCACGTCCTCTCGCATGAGATGAATTGGATTTCATTTTCATAATTTTTGGATTTACCCCCCTTCGCTAAAGAAGTTTCTGTTCCCAAACGGAGCTCTATTGCAGAGACTTCGTTGTCCGTCCGTCCGTAATACCCAGAGAGTTGAGTTCTATCCGTGCATCAGCAACAAATACTAAAACTAAAATATTTTCAAACACTTAAAAGGGTCTCCATTAATTTGGAATCATCCAAATCGGCCAATTTGATATAGGCGCTGTATATTTGTTGGAATCAGGCAAATCGGCCAACTTGGGGGTACCTCCCATACAAGGTCAGTTTGGGTTTTACAGGCCGCCTGCGAATCCACACGAGTTAACCCGGTAGCCTTGTTATGGAAAAAAAAGAATGAAAAAAACGGGGAAAGGAGAGGATGAGATACCTCCCATATGAACCCACCATTAAAATTCAGGTCACTATTGAACAGAAATATAGGCACTAAGTATAAGTTCTTCATATATGCGCTGTACATTTGTTGGAATCAGCCAAATCGGTCAACTATGGGGTGTATTTTAAATTAAAATGAATTAAAGTTTGGACTATTGAACAGAAATTAAGACACTATAAGTTTTTGATACAGGCGCTATACATTTGTTGGAATCAGCCAAATTGTTAAACTATGGTGGTACCTCCCATACAAACCAACCATTAAAATTCAGATTCTTATTCGAAAAACTTTTTGTTTTTTTTTTTCGGACTATTGAACAGAAATTTAGACACTATAAGTTTCTGGTGTATAGCCTATGAAATTATTTAGATTGTCTCTTTTCATCAATGTTCCTTATTATCGGACAAAGTTTACGGAATCAATGAATAGCTTACTTATATAGAATTGTCTATTTAAACGTCTGTGTCAGTTATTTTTGACAGGACAATCTTAACAGTTTCTTATTATAATTTAATAGACAGAAACTTAATAAATTCTTGTTGGCAATTTTTGCACAAATACACCAAATCGTCCTAGTTTTATGTTGACCTGCCTTTAGTTGCCAATATATTAATCCGTTGACAAGCCACATTGCGGATGTGTTAACATGACAAACTTGTACACAAATTCCTTTGTTGGCCTACACAAGACAAAAACGACCATAAACACTGAAGAGAAGAGGGAAATTTGAAAAACACCAATAAGTGGGCGTTGGAATTTCGAATAAAAAATAAAGCCACACAATTTATTGTATAAAAAAAATTAGCTTCAAACTTAGTTAGGTGGTTGGTTTGCTATTTTCAAAAACTTTTTGAAAAACAAACAAAGTTTATGGCGGCGTCATTATCTACAAACAAGAACAACAACAACTAGTCTGGTTGTTAACAACTTTGAGGCGATTGGTATGGGGGAATCGGCCTTATGCGAGACTTGTACACGACACAGCGCATACGAAAAAAGCAACACATTAATAATCTTGTTGAACCCTGCAATTTCGAACCTACAATCAGCGAAAGAAAGACGCGGCTCGTCGAACATGGAAGACACCAGTTAAAAAACAACAGCAACAAAAAGAATAACCGACATTGATGTCTTCCATGACTGCTTGGCTGCTTGGCTGCTTGGCTCTTTGGCTGTTACTCAAACCAATTCAGTATAGTGGGGAAACCGTTAACGGGGATCTCCCCGCAAATGAAGTAACCGCACTCGAGCGCCTGTGCAACTCACCACTGTTCACTGAAATTCGTCCCGCCTGCTCATTTTATTGTTTGTTGGCTGATCTCGTTGAGGACGTGGCTAATTTGAATCAACCGCCTCTCGCTCATTCTCGCTGTCGAAAACCGAGGTTAAAGAAACTGAAAACTGAAAACTGAAAACCAACGAACCTTGTTACTACCAAATTAAAAGCATGCGCATCGCAAACGACCTGAGGCTGTTACACACATGTGTATGTCCATCTGTCTGTCTGTCTGTCTGTCTACCAGTACGTCATAGCGGCTTCCGTAGCGGTTCCGTATTCTTAACGTCAAACTTTGAATTGCTTCTTAAATGTGTAATAACATACACCAAGATCGGCCACATCGAACAATATATGCGCTACAATGTAATGCAATGTAACTACTTGTAATACATAGAAAATAATAAAAAAATCACTCCTCACCTCTTCAATTCTTTGTCATTACATATCAGAAATGAAAAGCACAAAACAGAATTCAAGTTAACACACCATGGACTGCCGCGCTACATTAATTTGCATTCACCACAGTACTGTTTCTTTTTTTTTTATTGCTGTTGGAGTTTGCCATTGATTAAAAAATGATTTACACTTAATTTACTTTTCTTTTTTATTGCCAATAACTTAATTAAAAAATTTGTCAGCAATATTTTAGAACATCAACACACTTTTATTTTTACAATATTTAAATGAATATCAATTAATAAACATAATTAAGTGTGTAATTTTAGAACTCACCATAGCGAATATATCATTAAAGACAACTAAAGAGAGGCAGAGAAACTGAACATGCCATTGGGAGTTGAACAGGTGCCATTTTTGCTACAATGAGAGAGAATTACAAATGAAATAAGTATATTTGAACACAATCCAATGAGCTTAAAATTTTGAATAATAAAAATACATCACTTACTTAAAGTTGTCCTCTTTCCCTCAAGTAATCTCTTTATTAAAAATATGAGATATCATAAAGTTTATAGTCAACTCACAAATATAAAAAATACAAGAGTTTAAAATTGCATTCCAAGAAATGCTTTTATAATCCCAATTAATCACTTAATCCCAAGAATGTTTGTATTTAAGTAGTGCGTGACCCTGTGCAAAATATAATATCGGGACCCCTAACCAAAAGCTATGAATATATTGTATTGCACATAGGTGGGATAAATCGATTCCCAACAAAGAGAGGATTTTTTTTTTTTGTGATCGATTTTTCCTGTCTTTACAATAACTTAATAACTTTAATAGTTGTTATTTAAATTATTATTATTTTTTTAGTTTGATTTCAGCTACAATAGTTTCCATGGACCTATGAACCAAACAACAACAATTTTGTAATGAAATAAAACAATTGTCAGAAAGATGTGTGTATGAAAAAATAGTACAATCATAACAAAGACCTAGCAATAAGCAAACTTAGGTTCTATAGTTTTTCTTCCAAGAGATGACACACAAAGCAAATTAATTTTTATGACAAAACCAAAGTGAGTGAGTAGGCAACCATCTAAAAAAACGCGATATTCGTTTGTTTCTTAATAGGTTGGTGTCGTATCTTTTTTTTTGTCAGTAGTAAACATGTCGTTATTTCCTGAATTTCTTGTTCAATCAAAAGAAGAAAGCAGAAGAAACTCATCAAATTCTCATAGAAACTTAAGGCAAATCTGTTTATAATAAAATAAGCTACCAATCATATCTATCTGGTCGTATCTATCTTCATATTGTTTCAACTAGCTGGAACTGTAATGAAACTCATGTATGCTTCTGTATATTAGCCAAAAATTAAGAGAAGAATTTGAAACTAATGCTAATGTACCCTTTAAAAATTGGGTAAGGCATAATAACAAGCATGTTGATAATTGTTTCCTGGCCTTAGCGTTCAAAATTTTATTTTATTTTTCTTCTCATTTCATTCTTATGAATGACTTCAGCCTTTTGTTTGGTTAAAGTTATGAAAACCCCAAATCAATCGATCGTCTTTTGGTAGCGCAAACTATTTATTTGTATCTCTGTTAGTCCCTCTGTGTGCCTGTCTGTCTGTCCGTCTATCTGTCCATTTGTCGCTTAATCAGCAGTTATGAAATAATTATTGAAGAATTAAAAAGAGAAACATTATAAAACTTGTTTTGTATGATAATCGTTAGTCTACTACAATATAAAAGGCGAAGAGATGAAGAGAAGAAGATTGTACAAGGGCAAAAGAAAGTAATTTCGCTTGAGGTAAGGATTTAACTACTTAAATAAAAAATTGACTAGGCACTGCCCAAAGATATCTTGCAATTATAATAATTGAAGGTAGCAATAATTATGAAAATATTATTTTTATTGTAGGAAAATGAAACTTCTTGGGTTTTTGTTTGGTAAGAATTCTTTTTTATTAAGTATTTTAATGAATGTAATTACAATAAATTTTTTTATTTTTTTTTTTTTTTATATGGAACAAGAATATTGTAATTGAAAATAATATGAAATAAGAAGAGAAAAATTGTTTACCTTTTGCCCTTGCTGCCCACTTAACCCGAAATAAAGTGATAAACAAATTGTTCATGTTTTTGACCATCATTACTATTTTTTTTTTTTTTTTTTGTATCTCCATCCACACGAACTTACACAGGAATAGAAGTAAGTAAAATTGTTTTAAAATTCTTGTATAAAACGCAAATCTTTATGCGATGTTAAAAAGCACAAAGTGGCGGCTTTGGACGAAGTGCAACAAATAGTTACAAACGCTCGTACATTCTCGCTTACCTGAAAGCAAATAAGTGACAGCACTCTTAAGTCCCAAACATACTCGTTCGTACAAGTACATAGACGAACTGGCGTTTCAACCCGAACCCCAAACGATCTTGGCATTTTTTTATGTGAACGTGCGCCAAAGTAGAAATTCGAATGGCAACAGCAACAGCAACAGCAACAGCAGCAGCAGCAGCAGCAGCAACAGATACTTTTGGTAATAGATGGTCGTAATTTGTGTGAGCGCAGGGAGCATTGAGTTTAGAATTAAAATGAAAGGATTTTTTATTATACACATATTATATTTAGGCAAGCCAACATACTCATCAATTTCGGTTAGTGGGTTCATTTCTTATTTTATTTTTTTTTTTTTTTCTATTTATGAGTAGAATGAATAAACACAAGTCGTTATTACCTAGTATGTATTTATTTATAATAGACAGCGAAAAGACACCCAGACTGACTGACAGACAGACATACAGACAGACAGCTAGTGGTAGCAAAGAATAAGATAAGCCAAAAAGAAGATCTCACCAAAATAAGGTTTGTTATTTTATTACTTTGTATTGCGGCATTTCTCTAAATTTTCATATCGAAAGCCACATCTAGGATTGCTTCTGTATTTATGCCTTTCCCACTGACCCTCAAATAAAAAGATACAAAAAAAACGTACTTAATTTACTACGCTTTGCGCTATTTGCTGGAAAATCAAACGCACTTTTCGTAGAACTAAACATGGTCAAACGGGGTAGGCAGGCAGAGTTGCAGACCATTACTCTGAGTCAGGCACTCTTATCGCCCATGAAAACAAATTTTATGGCTGCAATTATACCATGTACATACCAAACCAAACTATTCCTTGAGTTAAGTAAGCACGCACGCAACAAGCGTCATTGAAATGCAATCGTTTCTCATTTAATTGAATCGTTTTCGACGATGAATGCAACGCGTAATACAAGCGCGGTCGTAACAAGAGTGCCTTCTTCGCCATCACCGCTAATCCCTTTCTCTACTTTTTCGACGTTTTAGGTTTTTAACTCATCATGAATACTAATTTCAACAAAAACAATTTAGATTTAAAACGAGAAACACAGAGAAATGACCCAAAATGAGGAGTGTACTACGAGTACACTTATGCATGTTTGATAATCATTTTGCGTAAATAAAGTTCAACTGGGTTACCATCGGTAAAGCCTTAAATAGACATACAACTGCTATTATAGTATAAGTATGGTACTATATCTCAACATATCATCGTACAAGTTTATTATTGTATTCATTAAAATTCCTATTTTTATTTATTTTGTGTTTTTATTTTTATTTTTCTTCTTTTTTTTTATTTATTTATGGTGGAGATATAGAGAAGCAATTAAATTGGCTAAAAAATTAACCGATAAATTTTTGAAAGATCAAAACCATCAACTAAAATTGACCATTAATTAATTAAACAATTTTAATGTTGCCATTTAAATTTTATCGCTTGTTAACGATCAACATCTTCGTTGGACAATAGAAAGTTAACAGCTTGAACAGGCAAATAAATTCTCATACTCATATTTAAGACGAAGTGTATCTTAGTTTGGCGACTCTCAGATCTTTGGTCTTAGTTTTAAATTATGCGGTTTATATAAGTAATTCGCTGAGGCAAGTCATATAAATGTACAGACAGACATACTGGTATTCACATGACGATAAATGCGTCCAAGTCCCAGTTGCCAACTGATGAAACACATCATAACAGATAACATAAAAACAATCATAACAACAACAAAATAAGGGCACGCTATTGTAAATAAGGTCAGCTCGACATTTGGACACTCTGCAGCGATCTATCAATTTTCCAAGTATATTATTCATCCTTAGATTAGTTGAAAGATATATATATGTTTTAATAGACAGTACTTTAATGTTTCGAATAAAACTAAAACTTTCCTACATAGCAAATTTTAATGAATTGTCCAAGTCCAAGTCCAAGGTCCTTTCCTAAAACCAAAGAAACTGAATTTTAAAAATGTTGGATCTTTTATAGTTTCAGAGGTACGAGTACAGACCATAGATGAATGCTTCTATTCTTTTGCATGTTACATCCATTTGTATAAACTCAAAAGACCCACATCTAGATACATATACCTACTCGCAGCTATAAAAAATATACTTAGGTACAATAATACTTATAAAATAAATGCGAAGCGAATAGAAGGGAATAACAAAACAAAAATGAAATAAAAAAGCCGCACGCATTAATTTTGCATTATCAGACAAAAACGAACAGGTGAGGGGCAAATGACTCTCATGTAGATCTTAGACACGCCACATTCGCATTCACAACCAGGTCGGATCACTTGGTTTCATGGTTCGTGTGGCCAGAGTTTGTATTAAATATGTTTTCTTTTATATTTTATTTTTGACGCACGATGACGTTTAAATTTCGAATGATTGATTTCCCGCTGGTTACAACTTTAGCTAGAGCCGCAACAGGCACGCCCATATAGACCATGGAACCAGACAGGCGGTAAAATGGACGGATGGACGGATGGACGGTCCGCCAGTCAGTTAGTCAGTCAGTTAGATCGTCATCACATGGCTTAAATTCATTTGAGACTCGTTACAAGTTGCCAAGTTGCCTCTTGTTGTAATCGTCGCGGTAATTAAGAGGAGGTGAGACTCACCGACCAACCAACCGACCAACCGAAACGAAGCTCATAACCAATTGCAAGATGAGATATTTTAATTAAAATTGCATACGACGGTGAATGGCGATGTGTACGATGGAATTTTATGAAACCCGTTTACGTTTACGTTTACGTTTACGTTTACGACAGACTGACAACAACAAGCTGCAATGACTTGTGAAGGTGTGGATTTAATGCGGAAACCCAACATTTTAGATAAGATAAAAAGTTTATGATCACTCGTCGGTATTTTTTGTTGTTGTTGTTTTATGACAAAAAAAAAAAAAAGATGCTTAAACTCTTGCAAATTATCCGGAAGGATAATCAAAGAAAAGTAGCTCTTTTGACAACAATATTGAACTTGACCCAAACGGCATCAAATTTCCAACTCCAAAACTCAGTTGGAGTTGACATGAAAATGCATTATGGCGCTCTAGGCGTTCGCACTTCTGTCACCAGCCTATAACAACGACTACACTACAATAACAACAGGTTTAGGATGGGAGCGCAGCAAGAAGTCCGCTTGCTCAATAATTTATTGTGCACCATTTGACTCGTAATTCAGCAGCGCCACTACCACGCGTCAAATTACCCAATGCAATATCGTATACCTACAGATATACATACCATAATATCTTTAATGCATGTGAGAATCGGTGTGCCTCTGTGAGTTGTTTCCTCTTTCATTTCGAATCTTTATTTCATGTTCAATCAAATTCGCCATTCGCCACCGTCTACGCAGTCAGTACCAATGGATGATTTCACACTAACATCAGCATCAGCATCATCATCATCATCAGAATCAACATCATTGGCAATCGGAATCGACATCAGTGCTACAAAACAACAACATCGAGGAACTACAGCAGTTAATGTCGTTCACACTTCTGTGTCTCTGTCGCCGCGCTTATCTTAATTGTTGTTGGAATATTAATTCCAAAGAACCCGCTGTGCTGTGCTGGGCCCATTCGTTTGGTCGCTCGCATTGCCTGGAATTAAGTCGTGGCATAGTGTAGTGTGGTGTGGTGCCTCTACCGCTTTTGTCGCCACAACCCGTTAATGTTGCTTATTGTATCTACAATGCGCTCGTCTGCCTTTGGCTTGGTCAGTCGCCTGGTCTCGACTGCTTGCTCTCATTGGATGTTGACAAATTAATAGATTGTGTTACCCATATTATCGCGCTTAAGCGACTTCCGTCTGAATTTAGCTTGCTAGACGGAAGAGGTCTTTGCTTGCAACGTTGTAGGTCAAGTTGTTGCAGCATATCGCAATCGCGAGCTTTATGCGCTTCACTCTTGCCTTAGTCTATACTACATTGTATGTACATAGTATATTGTACAATAACGTAGAGAGTAAATAAGCAATCTAAATGCTTGGCTTAGCGCGCTTGTTAGGATGCTAAGCGTTTTGTTGAGTGGCATCGAGTTGAGTGAATTTAAGTGAGGACAGCTAATCAAACTGCTAATTTAAAAAGAACATCCCTAACAGGCCCAAACACTCACAACAATTGCTGACAAAGATTGTGATGTTGGTGATGATGATGATGATGATGATGATGATGATGATGGTGAGGCAAAGCAAGGCGAGCAAATTCGGGGAACTGATAAACTGAGTAACAAGCAACTTCATTCGTTCTACACCACATGGCATTGCAACTTAACTCAACTGAACGAATGACTGAATGCCTCAAGTAGAAGGTAGAATCAGTGACGATGGAGTGAGAGAAGAAATCCTTGAAGAAGGCACAGCGCGCATGCCACGAACTCAGCGCGAAGATATTAATTTAAGCTCGTTTAGTACTATCATCGGTTAGGTTTCATTGTCTACTCTGCACTATACATCGTTTCGTTGCTTTAACTCTTACTGAAGTTGGGTAGTCTTTCATTGAAGTTTCTCTTCCTTTCTTTTCTTAATTTTTTTTGGATTTTTCTTGATTCTTGGTATTCGAAGCAGTTGTTCTGGCCCTGTTTCTCTGCGATGCGCTGTTCTTCAAATACTTCAAACACACATTTTATGAAGGCATCATTTCAACTGACCAGATCAGGCCAGACCAGAAAACTCAAGTGAGTCAAATCGTTGTTGTTATTGCTGTTGCACTCTGAATGTGACTCGTTTTGAATGCGGCAGCTTCTATCTATGGACGAATACCGATCTGGTAACCACACTCCAACTCTATCACCACCATCATCATCTTCATCATCATCATCATCATCATGAGTTCCATGCCAATGCGAGACTTGGGCTTGGTAATTGTTTCTACATACTTCTGAATCAACAGCAACAATAATTTGATTGGTATGCGAATTGGGCCTTCGCTTCGTCTTCGTATTTTCACTTTGCTAACTCACTTTTGATGTTCTAAGAAAACTGCTTGCCTACCTATCCGTCCAGTGCAGACCGGGCCACAATTTCATAGATCCAAACTGTAGAACTAAGAAAGCAACAGAACTGAGTTGTCTGTCCCATTTTGAGACTGTTGGGATCGTTTAGATCCATGAGCTTGCACATTTTTGAGCTTCTTCATCATCATCATCATCATCATCATCTTTGCGACTTTGGCGACTTTTGGTTTACGGATTCGCACAAATAAATTTCATTTTATTGGTTTTTATTCTTCGTTTCGCTTATTTTTTATTTTTATTTTTGAAGAAATTGAAGGTGGGAACTTGAAATTGAAAGCGTTTCAGCTTCAGGTACACGCAGTCACATCCATAAGAAACAAACAAACAAACAAACCGAGAAACAAACAAGCAGACAGACAGTCAGACAGACAGACAGACAATTGCAAAGATATGCCAAGAAGTAAAAAAGCAATGGAGGAGCAATGAAACTCGCGAGAAATATGTATTTGTTTATTGTATGGCGCATGATTTATTATTTTTCAAATATATTTGGTAACAATTTTGTTTTATGTGGTTAACTCAAACCTTTTTGAGTTGATCGGGTCTGGAGGGAATGATGGCGAGGTGAAAATGAATAAGCACAAGAGTCAGCAGAATCGTCGTTTGTTCGGTCGCACAATAAATTTCAAAATAAATTGGTTTTCGAGTTTTAATCATCCGCGGCTTGTATATTTCACATTCGTTTGCGTTGTCCCTTTTCGCATTTAACTGACCGTCCTGCCTGCCAGCGTCAGCATCATGATGGCAACAATAACAATATCATGCGAGTGAAGTATCTCAGTTATCTTAACTGGCAGCAGCGGGCAATGCTGTCAGCGGCTATAGCTACTCCATGCCTTGGTTAAGAGTTAACTCACATCCCTGGCTCTTGCTCTTGCTCTAGCCCTGTTAAGGAGCGGGAACAGAAAAAGTGCGTTTAAATCAAGCATTGGAAACAGCATTGAACTGTGACAACGTCCGTCCAATTATCTGTCCAGTTGTCTTTCCGTCTGTCTGTCTGTCTGCCTGTCTGAGTCGGTTTTTTGAATCGCTCGACTATGGTTCACCTAAATGAGTGGTGGCAATAGCCATAGCAGCATCCGGGCGGGCGGTCGGTCGATCGGTCGGTCGGTCGGTCAGGTAAAGGCAAGCCAAGGTGTAAAAATATGCTGCCAATGTTGCAATTTATTTATTTATTTTTATTCATTTCTTTTGCCATCATTGCTGTGGTTGTTGTTGTTAATAGTGTTCTTGTTGTGTTTCTCGCTTCATTCGCGCAAAGACACAAAAATGTACACGAATGGAAATCCATGTATACACATTGTTTATTTGCACACATTCGCCTCCAGGCCACTACCATTTGCGCCTCTCTTTCTTTTTCTCTCTCCAACTCTGTGTTACATTACTTCGTTTTCGGATCCTTGACTGGTCTCCCCTTATTCCAATATACAAGTATGCAATACCATGCACACTGAGTGGCTGTCTTCCTGCCAAGATCAACGACGCCATGTAGTTAGCGAGTGTGCGCGCATTGGCAACCATTAATGCTGTCAGCTAGCCAAGCAAACAGCCAGTCAGCCAGTTAGCCAGTCAGCCAACCTGGCAGCCATTGGGAATGGATTGGGATTCCTTCAACAAGAGTACGCGCGACACGAAATTGCCAAGCGCTTCTCACTTTTTTCTTGGTTTTTTTAAATAAATTTGAATGTTTCATACCAACATCAACCTGAGGGAGTCGAATGCAACAGTCAAGCAAAGTGTGGAGAATGAAGAGATGGGAGATGAGCCATCATCAGGCAATAGCAAACTAATCGACGCGCCTGCCTTCCTGCCTACCTGCCAGCCTGGCAGCCTACCTTGCCGGTTTGGGCCATGTTTGCCGAGACGAGAACAAGGCGATATTTATGTAACCAAGCCAACGGTAGCTGTTGCTGTTGCAATTGAATTTTGTTGCTGGTGCTGCCATTGAAGATGTTACTGGATGCTGTGAGTGTTGTAGATTTATGCCTGCTCGCGTGCTAACAGAATCTTGCCTTCTATGAATACAAGTGCGAGTGAGTTGCCCCTCATGTTTGACTCCTCTCAGTTTAGTCTGGACGACAACCGCCACTGCCACTGCCACTCCGCCGTCTTTGTCCTGCCATCTTTGCTGTTACTTTGTGTTTCGTCTTTTTGCATTGTCATTTTTTTGGCAGGACGACAACATTTTTCATAGTGATACGTGACTTTGACTGCAGCATTTAGGATTCGATCTGCGAGGCTACGTGAGACAACACTCGATTTGGCAGCTAGGAGCGCAATGTCATTCGTTAGGCAAAAAATATGTGTGTCATTTCTCTACTCCTCTAAGTTTCTGTTATTACTGCCACACCATCCATACCAACCATACTTCTATATGGCTGATCAATCGGCATACAGGCGATTACCACTCAAAATCCAAACAACATTTTCGTGGATGTTGCTTCTGCATGTAACGGGCGACGAGCCGTGGCTTCAAAGTCGTTCATGCTTGATTGCATGTCTAACAGCTTTCCTGACTGACTGCTTTGATGGTCGGTTCGTCGTTGGATGGTTGTTGGTTGTCGCAGCCGTTGGCAAAGCGACGAAACTCAACATTCAACATTCAAATGACGAACGCGTTTACACTGGCTTCTACGAGTAGTACTCATCTACTCATGTTGCCCCCACCGCCCACGCTTGGGTTCACTCTTGTGACTTGTTTGCCAACATGAAAAAAAATAACAAACAACACAAATTAACACGAATTTTAATTCTTCCTTAAACAAGTAACTATTTTTATTTTGATTTTTCACAAAACTATAAAGCATGACGTTGACGACGATAGAGGGAAGAGGGTCGTTCGGTCATTAAACGATTTCATATGAAATTCATAATGGGGTCCATTCTTTCATTCATTCATTCATTCATAGATTCATCCTTCAGTTGACTTAAAATTTAGTCTGATAATGCGCGATGTGATGCGTTGCAATGCTTGTTATGATTGAAGCGCCACAATGGCGTCTTTGACTATGTGAGAGAATTGGAATGAAGCACGAAAAGGATGCTGCCGGATGAGCCGCCTTCAATGACGTGCGTAACAATTAAATCGTGCAATCGGCAACTTAAAATTGGTGAGGGCCAACCATTTATTTATTTAGTTATTCGTTGTTCTCTTGTTGCGGCAGCGGCGATGTTGCATGTAAATGCAAAACAAAGCTGTGTTTGGGTTTCATTGAATATCTCGGAATCACTTCACCACTTTACTTCACTTGGTACTGCTGTACTAACTTCATCACGATCCGTGGCATAAAAATAGTTTCGCTTCTACTACTTACTACTTACAAGTGGGAAGCGTCATCACGAAGTCCGCGTTTTGCATATTTAGCAACATTCTCGCAAAACGGTTTCATTGTTTTGGCCATAAGACTTATATAAAAAGCATCTTCACCCCAATCCCTTTTCACTATCCAAACTCGTTAGCCAATTGATAGTCAAAAACCCAAAGACGGAAAGACACAAAGACGGACTGATGAAATAAATAAACAAAACAAACTCAAACTCAAACAACAACCAAAGTTAGTAGAATACAATAATAATAACAACAACCTACAGTAAAACCTATAGTAAGAGGAACAACAACATCGCAAATAAGTTGAATAAAATTATTGTGAACACGTCCCGTTGATTTATTGTGAAATCGCGCATGAGTAATGATCGCATATTTGAGAATAGTTGTAGTTGTTGTTAAAGCTAAAGTTAAAACTGAAGCCGCAATCGCAGCCAAAGTTGGTTCGGTTACTACTGCTTACTGCCTACTCCTGTTCCTTCTCCAGCTGCTGCTTTTGCCACCACCACCACCACCACTGCCACCAATGTTACCAATGTTTCGGTTGCTATTGTTTTGTTCCTTCATTCGTTTCTTCGTGTTACCAAAATGGAAAGAATGTATCGACATTTCGTAGCCAATAAACTAACGAGAATAAAAATGACTTAAACAATAACAACAACAGCAACAATGACATCCAATCCATATGCGACAACTAAACCAAACGAAACCAATTCGATGGATCCAAATCGATTGGTATTGAATTAAGCCACCTATGTATTACCCATTACCCATTACCCACCAGCCAGCCAGTCAGCCAGCCAGCCAAATGCTAGCATTAAAAAGTCAGTTTACAGAGCCTAAAATGAGAATGAATAATTGCCAAAAGTAAGCAAAGCAACGAGGTGCAGTACAGGGCAAGCCAATGGAGTTCAGCGCCAGTCATCGTATAACCAGAAAGAAGTGTGCTCAAGTAGATTGTAATTGCCCTGATAAGGACACCATCACTACTACCACCGTCAGCACCACCACCCAACAAGCGAAATCGGTTCGATTCTTCTTGGAGGACTAAACCATTTAAAACAACTTCAACAAAAAAAATAATAAAAAGGTATGATCTTCCTTGTGAAGAACCTTTATCACGTACGCAAGCATACAACAGTTCAGTGATGGCGGCAACCACGTTCGGAATACTACAAGAAGAATTTTGAAAAAAACGACACGAACGCATTGTTCTATAAACATACAAATAGATAATACATCCTCCCCCTCTTACCTCTTTTTTCATTGCTTGCTTGAGTTTTGATTGGAATATTAAGCAGTAATAGAAGTACATTCGGATTGTATGTATGTATAAGTAGCAATAGGAACAGAAGCGATTGCCGCCATATGGAATGATTTGACCATAAAATAAATTCAAAAGAAGTTACACCTTTTATGCGTTGGCACTAATTTAAATTAAACAACAATTTCAATTCTAACAAACAATAGTACGAGTAATAAAATGAAGAGGAAAACCAAAATCCCAAACATCCCAACAACAAATATAAAAAAAATAAAATTTAACACTTAATACTTTCAGTAAACAAGCGAACGAACAAACGATCGAAATGATCGCTTAGTAAGTGGGAGAACGTAAGGAAACATGATAATACTAACTTCTGCACATCACCATCCATCACATGCCAATTAACACCTCTAACCCACTAGATTTGTGTCTCTCTCACTCTCTTTAACTGTCTGTCTGTCTGTCTGTGTGTCCATCTTATGTATGTATGTGTATGCATAGAAGACAAGTAAGCATACAGGCAAGCAAACAGGCATCATTTAAGCATTCCCACATCCTCAACTATGCCAATGCTGTGGCTGTTGCTGCTGATGCTGATGCTGATGCTAAAGGCTAAAACAAAACAATGGAAGAAAGGGGAAGGGAAGGGATAGGATGGGATTGAAGTAAATTCAGAGGCATTCAGACAAATACGAAGGCCTCCTCTTAGTCGTTGTCGTCGTCGTCGTCGTCGAGTGAAGCCACAGCAAACATAACATTATGTAATTTTCCAATTTACGAAAATATTAAATCGTGCCCTGATGCTGAGCATGCGCGAGAGCCAACGAGCCAGCGAGTGCGCGAGCTCTATACCCAACATCCAATCCAATAGCAAAGGGAAGCAAAACCAAGTTAGTCACTTCAGTCACGGCTTCTCACATCAAGTGAGAAGTGAAGTCGCCAGTCGCCAGTCGCAGTCGCCTCACATTGAATTGGATTTCACACTTTTCAATTGTTGCGCGTTCGAAATTCTCGCTCCGCATAAAACAATCCCAGAAGAAGAAATTTTCAACACTTTGCAGGAGAAAAAAAAACCCCTCAATAAGTACATATTACCTTAACTCAACCAATAGTTGTCTAATGAACCTGAAATTCGGGATTGAGATCGCATTGTAGTCGTCATCGTCGTATGTGATTCATTTGCAGTTTGAAACAAAATTTTCTCTGGTTTTTGTTGTTGTTTTTTTTTTTTTTTTTTATTCTTTTGTACTATTTTTTCAACAATTTGGACTCGCATCGGGTCGTCATTGTTCAGAGGAAGAAGATCATGTAAAAATATTCACGCTTAAATAAATCACTGATTGCATGTTTTGATGCATCATCATCAACATTATTTTCCCAATATTTCTGTAGCATGAATGACTTCAATTAAACAAATTTTCGGCCTTTCTAAATATAATACAATAAAGAAGAAAAACAAAAAAAAATAGAAGAGATCTTTTATTTTTAGGTTAAAATGATCGATTGCCCTCAATTACAGGGCAACAGCAGCATCAGCAGAATCATGTAAGTGTGGGTTGTGCAATAGTACAATAACAAGCTGATGGTGATGGAATCAACCTGCCAGTCAAAAATAAAAATGATATGAATGGTCGGGGGAGCTAAGTTAAATATATCTATCTATCTATGTGTGGTTTTCTTCACATGATTCTTGTGAGAGAATGAATGACGCTATAAGACCATAGAAAATAATATAAGAACTAAAGAATTCAATCGATTGATCCAGTGCTGCTGCTGCTACGATTGGACGACAAACTGCCATTTGCCTAAACGCAAAAATATAAAATTCATGATCGCGTGCCAAAAATGTATATAAATATGTTGACTGCTGGAACTTGTGTCTGCAATAAAATACTCAAACGCCAACTTTATTTTAGGTCAAAAAATTTTTGACACGCAATGCTTTTGAACGATGAACGAAAGATCCACAACTGAACAGACGGACACATGGACAAACAGGCAAATGGATCGATCGATGGATGAATGGGACAGAGAAACTTCCCAGACTTAAGACACAGACAGAAATACAGAAACATGGAACATGGGTCCACTATATAGACTCAATGACTGACTGACTGACCAAGTCAATGAGTGAGTGAGTGAGTGAGTGAGTGTATTGTACATAGCCCACAATTTAACAATTTCTTTAAACAGACTCCAGGCGCATTTGGTTGCTCAATCGGTTGGTTGGTTGGTTTGTCGATCATTGACAGTCGCCGGCCTGTCGGTATTCGTTTCATGCTAATACCTTACCAGTCACAGTCAGCTAGTCAGCCAGCCAGCCAGGCAGCCAATCAACCCGCTAGCCCAAGAACAACCTACCATCCAGGCTGAAAACAGTCACTACTAACAAAACCATATAATAATAATGCGACAGACCGGGGCTATATTGAAATAATTTCGCAATCGCTGCGTTGACGTGCGTGCACTTTAAATTATTTCTTTTTTAATCGCCTCGCTTGTTTTTGCTCTCTGGAACAGTTGATAGACAGACAAACCGACTGCAGGACAGACATAATGGACCGGTTGCGAAATTGGCTGCTAACGATCGAACGCCTCCTTCTGTTGTTTCTGCTCTGCTTCCTGCTCCAAGAAGATTTTCTTTGCTGGGATACACTTGAAACGAGCGGCATTGCTTATGATCAAACTATACATTCAAATGAAGTAAGGCGGCGGCATAACCTGATTTTGAATTTTTGGACTCATTTATTTGTTATATTTTTTTAATTTATCCAAATACTCGTATACCGAATGTCCAATGAATACAATAAAAATTCCAAACGCCCCGACACAAAAAAGTGTCCCCCACTGTGCTGAGTGCGCTGGTGGAACTCCATATTCTCGTATCTTTAGCACAATCATAACTGAGAATTTGATTTCTCTATGGCGCCCCGTTGAGCTAAAGCCGAAAACGAAATTGAAGCTGAAGCTGAAGCTGAAGCCGACATGCACCCTTTCGCTATTTGAATTCAAATTAAGTTAACTCGTGCTCGTGAAAAAATAAAGAAAACTATCTAACTCTGCCAACACCACCACTGCCACCGCTGTTGCATGCTTACAGGTTCCCATCATTTTACCATTTTACTGCATTCAGAGTTCGGCTGTTGGAATTCCACGTCACACACCACAACATTTAAATGGAGACCAAGAAGAAAAGCGCTTCATTATGCTTATACACTTGTTGGTTGGACCAGCCGGCTGGTCGTCCATTGCAGCTGGGTAGGTGTGAACTGTGAAAACTGCGTTAATTAGAAATCAAGAGAGAAAGATCAAACATCTGCATGTCGATGTGAAAATAAGCAGACCATCGCAACGCCCGTCGACCATGGTTCATCAATGGAAGAAGCGCCAAATTAAGCTTGCTTATGATTACAAAACAAAAGACTTAGGCAACGAACTTGAGTGAATACTTTCTTGATTTGTTTGATTCAATTCAATTCGTTACGATTTCAAGAGAAATTTGTATTTACTTCAATATACTATCTATAAGAGAATTTTTTTTCTTTTTTTTTGTATGTAAGATTTTCGATTGTCAGAACTTGCATTCCTTTTAGAAAGATTGACAAACGATAAACAGGAATCGACATTTAAAATCAAATAAGTTGGTTTCAAATGTGCATTTAGGGAACTACAATATTATAAGATCGGGATTAAATTACCCCAATATGATCCCATCATCCGATCAACCGATGAGTTCGAATGAGTCAAGGCGTTTGGGATAAACGCACCCTAATTAAAACAAACTAAAAAACGCACAAAATAAATAAATTTAAAGCCAAATAATGCTAACATTTCCACTGACATTCCACATAAATAACACACTAGACCCTACACTAGAAGATATTTCAACTTGGTAAGAGTATGTAAGAGTATTGAGTGAGTGAGCTCTTCTAGGAAAAGCGTTTACAGAACGAACTCTTTTTCTTAATTTCTTTCTCATTTATTTTTCTTTCTTACTTTTATCGCACATTGAACATCATTAACTTGTAGTTTTCGACTTTTTCGATTATTCCTCTTCATTGTGTTGTTTTGATTATTGTGTTGTTGTGTTGTTGTTTTTTTTTTTTTGTTTTGTTTTTGTTGTATTTTATATCTAACTGATTAACAATCGCATCGTATCAGTCAAAGACTGAGGAGTTTGCGTGGCGTTGCGTATCACGCGTATCAACTTTTGGATGTTCATCCGTCCGTCCATCCATCCGTCCATCTCCATCCGTCCATCGGTTCGTCTGTCTTTCTGTCTATTGTGGTCCAATCAATTGCTGCCCTGTAACCATGGCCGCGATCATTGATACCACCAAACACCCGCTACCCGATTGAGTATCGACGAGCGTTTAATTCGTTGAATTCGTGTGAAGCGCAGCACTGTGTACACCCAACATGTACATATGTATGTCTGGCCTGCTTAGCCATCTCTATCCATATACACAATACCATCCATCGATCCATCCATCCGTGTGTCTGTTCATTCGTCTACCTATTTCTAGATGTCTTTCTGTCTGTCCTATTGTCCAATGTGACGTGATGAAATTCAAACTGTTGCGTGGTGTTAAGGGCATATGAAAAACAAACGAATACATGTCTCTAGTACTATAGTTAGTATAGAAGTGTGGGCCCAGAAAAAGGCTGAAGAGACGCAATGAACAGGTTAACGCCGCTCAGCCGCCTTTAAAACTTATGATGATGATGATGATGATGATGATGATGCTCAGACTCTTCTTCATGAAGTATATGGTATGAGTATCTTTTCTTGTTTCTTTCAGTTTATTTTCTTTTTGTACTTTATTTTGATTTTGTATATCTTTCGTGCATTTCATCGAAGAAACCCATTCCGTTTTTTTCCTGTTGCCGTTGTTGTTGTTGTTGTTTTTTTGAAAACATTTTTGATTGCTGTTTTAATGTTTCCAATTTATACGAATCATTGTTGTTTTATAGTCTCTTTTCTTTTTTACTAGCACTCGAGTCCATAATTTAGGCGTTTTTTTTTTTTGTGTTGTATCTTTTCTCCCTTGTCGTCTTCTTTTCTCAATAAATAAATAAATAACCAAAAAATAAAAAAAATAAAATAATGAAAGAAAGAAAAAAAAACTACAAAATAAATAGAGAAAATTGTTGTTGAAATCGTTTTTTAACATTTTTCGTTCATAAATAAATAACAACAGCCCCAACAACAATAACGAGAAATTTCAAAGTGTTTGGTTATTGGATTACTAACAGATTTCTGTGGATTTATTTAGTTGAAAGTATGTAGTATTTTTGTACGTGTACGAGTATTTGACAACAGTTAAACCAATGAACGATTGATCGATGGATGGATCGATTGGATGGATGGAACGACGATCGATTGATGGTTGAAATGTTTAATTTGTGAAAAGTTGGCGCTTGACCACCGACCATGTGAGGCGGACATATCAAGTGCGTCTCATTTGGATTGAAAGTATAAATCATGAAATGTCATAAGCTCTTTGTCGGCTTGTATTACGCATAGTCGACAAAAAAAATATCACATCAACACAACAACAAAATGTATCTATGTTCATACATCGATTGCTCGGTGAACATTTTACGCAAAAAGCCAATAAACTTTTTTAATTAGACAGTTTTGATGATTGTCAATTGTCAACAGAGACAAAAAGCCAACAGCATCTCAACAACAACAACAACTACAACAATAAAAAAAAATGTACCAACAACAACAACAGCATCGATGACAATACCAAAAGATACAATAAAAACAACATGAAAATAAAGATTATTTCAATTGAACATTACAAAGAGCAAACAACAACGAGATACTAACTGCGCATTTAGACGCCACCAAGCGATAAAGAGACTAACAGCAAAAGCGGCAACATCAGCAACAACATCAGCAACAACAATAGTAAGAAAGAAAGAAAGAAAGAAAGACAACTGAGAGACAATAAAGACGACGACGATGACGATGACGATGACGATGGACATCGATGAAAGAAACCAAAAGAAGCTTGTATCTATCAGTGATGCCCCGAAAAGGCGTTACAGCGTCAGCGGCAACAGTAACAGCTTTTGCTAACAACAACAAGCAACATCGTCAAAAACAACAACAACAACAATAACAACAACTATAGCAACAACAGCAACATCGATGACAACAACAGCAACATCGATGACACAACAACACAACAAGCAACAAGAGGAAGAGGAAGAAAACGCACCGATTAAGGATTTTTATTCGCGCTACAAATCTGTGTCATTTTGCAATACAGTAAAGGTGGCTCGTGTTGTTAGGGGCAAGAACTTTGCAACCATCGCAATCATAGCATCGACCGACCGACCAACCAACCAACCGACCGACCGACGTAGATCGTTGAATGTTGAAATGAATAAGAAAACGATTGAGTGAATGAGTAAGGGAATGAACGAACGAATGAAACAAGTGATCGCATCAGATGTCATCGCTATCGTTGATCACAATGTCAACAAGAGAAGAATTCCCGTGGGGAGATGCGTTTAAAAGGCATTTAAGCCACAATCTCAAGACCAGTGGCATCCAATGAACGATTCACACAGACACACACACACACACAAACACAGACTAATGGTTCATAGGAAGAGTGATGGATGGGAGGAGAGGAGCGAGGAGTGGAGAAGAGGATGCTAAGCGAGTGTGACTGACTGTTGCAGCAGTAGCTATTGAAGTTAAAAATTGTAGTTGACTGCAATAACGACTTGGTGCCACATTTCGTGACATGACGATTCCAATGATGATGATAATGATGAAAATAGTGATGACGATGATTATGATGATATGCGATGCGATGCGATGCGTTGCGATGAGATGAGATGAGCCTGTGCCCTCAGATGATGACGACGATTGCGATTGCGATTGCGATGACGATGATGGACGCACTCATCACATCAATCGAATGTCACAATGTTTATGAAATGTTCGTTTCGTCGTTGAGCGGTGATTGCGACACGAAATTGAAAAATGCAGACGCGTCAGACTCCTTTGGCCAAATTGCAATTTGCCGTCATTTTGTAATGAGAATACTAAACTTCCTAAAGATGAGGAACCCCAAAGCACCAAAGACAAAGCGGCAAAGGGTTTGAATGGATATGGAGGAAGAAGACACATTAAATGGCAAATTGTTTATAGCTTTTCATTTCTGATTGTTTTCGTTATTGTTAGTGTGTTTGTTCAACGTTCCAACCGAATGATTAAACCACAATATGAGTGTGTTTATGTTGTATCTACAAGATATTGTATCTTGTTCTACAATATAATATTTTGAGTGGTATATAATTTTATTAATAAATAAATTCTAAAACCAACAAAGAATGACCCGCCTTACGTCGAGCGTTGGCAATTAATCATTAAGCGCTAGACACCATGGACACTCCCCCCTCCATTTAACACAGAATGTTATATTGCCTCTACTGCTGCTGCGAGTTCGTATGTAACTAGTATCTGTTCTACGTACAATAGTATCTTTCGTTAGTTCTCTCTTGTTAATTTTGTTTTGTTTTGTTTTGTTTTGTTTTATTTCGATTCTTTCCTTCGTTGGTTCTTTCTTTCATTTCATTCTCGTTGTGTATTTAACAAACTCATTAAAAATAGGAATCCCTAACATGCAATTAAATAACGTGGGTCTAATCCTAATGAGTCGACAGGCACTATGTCATGTACGAGAATATATATGTACATACGTACTATGGCCAAAGAGGAAGCATAAGAAAATAAACTAACAACCAAACATACAAACGATTAAATGGCATGGCTGGTTACTTGAAGGAATGACGCTGGCTGGATAGATGAATATGGTACACATATATACATACATCTGTATGTGGATATATCTAAGAAGTATAATAATACTACGAGTATGTGTATGCAACATTTGCGTTTTTGTTGCAATGCCAATGCCGATGCCGATGCCTATGCCGATGTTGATGTTGGTGATGGTGATGACGATGTGGATGTGGATGATGACGCTACTGCAACGACAACAATACAAGAGGAGCCCGCAACCAAATCCAACTTCCCGTCTGTTTGCCTCGGGATACTTGTTTTGTACGCATGAGTGAAAGCTGCGATTTCAAATTCAACATCAACATTGTTACTGTTACTATTGCTGCTGCTGTTGGTGCTCTTGCTGCTGCGCTAACGATGCCAAACATTATTCATTTGGTATTTTGTATACCGAACGCAACACCACCAATATCAACAACAATAACAACAGCAACAACAACAGCATTAACATTAAGAGTATGAAAATGGCTCAAACGAGAGTTGGCTTTGATGATCGGTCACTCGGAACGAATGACGACTACGGCTAACAAGAACTGGACACGAGAGTGCATCTTACTCAAGCTTTGAGCACATAAGCACAGCTCAAAAGCTACTACATATAAGCTAAAGTGAGGAAATTTCAAATGTTTGTACTCACACTCATATGAGTATGTTTATGTGTCTAACTGACTCTCTTGCACGCTCTCAGAGTCTTTCGTTGGTTTAGTTGGCTGAGTCAAGGAGCAGCTGCACTAGCAGCAGCATACAGCAATTCGATTAGCAAGCCAAACGTTTATATAAATGTCTTCAGTTCAGTCTGTCAGACTCTTTGACTTGGCAGCGGGATGGTTGTGGGGCAGCATGCAACAGAGAATCGAGGAATAAAACTCGATTTTCATTCTTTTGTAAAGACTTTAAGTTTTTTCTTCTTCGTTTCTTTTATTTTTTATTATTTTTTTTTTTTTTATCATCGTTTTTGCGTCTTTGCCTTGTTCATTTTTTTTAGCTATTTATTTTTTATGTTTTCGCTTTTACACTCTCGTTAAGAGAACTAAATAAAAAAAACAAAATTGACGACGAGCTGCAAAAACAACAATGTCCAAAGTTGTCCGCTTGCATTACATTTGGTTCTTAAGGTGAAGTTGAGTTGAGTTGAGTCGAGTCGAGAAGGCAGTTGTTCATCGAGACATTTAAGTTGAGTAGGAACAGTTCGGGTTGGGGAGTTTGCGATCGGTTGCTGTGTTCAACAGTGCAAGAAGATATAAGATATGTATACAAAATGGGAAATGCTAATTAATATGTTTGCAAGATACGACAACGATATAAGGATGAGATGAGAGAAATCCAAGCAAACGCGCATGCGCCATCGTGCCTGACTGCCTTCCTGCTTGCCACACATTCATCGCTCGATTGCTCTGTTCTTAGTTCCTCTCTCAATGTTGTTTATATTGGACGTTTATGTTTGGGCACAAATTAAATTAATTGTTATTATGAGTTATAAAGATCGAGCAAAGAAAACAAAGAAAAACGCTGGCGCTGAAAGGAACGACATATAAAACAATAAAACCAACAATAAAGAATGCGTTCCATTGAGTCGCGAAACAATTAAAACAATGAGATCCAATTCAAAGACACTTAATAAACTCAATTGGATTTCGCAAAACTCAGCGAGAGCGGGTGTTTGCACATTCATTCTACAAGTATATGGAACACATTCATTGTGTGCCCATACATATGTCCCCACCCGATTTTATCTACGCTCGGTCATTGTCATTGAAGAAATAACAGAAAAAAAAAGCAAAATGAAAGACATTCCCATGATGTTGCTAAGACTCCATGACTCACGTTTCACATTCATAATTGCCAACGAGCGTTATTCATGACAATGAGACAATGCAATAGCTAATGCTAATGCTGCAATACCTTCATTTGTGCAATTTTTCAATGTAAATACTATGTACTTCTCCACCAACAAAAAAAAAAAACAAAAAACCGAATATTTCCTCATACACACATTTATGCTAGATGTGCAAAATCAGAAATTTCAATTCAATGAAGAAAAGAAAAGAAAGCAAAGACAATCAAAGAAACGAAACGAAATGAAAAATAAAAGACCTTGCAAATCAAATCAGCTTAACTTAACTCGAAGAGAATAGAAGAAAAGAATTCGGCATTCTACATATGTCAACTCGAATTATTGTAGTATAAGCAAACATATTGTGCAATGTAAACCTACTTCCTGGCTTAAATGTTTTTTTTAGCAATCGATTGGTCGATCGATCGATTGATCGAGCATTAGATCGATTGAACCGAAAGATAAAGTAAACGAACAAACGACGATCATTGCCAACAACAGCAAGGCCAGAAGGTAGTAGTAAGTACTACACTCCTTACGAGTATGTAGTGTGTGTGTGTGTGTGTGTCAGAATAACTACCTAATGGACGGAATGGACGGATCGGACGACAGAATGACAAACGAAGCAACCTGAAATATCTTTGCAACGCATCTTTGTTGTAATATCTTACAAAACTCTGAAAGATCTAGAGAACAAGATTGATCTGCTGTTAGCTACCTGTGGCCGCTGTTTCTTTCTGTCTTTCTGTCGTTGAGTGCCAGATCAGTTCGTGTAAAACAAAATTGGCCTTTCTTAAATACGAAAACGAGATGCACACAAACGGATACACTGATGCATCATATAACGTTCCATTGATGCTATCACATCACCTGTTGCAACGACTAATCAGCACCTGCCCATTAGAAGGTACTACGGCACTAGAGCAGGTAGGGTAGAGTAGGGTAAGGCAGGGCAGTATCTTGTTGTCGTCTTCAAATTCAGATTGGCACAGATTGCACGCATCAGAATTGCTTATCAAGAAGCAAACAAAAAAAAAAAAAAACCTAAAAATTCACATTATTCGAATTTCAATCTCAACCTCGAATAAAGAGGACAATCGAACACCAAAGCAAAGCAACCGACGACGACGACATCGACAACAACAACCTAAGTTATGCTTGTTCATTTTGATATATTATCTTTTGGATACATTAATTTATAACTGATGTTTGCTGAATTAACAATTAATTTCAATAAATTTGATATAACGAGAACTACAAAACAAGAGACCGAAGCGAATTCAGCTTGCTCTCCAAACGCTGACTGAGCAGTGAGTGAATGAGTATCACCTCTCTCAATATCTTTAAATCTTTCTATCTTTTTGTTTTCTTCACTCACATGCAATACAATTTCACTCAAACTCAAAAGGAAACCAGTCAGAATGTTATTATATTATAATCGGGTAGATTAGACTTGCTGATACTTTTTTTTTTTTTGGTACTTTCACATTAGATAGTGTAAATAAAAACAGAATTGGAAACAAAGAGAATATTTAGTCAATTTGTGTTGTTTTAGTATTGTATTTATAGTCATGAGATTATAATGGTTTTAAACCAGCACAAGCAAATATTGTCAAATTTTATTTCTCATATTTTGCATTATCTAATAAGTACATAGGATGACAAGGTTCCGCAACCAAACTGATGAATCTTGTTAAAAGAGCCTAACATTGGAGATTTATCTATTTCTAAAATTATTATTAGAAAAATCCAGTTTAAAAAAGAAAATGAATGAAATCACGGTTAATAGAGGGAACTCAAACAATCATACATCATCCTGCTTTTCATACATTCCCAAAATCTCGATCTGGGTAATTAAAGCTGAATGTATATTAAAACACCTTAAGTGAGTTGTTCCATAATGTCGTGCGATTTTTATATACCCGATTTTAAACATCTATAAGTATAGCGTACAAAATACTCAAAACTTGCCCAACCGGTGTGACTAGTGTCAATGTCTCGTTGGAATTGTGTTTTTGTACGAGCGACTAACTCTCAGATGGAGTTAGACATTAGCTTCACAGCACATTTTCTTCATTATTTGTTTTGTTTATTTTCTTCGCCCCTTGCGTCTTTGTCAGACTCGTTTCAGTTTCGTTGCAAAGTGAGTGGTAACAGTGGTATTCCTATTTCTCTAACAAACACAGACAGATCGACAGACTCTAGAAAGAAAAAAAACTGTGCGTGTTCATTGAGTACTCGCTCAGGGGCATAATTGTGCAAGAAAACACTCAAAAAAGATCTCTGGCTGGAACTCAGCTACAAAAATTGAAACTCTCGTTTGCTGATATGCACTTTCAAAAATCAGAGATCAGTTTGGTCAGTTTGTGAGTAGACTTCGACGCGAGAACGCGTGGATTTGCGTTTGTCGGACTAAATTTTTTTTCAATATTCAGTTTTGTCTGGCACAAGTTGTGCATGCAATCAGAACGGTTTCAGTCTGACTGACGGTGTCGAAGCTAATAAGAACGAATAACATAGAAAAAAAAACAAAAAACAAAAATAAAGAATAAACTTTAAGTTCGGGAACGTTCGCAATTACCCCATTTGGATTACGGTAGCGCGATTCGTTAATAAAGCAATGCAAAGCAAAACCAAATAACAAAAAAAAAAAAAAAAGAACAATCAATCAATTACTGAGTGATTATGATGATAAAAAATAAAAAAAAATATTTAATATTTTCATGAGACAAAAATGAATGAATAACATGAGTGCAACAAAAAAGATTAAAAGTAGTATAACATAAAAAGAGAAGTTTTTAACAACACCAAAGTGTTGTGGAAAGAATAACAAAACGAAATTTAAGCCCTCCCAAATATCACCCCCCACATTATTTAATATCGAAATGCAGAGCAAACAGAATATGGCGCTTGTTTCGAAAACAACATTATCAGTGATCATAATATTTGTCATACCGATACTCGGTGCCGCACTAAGTAAAACGGTCCTGTATCAGGCGCCGGATGAGTGCCGCTGGTCGGGCATCAGTGAAAATGATATAACATTGGTTTGCCACCTTCGTACAATAAACTCGGAGCTGGAAAATACCAATTTCAGTGTGATACAACCACAGAATACTGTGCGTCTGCGACTTGAATGCAACGATGCATTATTCTTTCAGAGCAGTCTTAGTCCGGATAGTTTTCGATCGCTTGTAGAGCTTCGTGATCTAACAATCGAGTACTGCAAGCTTGGTAATTTAACAGAGGGCTCATTTCGGGGCCTTCATGATCTCCGTAATCTCACCATACGCACACACAATGGTGACTGGTCAACAATGTCATTGGAGATTGCGTCGTCGAGCTTTGCTGAGTTCCGACAATTGGAACGTTTGGATTTAAGTTTAAACAACATTTGGTTGATACCCGATGGTATGGTGTGCCCGCTGAAGTCGCTTAAGCATTTGAATGCATCGCACAACAAAATTCAGGACATAAGCAACTTTCACTTCAGTGCCTCGATCAGCACACGAAAATCACGCATCTGTGGCTCTTCTCTTGTTCAGCTGGATCTGAGCGCAAACAAAATAGCCAGTCTGCCATCGGCCATGCTGTCTGCGCTTGGTCATCTGACCCACTTGAACATGGCTCGCAACGGTATGAGTTTTTTGGCTGATCGCGCATTCGAAGGCCTTTTGTCGATGGCTGTCGTTGACCTATCAGAGAACCGACTAACTTCGCTGCCGCCCGAACTCTTCTCCGAGGCCAAATACGTGAAGGAAATCTATTTGAAGAACAACAGCATCAATGTGCTCGCACCGGGCATTTTTAGTGACTTAGCCGACCTGCTGGTGTTGGATCTGTCAAGCAATGAGTTGAACTCGCAATGGGTGAATGCGGCCACGTTTGTCGGCCTCAAGCGTTTGGTCTTGCTCGATTTATCGGCGAATAAGATAAGTCGACTCGAAGCCAACATTTTCCGTCCCCTGTCCAGTCTGCAGGTACTCAAGTTAGAGGAAAACTACATCGATCATGTACCAGAAGGCATTTTCTCTGACTTAGGCAACCTGCACACACTCATTTTGTCGAATAATCGTATTTCAGTCATCGAACAGAAGACATTTCATGGCTTGAACGGCATATTAGTACTTAGCCTAGACTATAATCGTATTTCCAAAATCGATAGTCAGGCTTTTAGAAACTGCAGTAGTGTTCAAGATCTACATCTGAATGGTAATAAGTTGCAAACGATACCCGATGCGCTCACCTATGTTCCAATTTTGAAAACCCTCGATATGGGAGAGAATCTTATAACCAACATTGATAACACATCGATTTCATCAATGGAGAATCTTTATGGCCTGCGACTAACTGAAAATTTAATAACCTACATCCGACGCGGTATTTTCGATCGTATGTCCTCACTGCAGATACTCAATTTATCTGGCAACAAGATCAAGGGTATCGAGCCGGGTGCACTACATCGAAATACACAACTGCAAGCGATTCGTTTGGATGGCAATAGTTTGAAAAACATTGCTGGTCTCTTTACAGAGCTCCCCAGCTTAGTTTGGCTAAACATTTCAGATAATCGCTTAGAGAAATTCGACTATTCCCTCATACCCATCGGTTTACAGTGGTTAGATGTACGCGCCAACCGCATCACACAGTTGGGTAACTATTTCGAAATCGAAAACGAACTGAGCCTGAGCACATTCGACGCGAGTTTCAATTTGCTAACCGAAATCACCGCCAGCTCCATTCCCAACAGCGTTGAAGTGCTGTACTTGAACGATAATTTAATCAACAAAATCCAACCATACACGTTTTTTAAGAAACCAAATCTCACGCGCGTAGATCTTATCCGCAATAAGCTTACCACGCTCGAACCGAATGCACTGCGCCTCTCACCGATTGCCGATGACAAGGACATACCCGAGTTCTACATCGGTCACAATCCCTTTCAATGCGATTGTAATCTCGACTGGCTCCAAAAGATCAACCGCGAGTCACGCACGCAGCCTCAACTCATGGACTTAGATCAGATCTACTGCAAATTGTCCTACGCACGCGGGAAGACACATGTCTCCCTCATCGAGGCTAAGTCAAACGACTTTCTATGCAAATACGAATCCCATTGCTTTGCATTGTGCCATTGCTGTGACTTCAACGCCTGCGACTGCAAAATGGATTGCCCCGACCGCTGCGCTTGTTACCACGACCAGTCGTGGACATCGAACGTGGTCGACTGCTCGCGCGCCGGTTACGATCGTGACCTGCCCTCACACATACCCATGGACTCCACACAGCTGTATTTGGACGGCAACAATTTCAAAGAACTAACAAGTCATGCCTTCATTGGTCGCAAGCGACTGAAGGTCTTGCATCTAAACCACTCACGCATTGAGTTTGTGCACAATCGCACCTTCTACGGCTTGCTAGAACTAGAAGTGCTGCAGTTGAATCACAATAATTTGCGCCGTTTGAATGGAAACGAGTTCCAGGGGCTTGACAATCTACAAGAGCTGTATTTGCAACACAATGCAATTTCCACAATTGATTCGCTGACGTTTACCCACTTGTATCACTTAAAGATTTTGCGTCTCGACCACAACATGATTACGGCGTTTTCGGTTTGGAACTTTTTGCCATCGTATTTAAATGAGCTGAGGCTTGCCGGTAATCCATGGTCTTGCAAATGTGAATTCATAGACAAGTTCCGTGACTACATCAATCGACATGATTCTGTAGAGGATCGCCAAAAACTCCGTTGCACTGCATTTGCAAATAATAATGACACCAATCAAGATAACAAATCTAATGATCAACAGTTTGCTCTCTATCCAGGTGGAGATGCAGTACTATTTGTGCAATGTAATAATAACCTACCTCTTGGGTCAAATGGATACGATAGTAGCCACAACAATGCAGAGGTCAACGGCGACAACGAAGCTGCTATCCAAGGAAATATGACTTCCACGAAAATGATCTTGACACAACCACCGAATCATGATTATATACCGATATTAGTAGCTATACTAACGACCTTCATATTCGTTATCATTTGCACGTTGCTCATATTCATCTTTCGACAAGAAATGCGCGTTTGGTGTCATTCACGTTTCGGTGTACGTCTCTTTTACAATTCCAATAAAGATGTTGACAAGAACGAACGTGAAAAACTTTTTGACGCTTTCATCTCGTACAGCTCCAAAGACGAGGTGTTCGTCAGCGAGGAATTGGCTCCAATGCTCGAACTTGGTGATACGCGCTACAAACTTTGTTTGCATCATCGCGACTTTCCCGTTGGTGGCTACATACCCGAAACAATAGTACAAGCCATTGATACATCACGCCGCACGATTATGGTCGTATCTGAGAACTTCATCAAGTCAGAATGGTGTCGCTTCGAATTCAAATCGGCTCATCAGTCGGTGTTACGTGATCGGCGAAGACGACTCATTGTCATAGTGTTGGGCGAGGTACCACAAAAAGATCTCGATCCCGATCTGCGACTCTATCTAAAGACAAACACTTATTTGCAATGGGGTGACAAGCTATTCTGGGAAAAACTACGCTTTGCATTGCCAGATGTGCCCAACAATCAGCGGAGGCAGCACAATATTGTCGTTGGCGGAGGCGGCGGTGGTCAGTGTACTGGAGTGGGTGTGCATATGCCAATTGCTCCTTATCACCATCACCACCACTTGCACCACTTGCATCCACAAGTCCAATTGCAGCAGCATAATCTTCAGCATGCCAGTTTCCGTTCTCAAGTACATCATAATATTAATGGCAGTATGCGTCAGAACCACAATAGGAACAACAACGCCAATTCCAATCAGCAACAACAGGCAGCTCTGCTAATGGGCGGTGGTCAAATGCCGTTACATTGCCAGAATATAACAGCACCATCACAATCGCAAATGATTCCACTATCTAGCGGTCAGAGCAGCATTCAACACCAAAGTCTACCACTGCCCCCATGTCCCAGTCCGCGTAGTGCTATAACGACATCCTCGAATGGTGCTAATGTTGGTGGCAGTGCTGTCGGTGGAGGTAGTGGTTCGCTTAGCTCTTCGTCTCGTAACATGCACATGTGAATTGCAATAGCGAAATCATCATCATCGTCATCATCATCAGCAACAGCAGAACCAATTCTTTTGTAAGTCAATAGGGTAACAAATTCTCATTTTAAAATGCTGTCACTTCGAAATCTTAACGCTTATAGTACATTTATGCTGATTTGGTGTCGCGGAAGCCGCTGGCTGGCTTGGGAGCTTTGGAGCCGGCATGAGTTGTAGCTTGTTAAAAAACGGTTAGTGTTGCTAGTTCACGACGCGTTCCTATAGTTGTTTTCTGGAATACAACAATAGTATAACAAAACCTGAAAGACAAAAGTAAAGTGGGAAACCAAACCAAACCGAACCGAACTGAACTAAACTAAAACTAACCAACAATAACAACAAACGAATTGAAAGAATGGTTGCAAAAACTGAACTGAGACTAAGACTAAGACCAAGAATGGCAATGATAGCATTGATGATGAGGAGGATGATAATGAGGAGGTAGAGTGGGGGCGATATTCAGGAGCAACCAGAGCAAATGAAATGAGCGCAACGAGTGAGTGAACCAATATGCAAATGAGCGTTTAGCGATAAAAGCCTAGTTGCATGTTAAAATAGCGAACAGCAAAAGAAAAACACAAAATCAAAAGCGGCAATAGGCGATTTTGGCCCTGTTTAGTTTGGTTTGCTTTTGTTTTGTTCTATTTCATTCCACTTTGTTTTTCTTTTTCCTGCCCGCCTTTCTTATTTCATATGCTCCTTCGTTCGTTCGTTTGTTTTTTACTTTGTTAGTTTGTTGGGCTATTTTCAGTTTCCTGGCTCATAGCGATTCTGAAAATTGATGGTGCATGTAACAATAAAAAAAATAAAAGAAGAACAGAAAATGCAGCCCAGAAGGTTGGTTAACAACAAATACGAGTACCATAAGGAAACTGACAGACGAACAAATAGACGAACGAATAGACAGACAATTAGACAGACAGGCAGATAGACAAACAAACAAGAAAAGTATTGTATTGTATAGTATATACTTATTTATTTACATATATTTGTATCTTCATGTATTTCACGCCAAACATAGTACAATGATGAAAATGACGTTCGCTCTTTAGTTTAGCTCAACTGAATTTCAACTCAACATTTGGCTTGCCTTGTCTTGGCTGGTCTTGTCTGGTCTTGTCTTGTCTTTGGTTTGCTTAGCTTAGCTAAGCTTAGTTTTCTTTGGCTATAACAAACAAGATGAAAAAGAAACTAAAGATAGATTTCAACAAGAACTGGCAACTCTTCAGCTCAACTCAACTCAACTCAGCAGAGATTCAAAAAGAAACAACAAAAAAAAAAAAACAAAAAAAAATAGTAATAATAATAATAATAATGAAATGACAGTAGTCAAAGAAGGCGGCATATTAATATACCGAAGGTCTCTCCAGGCATCAAATCAGCTCTAGCTAAACTCCATAGATATTCAACAATATGATAAATCTTATACTAAAACATTCCGATATGATTTGGCTATCTTTTCTTGTACTTTATTTTATTTTATTTTACTTCATATAATAAATAATATTATGCGCAAGATACGAGATACTCTTAAGTAAATCGCTATATTGCAAATTGTAAATAAGCAAAGTATTGTAATATTTATGTCCATACGTATATTGTAATTGTGATATTTATATAAGAAATGAAATTGTGTAATTGTTGTAATGCATATTCCTAATGAAATTTCATTGTATAAAAATTATTGTATAATTTTAATAAGAAGAAGTTCTTAGTACTTAGTATAAGTCATGAATCCTACTCATTAGTGTAAATACAATACTATTTAATTTCAACAAAGAGATAGATACGAACGAACCTACGAACAACCTATGGATGCATTAACAAACAAACAAACAAACAAATAAACAAACAATCGAACGACCTAAGTAATAAAGGGACAAATAATACAAATCTACTTAGATACATGCTTATTTAGTAGGTACATGTACATGACTCAGAATGTTGACCCAGAAATAGCCATATTACGATACATTTACTACACAAATATATATTCTTATTTATGTATTCTACTATATGTAATTATGTAGAAGTTTATTTATTTACATACATATATTGAAGAAAATATTTGCCACAATTAACAATAATAACAAGAACAAAAACAAAACCAATTTTAAGAACAATAATAAGAACATGAACAGAGAGATTTGTAATTCTCTCATACTCGTACATAATTCAATCGCATTACAAGAGCATTTCACAAAATCGACTGATATTATTATTTTAGCTTAAAAGTTACTCTCTCGCAATAATAATTGTATTTAGTAATTGATTCACTGATTGATTCATTGATTAATTAATTGATTGTAAATAAATAATTACATATAAACATATGTGTTTATTATTAAGATGCTTATTTTAAAATTAAAATTAAAACAAAAACAAAAACAAGAATGTATATTGTAATAGAAATTACATACCACAAAAAATAGTCGTTGAATTAGTTTTTTAAGTAAATAAATGAAAAATCTAAAAAAAGAAATTATAATTGTTTTTTTTTTTTAAATTCTTTTCAGTATTTATAATGTGATATGTGAATCAGAAATCATGACAACATTCTTAGCATAGCAATGAGAATCAATTTAACTTTAGATTTCAACCAACCAATATTTCTAGTGTGGTTTTCATCGCCTTCATAAATTTTCATGCATTTTTGAAGTGAAAACTTCTAAAGACTCGTTCAGCGATTTCTGATAGGGGAAAGTCTTATGAGTTCGGGTCAACGACATACCATTATCAAAATAATAGACAATATATTTGAAATCACTGAAAATATTAGTATCGAAGTTTAAAATTATACTGTTATCAAAATCTATTTCAAAAATTATAATCATATCCATTACATTGTTGCAAATTTAAAGTTATAGTAAGAAAAAAAAGAAAGCATAATCTCTTATGATGACCAATTCAGAACATTGAGAAAATCTGTTTTACACAATGCACCGCCTGATATCTATAGCTTAGTCATTGCGAGAACCATTGCTGGTATATGTAAATTGACCAGTTGGTAATGGCAAGTCTTTTATAGTAAAAGGAATATTAAGTAATGTAGTCATATGTTTTGATTAATAAATTAACCAGTCTAATGTTAATAATTTCAATTTACAAATTATGAAATTTAAGGTTTTGATGCTACAATTAACTTCAAAACTTAAAAAGAAAAAGACACTGGTTTTTAATACTTTTCAGTTTTCACTTCTGTCGTCAGTCCCCATGATGCCTCTTTCAAAATTTTCTGTGAGAAACTAGCCCACCTCGTCATTAGAACCAAACATTCTACTATTCAAGGAGTATTACGAGAAATAAAATGAATGGAAGCCAGATGACGAAAGCTCTGGGATGATATTGATATTGAACCTTCTCCGTGAAAATAGCCTAAGTACCAAAAACCAAACTTTACAAGCTTGCAATGTAAATAAAGCAATTAAACCTGTATTATCTCCGTGACTATAGTGATTATACTTACAATATTTCGCCAGATGATGAGATAGTGGTTTTAGAAGAATTTCCTTTAAAAAAGTCAATTTCGGAAAAAATGTTTTACCAAGTAACAAAACTTGTGTATGGTCTCACATTGTCGTGCACCTTATGTAGAACTTCAGGTCTTCTTTAAGAAGCCAAGTGATTGCAAATGCCCATGAAGGATGCAATCTAGAAGCTTTTGAAGCGTTCAATACATATTTCTTTGGACAAATGCTGTGATTTTATAACCGTCAATCTCAGAAAGCGAGATCAGTGAGGGTCTTTATCACAATAAAATCAGACTTATCAACGAAATTTCTGCCATCAACTTTATGCAAATTTTCTCTTGCCTCTTGTACTTTCTTCTCTTACTTGAAGGAATAATATAGCGAATATAATCTTTAAAGTTCTTCAGATTTTGAGTTGAAAATTTAATCATATGAAAATCTCCAAAACAGTCCAAGAATTTGGTTTATTGCATTAAAAAAGGCAATGGAAAAATTGTCCAGAAAGGTTTAATCAGAAAAGATTATATTTTTATACAAAACAATATACACAATATTATTTAACTATGAAAACATGTGATTTCAATTATAGGAAGCCGTGAAAGAAAATAAAATTGTTCAAGTCAGCAATGTTTTGTTGTTCTTTTTTGTTCTAATACATATACCGTGTATAGTTTTTTCTATGAATTTTTAAAAAGGCGTAACTAACTGATTTGTGGTCTGCCGCTGATCCTGCTGAGGCTAAAAGGTTGGTTGACCAAACATAGCGAAACCGATTCTTTCGACTAAACGCAGCAGGATTCGCCAACCACATCGCGCGTATCTCTATGTTTTTACTTTCCTTTGATTTCGTTACGCTTAGAAAAAATGTTTTCGAAAAGCGCAGATACAAGTATATGAAAAGAAATGCGCGTACTAACCGTGACTAATGTCTATGTTAGCTGAACAACATCGAAAACCAAAAAAAAAAAACACAAAAATGGGAAGTAAACTAAAAATAAGGAAGGAATTCTTAGAACCACAAGATATCTTCAAAAAGACATGTAACGAAAACCAACAGACGAATGAGAGAAAGATAAGTTTTTAGTTGGGCTGCTGGGTGACCTTGATTTCACCTGTGACGAAAACTTTACGATACAAAAAAGAACGAAAATTTAGTTACTTAATAGCAGGTAAACCATAACATTGGCAATACTCTTTGACTAGAGAACTTCTTGGTAATACACTCATTCATTGCTTGGTCAACATACACATACACATACATATTGATGGGCAAATGCATCTTCTTGTGTTAATAAGTCGTTTGAATTTTAGATATGCAATCATATTACAAAACAAATAACAATCTCACTCATACATATGGTGTGGATGAGAAATGAATAAAAGGACCAAATCATTGTTCAGAAGAAATTATAAAACCTTGTTTGCTTTGGCAATTTGTAAAACATATTCCGAAAATGTTTACTTCCTGAAGAGCAAAGTGGGCAAACACAAATGGTCAACATCTAGGCATGTAGCATAAGTAGTAGTAGTAGTAGTAGTAGTACTATCTTACTTGCCCATCTATCTAGACATCTACTATGTACATATCTATCTATCAGTAAGGTAGCTGCTTCTATGATATTTCGCCTGAATCAACAACAAACAAGAACAACAACACCAACAACAATATGAAGACGAAACCACTAAATGAAAGAAGAAGTAGTAGAAGTAGCGAAATACTCATCAACCTGTCCACTTGAGTTTCGACATCGAGCAACTTTAGAAACAACAAAACCCAACCACAAGTGGCCACGACTATGTCAACTGCATACAGAAAGACTATGTTGATAATGATGATACCGGTGATGGTGATGATGATGATGATGATGATGATGACGATGACGATGACTTGAAGACAACGACAGGTGGCTGTTGCCTGTAAAATTGGCGCTTAAGCGGCCAGAACTGCTAACAAACAGTGCCTTTCCCTGGAGTCCATCTAGCCATCAAGCGAGTGTACAACGAGCCCTTTAAATTAAAAACTTTTTTTTCCTCTTTCACACTCTCATTTGCCTTAAACTTGCAACGACGACGACGGCGACGACGACTGGAATGTGCAGATAAACACTCTGCAAGATAAGTTGTTACACGATATGCCAACCAACGCCGCCATTCCGTGAGATACGATAAAAGTTGCCCATACCACCGCACTTGCCTCCTTTCTTCCACATTCCCATTTTTGCTCATGTCTTACTTACTATTCCTACTACTAGCTACTGTTGTTGCTGGTTGGTCTCTTTATCTTAAGTAAGCAAAAAAAAAATCCAAAATAATATTCATTTACTATTTTATATTGATTCAGAAGTTTTTCTGAATGAAATCCCATGACTCAATGAAAATAAACAATGAAACATATCAAATTTGCATATCCATACAAATGTACTGTGTGTGTGTGAATTGGGGAACAATATTCCGATATTGCTTCAATAGTTTTATTATGGTAATTAAATACATTTTTAAACATAAACATTTCGCTGACTAAAAGCAATTCAAGTGAAATTTGATTTTTAGCGCAACCAACAACAAAAAAGAAGAACAAGTGCAAATCGTCTTGATTATCAACCTGACGGGGCAATTTTTTTTATTGTATTTTACATTTATATGCAATGCGTTCCATCCCATAGTGAGTAATGCGGCAATCAGATATATCGTATTCATCTATAACATGAAAACCCAAATCGATCGCTTAAGATACACATCACCATCATCATCAACAGTAGGAGTAAGAGTAACAGTCGGCAATGATCGATTCAAGGCAATGAAGGCGAGACTTCGTCACGTTCGCGTAACTTAATTTTGAATTTTAATGCGGACCATTAAAAATTAACGGGAAAAATAAAGGTTTTTAAGAGAAATTTCGGACATCACCATTGTAAATGGTTAATGGTTGATGGTCTTTCATTTTGTTGTTGTAGATGATGATGCATTGATACAAGAATTCTTCTTATCAGATCAGATGAGTAAAGAGTTGTGTTGTGTTGTGCTGCTCTGAAAAGCCTGCAAATTAATTATGCACAAACACTTTGCATCAGTTTAAGAGGTCGCTCGGTCGGTCAAATCCCTCGCCTCCTACTTTAAAAGAGAGAGAGAGGGAGAGAGTGGCAGCAGCAGCAGCAAGTGGCACCCCAACGGAAACATTGGAATTCCACGCACAAAATAATATTTAATTTCGAATTTGTTATTTTGTGTTTTTTCTGGTTTTTTCCTAAGAAACGGAGAGAGCGAAAAAAATTGAAATGAAAGAAAATGTCTAGATAAAAAGTATTTTTCATCCGTTAAGTTGGTTGGATTGGGTTGGTTTGGTTTGGTTTGGTTTGCATTGGGAGAGGTGATTGTGCGTGAACACCCACAAAATTTTAGACAGTTTTCAGTTGTGTAACATTAAAGAAGCAACTCACTGCGTAAATGTTGCCTGCCTGCCTGCGTGCCTAGGCCACAGATCCCGCATCAGCGAATCAATGAAGTAGAAGTTTAACCCTTTTTAACTTTTTATATTTCAATTCTCAATTTTTGATGTAGAACAAAGCGGAAACAAAAAACAAAAAGTAACACAAGCGTGCACAAACGCATAAAACACGCTAAAATACATTTTACTGGTATTTGCCAAAAAACGCTGAGACCGTCACAACCCTCCTCTCTTCACCACTTTTCCCTCTGTCCACTGTAACAAATAACAAACCCCAACAAATGTAAAATATTAAACTTTTGATCAGAATCGCCCAAGGGATTTGCTATGGCGGTTATCCTACACTACACATAAACATGCACATAGATAGATACAAATACAGATACAGATACAAAAACATACAGTCGGGTGGCACCAGAGAACAGAGAGTAGTAGAACAAGGCGGAGAAAAACTTTCAATTCAATTTGAGGTTTATTCAAGCGGCCAAAAAACCTAGGCCATAACGTAACAATACTTGTATAACGTGTGTCGTCGGAGGGGTAGGGACAGGGACACACGTTAAGACGGTAAGAGGGTGGTGTGGTGGATGAGTGACTGGGTGAATGGGAATGGTATGCGTAAATATGGGTTTACAAGTCAGTTTAGTGTCAAACTTTTTTCATTTTTCTCTTTTTGTGGGACTACACACCAGCGGGCCCTTCTTCTTTTACATACCCATGGTCTTATGATGACGAAGACGACAACAGCAACATCAAGGAATTGGTAACCTATGTCAAAGTGGTTTGTGCAATCAGCCTTAAGATGGGTGAGTGAGTGAGCGAGCGATTGGGGTCTCATTTTTAAGGCGGCGAGACACATCCACCAAACAACCAAACAGTCAAACAGCCAAACAGCCAAACCAACCAAAGCCCCTGCCAAACAAGTTGAACATATTATAAAAAGTAGAAACTAAACTGAAAACTCAAGCCTCCAAAGAATTATAGCCACAAGAAATCAATTTATTTTAACTTTTTCGTTTTTTATTTTTTTATTTTTTCTATAAATAATTTTCATTCTTTTTGTGTTTTACTTTGTGATTGAACTAGACCGGTCAGCCAGTGTATCTATCTGTCTGTCTATCTGTCTGTCTGTCTATCTAACTGACATTCGTCGGTCATCCGTTGTCCATGATGATGTTCATTTAAGTTTACTTTTGTATATTTAGTAATTTATACATATGAGGAGAAGTTCAAAGAAACAAACAGCAAAAGAAGAACGCAAACTGCAAACTTTGTTAATTTATAAAAATTGTTTATTTAAATGAGATTTCTATGGGATTTTATTGAGAGCGAAGACAGACAGACAGATACAATATACATACACACATCCATATGTACGAGTATATGGACATAGCAGTAGTAAATTTGTATGTATGTATGTACGTACGCTGATGACTGTGAACTAATTATAAAATTTTGTGTTCGATGGTTTTGGTTTTTAATGATCGTTTGGTTTATGGCGCTGTAGGCCGAACTCAAAATAAATCAGTTTAAACGATTTTGGGCGAATCTTTCTTGGCATATTCATTTCATTTCGTTTATTCATTTATTTTATTATTCGTTTGTTTTTCTTCAGTTTTTTTTTCTTCATTCATTCAGTGTTTCATTCTTTCTTCCGTTTATTTTATGTACGTGAATTCCCTTGTCCATCTAATAATTTATTTGTTATTTAATTTTGTTTGGCTTCGTTATACTCAAGAATACAAAAAATTAAATACAAAAAACCAAATATAAAGTGAACCTTTTAGAAGTGGCAACAACGAATCTTTAAGTTGTGGCTATAATTCATTTTTAAGATGAATTGTGGCAACGAGCTCAGCATGCACAGTTGGCGGTAGGTTTTACATTCTCGCCCGCCACAAGAGTATCGGCTAAGAACAAGGAGTTAGTCCAACCGATCGGACACATGGCAACATTATATGCGAGCAATCGGACAACTCATACACAATATCTACTTAGGTATATATTGTTGGATTGCTTTGATTCCGATTTTAGATTGCTTTGATTCTGATTTAGGAAACGATCAGTTACCTAACGAACGTTGAAAATTGTGTATAGTTTTTTTTTTAAGTTTAATTAAAGAAAAACACATTAATTTTAAGTTACATTGAAGATTGAATACCTTTCATTCAAAGTTTCACATACTTAATAATTATTAATTAACAATATATTGTAATAAAATTAAAGTTGTCCGATTGTGTCGGGGAGGAGTTTAAAACCACAAAATTAAGAAGCGCAAAAAGTGGACAAATATATTGTATAAAGAATAATAATACATATTGTTTTGATAGATCTATCATTTTGGAAATGTTGTCTTAACTTTTGTTAATCAAATAAATATAAATGAGGGTTTATTATGTCTTATGTTTTTGTAAATTTTAGCTCGATGTAGATAGACACTTTATAGTGATTTCTGATTTCTGACTTTTCTAAAACGTTGCAAACATCAGAAATAAGTAACTATACTTGTAGTATATCATTTATACCATATGAATAAAGTATACAGATAAAAATATATATATTTTTTTTTTGTAATGAAAGACTCACCATATAGTATACTTACTTACCTTGGGAACAAATCTTCTTATTCCATTGATGACTGAAAGCACGCAGCATTTGTGTTGTAATGTTTGTTGATCGATCAACAACTGAACCTCAGACAAACGAACGAATGAACATAAAAACAACTTTAATTGATTATTTAAAATGGTCAAAAGAATCATTGAAAAATGAAAAAAAAAAAAAAACGAAGACAGCTGAAGTTTGAAAAGAAAAAGAAGAAATACTCGTCGTACACAAACAACAACAACAGCAACAACAACAACAGCAACAACAACTTCAAATTGTATTCATATATTCTCATTGAGGGAACTACAACTGTTTTCAATAAAAGTAACATTTCTCTTAATTTTTATTCACTCGCTAATTTAGTAACAATAAATTGTTCATGAAGATCGAAGCTGAAATTTGCTTATGAACCATCCAAACGAATTGGGTATGCATTGAGTCCAAACAACCTCTCGACCAGATCGACCGATCGACCGACCGACCACATGGTCAATGGGGCTAAGAAAGAAAGACAAAGTACAATTTGAACAACCAAATCGATGAGAAGATGGAGAAGGTGTTTGCGGTATAACAGCATTGATCCACAGGAAGGAAGAAGGAATGGAATGGAAGAAAATTGTGGCATTGACTGAAAATTATTGCAAATTGTCAACAAACATAAGTTTGCACTTTCTTGGCTTTTGCTCAGATGTAAGCTGCATGGAATGTGTGCATGTGTATATATATATATGTGTGTGTGTATGTGTGTACCCGACCACTCAGTGTCCACCTCTAAATGCATCAATTTCGTCGGGGCACGCGGAATGGTGACAGTTAACTGTTACCTCAATTTTTACGTTGCTCATTAAAGCCGAAAAAGCAAAAAGGAGAAATAAAATCAAGAGACTTGTAAAATTTAAAAATGTTTTTTATGCATGTTTCTTACACACACACACACACAGATAAAAATACACACTCAGATACAAAACTCATATGCATACAGACATAGTGTAGATGTGGTTACCACTATGGTACATAAATACGATTCATAAAAATAGCAAGACCCATCATCTATGTACGAGTATGTGTGGATCTTGTATAGTTGTTTGTTGTTACAGTCGCATATACAATAAACTCTTATTGGATCTAAATTATTATCTTGAAAAATCATTTTTCCTTGTTAAGTCATAAAAACATTGTCTTCACATTGTTTTTTATTTTTTTTTTTTGTGTTTTTGTTTATAAATATTTAAGAAGCGACAAGGAGGGGTGCAGTAAGACACATACTCACAGATACTACATACATACATACATGCATACATATATACATATATGCATTGTTGTATTATCCATTGAAACGTCTAAATTTGTATTGCTGCCACGATCAAATCGAAGCAGATCAGCAGAGCGCAGCATTGAGTGATCGAGCATTTGCTGCTTAACAACTGAGTACGTTGTTGCTGCTGTTGTTGTTGTTATTGTTGTTACTGAAGTATATTCAATTGAATTGAAGTGGACTCAAATGAAGTGAAGAGAAGTGGCGTTGGGGCTTCAAAATTTTTACAGCCACTTCAGTTAGTTAGGTCCGATTATTGAATACCCTTTGTACCCCCACACATATTTGAATTTGCAAAATTGATGGATGGATATTGTATTTAAAAGATCCCAACTATTTAATATTTTAATTGATAATAAGCAGAAGCCATAAGAAAGGGAGCTTTAGTTGGTTAAGTGCCATTATTGGATACCCTGAACTCTCACACATTTAAGCATGCAAAATTGAAACAGTTGTTATAGTGGATTATATTGAATTGATCCTTAAAACTTAGTACCATGAATGAAAGAGGAAAACTCACATTAGTTTAGTGGGTAAGATCCCATTATTGGAGAGATATTACCAATATATATTTTAAGCAATATTTATATCTATTATTCTTAATTCAGCATACCAATTTGAAGCAACTGATATGGATAAGTTTACGAGAAATTGAAAAAATTGCTGGATCTTTTCTAAAAACAAAGATAGCTTCTACATACCAAATTTCATCATTCAAGCTTTAATAATGTCCGAAAGCCAGGTGCTATGATATACCAACTGGACTAGACTGTTTTGTGCCATCATATTGATCGAGAATCGATAGATAGATGTGTGTGTAGACAGACAGATGCGTAAGCTTTATCGGTTCTTATTTCGAACTCTTGTGTTTGTTACTTACGTTTGCATAAACTTAATATACTTTTTTTTACCCACATATGGGAATATAGGTACAAGATATAAAAAAAAATATATGTTCTCTTTATGAAGCTGCGACTCTGACATATTGAAGGGATTAATGCTTTGATTGTTTTTATTGAAATATATGATGACAATGTCACAGAAAGTATGAAAGAAAGAACGAGAGTATGAGCGAGATCGAGAGAAACAAGAGTAAATCGAAGACCAGTTGAGTTGTTGAGTTAAGAGGTCCATCGTTACCGCTCAAGTGTTGACACAGCGTTGACAACTGCTTCGTATTTTTTTGTCTTTTATTCTTTATATTTTGGAAAAGAAATTAGGTTGCATTAATATGATGATGATGATGATTATGATGAGGATGACAACGATGCCCTCTAGATGGTGAAATTGAATTCATTTCTGCTAAAATAAAGTATTGTACAAGTAGAATTAAACTGATCTCAGTATAGAGGGATGGATGGATGGATGGATGAATGGATGGATGATGATGTTATTCGATACATGAATTTTGGTTTAAGTTTGGGTGAAGTTTAAATCCGTTAAGTTGTTGACGCTGACTGAACACGCATGCATGCATGCATGAATAATAACTTCACTTTCTGTTGACTAAAACTCGGTAACACGCTTGGGTTTGGTTCCATGTTTTATTCTTTTATTTTTGGCAATATTGCGTTAAGCATAAAAGCAAATTTGTATACTTTAATCTTATCGCGATCACGTTGCATCGAGTATGCGAGTAGTATGTTGCCAGAGTCAATTTCATATATTTTCATGCACGATTAATCCTTGAATCTTACCCATCGACCGACCGGACAACAGACCGACCAGCGATCCAATCGACCGCGTGCAAAGTCAAAAGAAGCAATCAGGTATCTCTTCTCGTCCTAATTAATGGTTGCATCGCTTATCGACTGTTCACATCTGTAGGCCGATCTCATCGCCGAATCATCTGCACAGGTAGTTGTTGTTGTTGTTGTTGTTGTTGTGCAAGTGGTAGTAATAGTAGTAGTAGTAGTAGTAGTAGTAGCTTTGTGCTAAGCGATCACTCCTCAAATGTACCACCGCACGCAAGTCACCAACAATCGGCGACATTGGGCGATGATTCCATATGCGAGTAGCGTAATGCACCCAACTGATGGCGACAGCGATACTATACCTTCTATACTATACTAAACTATACACTACTATAATCCAAAACCAAAACCATGCAAGTGAACAGAACACGAAGGCTTAAAGAAGTTTAACTTAATCTTCTTTGCCTTCGTCTGCACCATTTTCATCTTCCCTCATCTCCTCCATTTCCACCATTGTTGCAATGGTGTGCATTACTTTAACTAACTTTATATTTCTTGCCTCATACTCATGGCTCGTAGTCAATGTGGTCAAAAATGATTGATACTAAAAGATGTGAATAAATGAAAAGAAAAAACAATCAGAATTATGATTTCAATTTGCTTTGGATCTCACATTCCAAAAATCATAAACGCTTACGAAACATGTTTATGGCATTAGGCAAAAAAGATATATTTTCATCCTCCTCTGGCGCCGCTTGCCACTTGAGCATTCGTCTTCCAGTTCCCACCTTGATCGCAATGGAGCAAACGGCGTCGGTGACGTCTTAATTGGCGGCTGCTTTCAGTGTTTCTTTCGAATTATTTATTGATTTATGTATGTGCCCCTCGATCGCAATAAGTCTTCTGATTCGCTGTGTTTTCATTCGATGGACAGACAGACGGAGAGACAGACGATCATCGTTAGCGGCAATCTCTTCAAATTAAATTTCAAATGGAAACGTATGTATTTCTTAGTGACTTGCTCACACATCAGCATCTCTCTCTTTCTTTACTCGATCGATTCAGATCATCTCAACTCAATTCAATTCGAAACAACCAACTCACACTCTCAGCTATATGAGTTTTTATACCCAGTATCCATTTATTATGGGTCGATAAAGTTTATGTAAATGAAAGTATGTAACAACCAAAAGAAGGCTAATTCTCCCTAGATATTGATAGAATATATTCTGAATCAATGTTACAATGGAATTCGTATAGATCCCTAGTTTCGTTAGTTATACAAAGGTTTAGTTCTCTGGATATATAATTCCAAGAAAATTCAATAAAGTCTTCATGCTCTTCCCAGCCGTAATATGTAAAGCCAATTTCAGCCCTCACAATATTAGACATGTATGGGGTTATGACAAAAGATATACATATGTAACAACATAAAAAACCTTCATAACCTGCAAAATACCAACTTTAGTAAAAAAAAAAAAACAATGAAATGTGGTTTTCATATTTATTGTCCCCTCTTAAATTGCACTTTAAAAAGATACGGTGAGAGAGGGTATCTAATAGTCGTACCTCTTCATCATCTTAACATAATTTTGTGGGTTTATTCAGTTAATATCAATGATGTTCCATGTGTGTATTTGTCTAACAACATTCAAGTCCACATCAACGGCTTTTGTGGTTACATCAACTGGATGAGTTTCCCGCATCGTTTAAGTTTCTCACATGTTGACTTGACTCGACACTGACACGAAAATAAATCACGCCGTGAATTTTGAATACTACAAAACTAAAGAAATATGTTTTTTTTTTTTTTTGTTTCTATTTGTTTCTATGAAAACTCAAAAGTCTCAAAACGCGACTAAGTGAATTTCAATGTATTGTTTTGATTTTTTTTTTTTCTTTTGGTTTTTGGTATTTTTGATATGAAAGCATGCGACACCTTATTTCTCTTACCGAAGAAAGAAAAATATTTGTTGTTTTTTTTTTTTTGAGGAAAACATTTAGATCCTCCATCTAAGCAACCCAATCTCAGCTTTAGTTTTATACTTATTGGGCGGCTTGCGGTTGGTGTTGTCAGTAGTACAATTAATCAACGCATCTATAGTGGGCCTAAGTTGATTACTTACCGGGTTGTTGGCTGAAAGTCTTGAGTGAAATCTGAGTCATTCACACCACCAACGCCATAACAATTCATTCAATAGACAAATGGTTGGAAGAATCTCTACAAGAGATACCTATGCTTGGTTAGATGAATAGATGAATGTAGAATGGATAATGTTTAAGATGAAGATTCCTTTTATTTGAAACTTAATACTAAGTATATTGAACATTTGCAAACCAATAACTACTTGACGCGATTTCGATCATAGGTAATATCTTATTTATCTTTCGATCAAAGTATCGTTCGTTCAATCTTGCATTCAATTGATTTTTTTTATTTTTTTTTTTGTTTATTTGGTGAAGAGTTTGTTTATGGAACACTTGCGCGGTTTCATGTGCGACACAAACATTCGTCATCGCTGGCTGCCTAAGTTGGTCATGACTTTTAAAATGTGATTTGATTTTCAGAAAGTTTTATGTTCGAGTACAAATACGAGTGAATATATATGTATGTATGTACATCATATATATATTTATATAAGTATAATAAAAAGAAGAAAGAGATCGACATTAACATGAAGACTGAAGCGCACTTAAGCATTTCTATATACTAGTATAACATCGCTTCGTACTTCAAAAGCACTTAACTACTTTTAACCAACTAAGTCAAAAGTGAATGGTGACCCCAAAGCATCGCACGATTGTAAACATGTTTGCAACCAAATGGAAAAATAAATAGACGAAAAATGGTAATGGGGAATGGTAATCTCGGTTGCAATGTGCCCAAATAGTTAGTTACTAGTGGCAGTGGTAGTGGTGGTGGTGGTGATAGTGATGGTGATGGTGATGGTCGCATGTGGACCTGAAATGGACTTGAAAATTTGTTTAAACAAATCAACAAAATGAAAAGAAAAATGTTCAATTCACCTCACAGTTTAACTTGAATACAGATTCATGTTATGTTTGCCTGAAATCATCATCATCGTCATCGTCATCATCATCATCATCATCATCGTCATCATCATCATCATCGATTGGCCTGGCCTGCGCCCTGGTCTAGTCTGGTCTTTCTTTAATTCTTTCGTTACTTGCTTTCTTTCTATTCATTCTTAGGTCAGTAGTAGAAATAGAGGCGACTGAGGCTAATTTGTGTTTGGGGACAAATATTTAAATACATTGAATGAATGAAATCAATGCATATGGTGATAGTGGACCCATTTTTCATGGAGATTTTGTTGCACATAATTAGGTTTGCCAAAAGAAATGTACCACTATGTGCATGTTTGAGTGTTTGAGTGTGTATTTGAATTTTAATAAAGAAGCCAATAAGTGTGTTGTGTGTCTGTTGTAACTCAAAAATGAAAGCCAAAGTCACGACGAAATGTGACGGCTGAATGCACAGAGGGCATTAGGATTGGCAATTGGGCTACTGAAGAAAACTTGCAGACATATGTATGTATGTATGTACATACAGTTAGAGGCTAAGCTGAGGCCGCGGCTGTCTAGCCCCGTTACGATGGTCATACATTCAAACATAGAAATATCCATATAGTCTACTAGGAGAGGGTTAAGCGGTCGATCTCAATGAAAATCGAAAATAGCGCCACCACTCGATGACTCGAGAAAAAAAAAACGATGACAACGATGATGATGATAATGATGATGATGATGATAATGATGTTGATGCTGATGACGATGACATCAAGTGAAAGCTGCGTTTGTTCAATAGTTTTGCTTTGCTTGCCTGCCTGCTAACTTGGTTAGTTGTATGAGAAGACAGCATTTGGCGTATGAGTGCACTTGTGTTCAATTCAAGACCAATCCAAAGAAGTATGAGTACGACGAGCACAAGTGAATGAACAACAACAGCAACTAGTTATATATTGACTTGTGGTCGGTCGGTCGTTCGGACAGTCGATTGGTTTGACTAGTCTAACTGAATGCCGGCATTGTAAGTTTGTCTATCTGTCTGTCGGTCCGATTGCGGTTGTCCCAATGAAACATTACAATGCGGACGAAAGACTTTCCCATGAATCTATTAGTAATGGTAAAAATAAGATTTATGGCGATGGTTAAAAACCATTCACCAATTGTTGCTGCTCCTCATATGCAGCATTTAAAGAATGAACGGTAAACAAATGGGTTAAATGTGTTTGTTCACTCAAAATTTTATTAAAAATAGTAGAGTATTACGAGGGAGGGGCAATAACAATCGATTGCTACATAAGTAGGTATGTATATATACACTAGTAAGTAAACACAATCATCCGGAAGCAAGGCACTGATTTGCTTTATATTTTTGGCTTAAAAACAAAAAAGAAAAAATGCCAGATTTTGAAAATAATTCAGTTTTGATGTTTGTACGAGTGATTCGAAAATTCTTTCGTTTGGCCTCACTTAAATCATCACAAAAAGTAAGTAGAAATGATATAAATTCACAACATCTTTTAGCTTTCTCTTATTCGATCACATGGGGGTTTCCTCTTAACTACTTCCCTACATTCTTGTATATCCGACTGAGTCCGCATTTATTGTTTCTTACGTCCAATGAATGAACTGGTGAGCGCCGTCACCAACTCCACCACCACAGCCATCACATTTGCCAAGAGGCATTCGATCGCTAAAAGCCGAACCATGTTCGCCCCCAATCGAGACACGCGATGCAACATTGTTGAGCAAGCATCGTCACCATGTTGCCTTTAATTTTTCATCGAATGGCAAGCTTGAGCTTGACCTAACACGCAGTCATTCACTCAGTCATTCAGTCAAACATTCATTCATTCAGTCAGTCAGTCAGTTTAGCAACTCCACTCGAGTTGTTGCTCTCTGTGCTCTGTGCTCTGTGCTCTGTGAATGCGTAAATTGAAATCTTTACAAATTAAACCGAAAATAGAGCCAACCGATCGATGATGCTGATCTGGGGAAATTGCGTTGTCGTGGTGCTTGTTTGCATAAAAACCAACAACATGCAACACTCGAAAAACGAAAAACGAAAGAATAAACAAAGACGACAGACAAACCGACGGAACAATGGGGGCAGAATGGAATTTCAGTCATACTAACGAACAAACGAACGATTGAACAAATCCACATGGAAGGCAAAAAAGAAACTGGTTAAAATAATAAGGAATGAAACAATAATAAAAAAAAAAAAAGAACTATACCTTCGGCTCCACCGAGGGCTACATACCGTTCACACAATTATCATACGAGTAGAACCGAAAGAAAGAAAAGTTATAAAAAGAAATGGTTTTTAAATAAAAAAGAAACTACAATACAATAATAGAATAATCACTATTTAACTATTACAGTAGTTATAAGTTATAGTAATCAAATTTCATTCCAAATAAAGCAACTATAACTTTTAACCTATTTTTGTTAAAAACGGATTTATTCCATCCATCCCATTGTGATCGATTCTATGTTCCGATTTTATCAGTCAATAACTTTTAGTATAGAAAAAAGAAAAAAGTCATTTTCTACCGCAGCCACAAGGAGTCTAATATTGTTTAAATTTGTAATACCTATTTTGTTAAAATTGACGTATTTAAATTAAATAGGTAAAAAATATTTTCATCATTATTGTACTTTCTTTTTAAAAAGATTTGTAATTTTTGGCACAAAATGTCAAAGTTATTATTGAAGTGATACTTCTTTAGCGAAGGGGAGTAAATCCAAAAAAAATATGAAAATGAAATGTGACGAAAATCAAAATTTGACGATGTTATTATTATATTGGAGCTATTTAGGCAAATACAATATGGAACTGAAACTTCGAAAGTAGATGGTCAAGCAATAATACAGAATATTGTAGTGTTATATTGTTTCAATACAAATAAAAATACACTTATTCGTATATTCTTTCGTAAAGTAAACACAATCAGTAAAGCATTTTTTATCTATCTTTTACTCATGCATAAGCATTCATTCTCTACGCTGCAGAAGTCTCCCCACTATGTCTCTGAAGCATTATCGCATTTTGATTTTCATCACATTTCATTTTCTAATTTTTGGATTTATTTATTTATTTATTGTACAATAGAAAACTTAATTCTAAAATACAATATTAAAGCTGAAGCAACAAAGGCCTTGAGCTAGATGAGATCAGAATATTTTTTTTTTTTTTTGTTGTTATTTACAATATTAACATACTTAGACTAACTGATTTAGATTTAATTTATTTTTGGATTTACCTCCCTTTGCTAAAGAAGTTTCACTTCCTTTTTGTGCTTATGAGGGTGAGGTACACTATTTAAATTTTTCTTTAATATCATGTGTCGCACCTCTAAGTGGATATCACTTCCAGACTCTGCTCAATTATGGTAATAAGAAGCCTTTTGATCAATGGAGACAATTCTTATTTCAATGCTCATCATTTCTATATGCTCATCTAAATGGGTAATCCATCCAATGTCTTTTTCTATGGGTTACAATCATTATACCAAAGTCCTAATACCATTCAAATTAAATGTGATTATGTCTGAAATAAAAAGAAAATCACTTTGCACTTTGTCTGTCTTGTTGTTGTAGTTGTTGTTCCCTTCTTGGTGACTGTAACTGGAGGCCGACAACTGGCTTAAAGTTGGACTGCAGGCAGGCAGGCTTAGTGTAGTCTTTGGAGTTTGGTAGTAAATTGCGTGCGCGAATATTGCAAACTAATGCAAGCTGTAAAGAGAATGAAGAGTTGAGATGAGAAGATGGAGCATGCATACGCATGCCCGCTGGTCTCCCGCAGTGTTCCACATTCTGAGAACTTTCCACCTCAATTAATAACTAATTTGATGTGAAGATGAGCAAACGATCTCAACAAAAATCTTTAAAATTGTATGATCTTTTGTAGCTTAACATAGCTTAGCGTATGTAGATGAATATTGGTTAATATGAATGAATGTATGACTGACTGATTGACTGACTGACTGACTGACTGACTGTCAGAATGTACAATTAATGTTTGTGTATCTTTGAGTGGCTTCTCGTCTTTCAGCGAAACGGCTGCCCTATAATTTTTTTAGATTTTTTGGTTTTTGTTGTGCCTCAAACATGATTAAAAATTTACATAGACCAGCGAAATGAGTTAATTAGGCTCCGTTAGGAAAAATGCTTCAACGTTCGTTCATTAATTGATGCTTTTGATGATGTTGCTAGTGATGTTGGTTGATGATGATGATGATGATGATGCCAAGAGAATGTCTTAGAGGGAAGGATAGAGGCAGTCAGGGGGGGTGGTAGTAGATACATTTATATTGTTAAATGAAGTATGTTGTATTCTTGTCGTTGTCGTAGTCATCGTCGTCATCATCATCATCATCATATCATCATTGTTATTGCTGTTGTTGCTAGGAAGGAAAGTCATGCAACAACGAAAAATAAATCACGGTTAAATACCTCGAAAAACAGTTCGAATGCACTTCTGCAGCACTTTTTAACGATAAATAACCCCAAGTCATATTTTCTCATTTTTTTTTTTTCTTTCTTTATTCATTTCGTTGACTCACTTCCTGGTTTTTGAACTTTAAGCACCAGCACATTAACAAGCATATTACTATCGACTAAAGAAATATGCAAAATTGTAAGACTTAACAACAACAACAACAAAATATGGAAGAAGATATAGTAGTAGAATCTGAAGAAGAGCAAAATCAAAAAGCGACGAAAGAAATGAATATGAAGAAAAATACTTATAGTTAACAGGCGAACACAAGCGAGCGAATCATTAACATCTCTAAGGCGGCTTGTGTCTTGGACCAGCAGATCAGACTCTTCGGTTTGACTTGGTTTGGCGCTTGCTGTTGCTGTTGCTGTTATAAGTGTTTAGTTTGGGTTGCCTTTGAGTGGTCGTCGGAACCCACGAACATATTTTGCACGTGACCTTATTTCCCCCGCACTTCAAGAACAACAACCAACAAGAAAAGCCAAATGAAAAAAAGAACAGCAGTAACAGAAATACAAAAATCGCAGAACATCATTTTTCGATCACGTTTTAACTGTCTTCTTGGCCAAAGCCGTCACCGTCACCGACACCGCCATCCTAGTCATCGTCGTCGTCGTCGTCATCATCATCATCGTTGTCGACTTACTACAACAGTGCAAAGGCAAATGATTTAAAACCAACAAAAATATCAAGCCAAGTGCTGTGCATATTCAACGTGGTGTTGGTTTGGTTCGAGTCCGTTAGAAGACGAGGTCGATCTCAAAGCTGACGCTTGTGATGGCGCTGCCTTCTTGGCAAACGAGGATGGCGGACAGGCTGGCGGAAGGCAGTATCATCATCAGCAGCAGCAGCAGCAGCAGCACTTACTAAAGTGCATTATCACGCCTCTTCCACTTATTGGCAGCTGGGCAAGCATCGTTGCTATTATACTAGTGTTTGAGAGGTGAAGGTGAGAACGACCCATCCATCGATCCTGCTGAAAACAAGCGAAGAGTACGAGCAGACGGACGGACATCATATAGACAGATAGACGGGCAAACGGACTGAAAAAACGGCACGTCAAGACAATTGTTGCTTTGCCGTCCATTCCTTCGTTTGTTGCGCTATTCACATAAGTGTCTACTTAAACAAAAACAAAAAGAAAGAACCAACAACCAACTAAGCCCGGACAAGCTCCATGCTCCACGCTCCAGCACGAATGCCAAATGTTATGGAAATTTGTACAGTTGTTAAATGGAATCAGATTTTTTATAGTCGTCTACCCAAATCACAATCGCCATATATATTATTGCGACAACCTAGCGGCCCGGCGAGCTGGCGGGCACACGAGTAAAAAAACAGTCAATTGTCAGTTGTGTCGCTGCCACAAAGTAATGCTGGCTGCTGCAAACAAGTTTGAGGAATGTCCTATGTCCACAAGAAAAAAAAAACAAAAAAAAAAACAAAAACAAAACAAAAGCACAATTGATCAAAAATCATTTTGCCGCAATTCTTGCAAGTCAATATGGAAAGCAAACTGGCAATCGCCTTAAATGGGTTAAATGAAATGTTGCACATGAACGAATCCACCAAATCTGGGTACTGATTAAGTTGAATTGAATAAGGGCAACAGTTAATTTTTAGTATTGATACCAAACCTTCACAAGTTGTAGAGATGCTCACTTAATACAGTTAAGGATATATGTAGATTTATTTTCTACCCTCAGCCCACTTTCTCAGTAGTGTAGAGTTTTTGAATAAGAAATTATTATGCACCTTTTTCCACCTAAAATGATCAATATTTCTTTCAGTGACTCTCTCTTAGAATATTTGGGAGTATTTGTTCACATTTTGAGTAGATGTTGTATGAATAGAATATTATCATTTATGTACAGATTACTAACCTACCTCCAAATGCATTGACTGATTTAAAACATTATGTGAATATTAGAACCTTTACAAAATTAAATGCTTGCTACCAAAATATGCATAGAGTCCTGTAATCCTACATATCAAATCGAGTGTTTGTGGTAAGGCAGAAAAATTTCGTTACAAATGAATTTAAGATAAAAGCAGGAGTTCCCTAAGATAGTGTCTTGGGACCAACTCTATACATGTTATTCACTGCCGACATTCCAAGAAGTAGTCAAATTGTTACTTCGACTTTTGATGATGAATCAATCGCTCCCGTTGCCCAGTTAAAGCTTCTGCAGGCTTAGATGCTCATCTTAAAAGCCTTCAGGAGTAGTTATCTAACTGAAGAATTGAAGTCAATGAAAGGAAATGTAAGCACATTACATTTACATTGAACCGACGGACTTATTCTCCAGTAACGTTAAATGGTGTTACAATTCCTCAAACTCAAGTGGTAACTTATCTTGGCGTTCATCTGGACAGACGGATCACCTGGCGGAAGCATATAGAAGCTAAAAAGATATATATGAAACTAAGGGCTCAAAGTCTTCACTGGCTAATCAATTCTAAATCTGGACTGAGACTTAAGTACAAGGTGATGCTTTATAACTCTGTTATAAAACTAATTTGGTCTTATGGTTCTGAATTGTGGGGTACCGCGACCGCGTGAAGTTATACAAAGAGCACAATCCAAGATACTTAGAACAATCACGGGAGCTCCATGGTATATCAGGAATGAAGACCTGGAAGTACCACCTTTAGCCAGAGTCCTTGTGTATACAAGGAACTCATCTCGACTGATCCGTAATAATCGTGCTGCCCTTTTGATTACTTAGATGCTCGTAGTGCTAAGTGAATTCCTTCTTCTTCATTCTAGGAGGGACACACGTGTTTTAGTTTTTTAAGAATTCTAACCTATTTATTTATATAGAAGATTCAATAAATACTATCAATATAAAAAAAAAAATAAAATAAACTTGATCACAGAATTTAGTACTTTTCAGAATCTATGACTTCACATTCTATTTTGACTCACTAATTCATTTGTTTTGTTCCCATTTAGTAAATCATTGTAAAGTTATATTTTATGATCTTCCAAGAAGACGCACAGCGGACCTTGAGCATGACTTAAAAATACCAAAAATTGGCGACGTGATTAATCATCAGGCCAAGGACTACATTAATCGGTTGGCAAATCATCCAAACAATCTAGCCAGGCGGCTTTTAAGGCGACGCAGAAAGGGAGGGGTCAGAGTGGCGAGGAGGCTGAGAAGATCGCATCCTGTCGACCTCCCTACTAGAGCATATTAAATGTATTAGTATTATTCCCACTTGTTAATATAAGTTGTTTTGTTATTGTTTTGTATATAGTTTAATTTAAGTTGTTTTATAATAACAGTACAATTAAAGATTTAAGAAAAAAAAAAAAAAAAAAAAAAAAATCCAAGAAGAAGTTCGGTCAAAAAATAGTTACTAACATATTTATTTGAAAACCATTGAACAAGTCAGTATCTGCATTGTTAAACTTGTTTTGTGTGCATACTTAAGATAGAGATTGATGATTCATTTTGAAAATATCATACCCACCTGACCTAGTAACTGTTAACTGTGAGAATAAGATTTTTTTTTTTTTTTACAATAACAAAAAACATAAACAAAAGAACAATCATTCTGCAATGATGACGGTGGTCTCTAAAATGCCAATCAATTCATATAACAATTAACCAAAATATGAATCTTCTGATTGTCCACATCTTATGGTAAACAAATGACAATTTCTAGAATAATTTCTCAAAGAAAAGGAAAAATGAAAAGTAGAAACAAAACAAAAGAACAACTGGATCAATCAAAATAAACCACAAATTGAACTTAGAACGATAGACTTATGTACATACTTGTACCAAAAGAACTAAAGAAATGGGAATGCATTCAGTTTCTTTGGAATTTATGGGCCACCTTTGAATGTTTTGTAAACAAACATTTTGCGTAAAAGAAAAAAAAAATATCTGACTAACATGGCTAAAGGCAAATTCTAAATAAAGAAAAAAAAAAAAAAAATACAATATACAATATACTTATATAAAGAGAAAAAATAAATAAAAATTAAACGAACGAATAAATAAAATCCCAAAATAAAGGAGTCTTTTGTGCAGGACTCAAAGCATGACTTAAGAAATTGCTTGCATACGAAGGAATGAAATGGAACCAAAGAGAAAAGAAGCATTAATAATGCACCGATGCCTTAGCCAGGCCAGTTGAGTTTGCTGATAGGCAGCAAGCAGCACCAGCAACAGGAACATCAGGAGTGGTAGTCAGATAGTGAAAGGTAAAGAGCGATCAAGAAGAAAATAACTACAACAACATCAACAACAAACATAAATGGCAAAAAGGACAATTGGGTAAACAAGAAACGCTTAAGAAAAAAAGGACAACAGCTGCTACATTCTGTTCTGTTCTGTTCCGTTCTGCCCTGCCCTGCCCTGACCAGCTCAGCTCAGCTCAGCTCAGCTCTCTGTGGGAATGCCTTTGTCAGACTCAATTCATGGTTTTTCTTTTTTTATTTTCTTACAAAAATTTTCTTTTATTGCCTTTAACTATGCCAGACAGGAGAATGAAGAGGAGTAGATGATGCAGTTAAAGATTGTCTACGCCAAGAAGGAGTAAATGTGAACAGGAAAAAAAAAAAATAAATATTCTTACAATAATATTGTAGAAAGAAAGTGTAGCTCCTCAATGGTGCGGAAATGCGTGCTGTAGGTTGCGCATAACCAACCATTCAATGATGCAAGCTAGGCTAGGTAGATTTTCACAATTTTCATAAATATAAACATGGGTGTCCCACCAACATTTAAACGGTAGACGGTCGACGGACGACGGTCGAACAAAACCATTTGGATGCAGCGCAGAAACAAAGGCGATGACAACAAACAACGATGGTGGTGGTGTGGTGATCAACTAACCGACCGTCCGATCGGGCAGCACGGAAATGCGGTTACTGTGGACAGCTCAACACGTAAGCTAATCTTTTCAGCAGGTAGTACAATACTAGTTAGTTGCTTGACTTTCCACTGAAGTCATTACTGTCGTTGTCGTCAAAACAATATTTCTTTGGGTGGATTAGAGGACGCTGCAACGAAAAGGAGGAGGGTGAGGCATGAAATCGTTAGTGTTGCGTTGCCCAAATCAAAAACTTAATAAATGCAACCACATGCAAAATCGCACTCAAAAGATCTCACGACGACGACTACAATGATGACGACTGACTAGGCCATGTTGTAAACACTAAACTAACGTGGCAAGCACAACAAAAGAAAAAAACTTTGTTAAGGATTAGCAGGGGCATTGCAGTGAAGTAAACGGTGACCGGGGAGAATCAATGCCACGCGATAAGCAGGCAAACAGGCGCTGGCCCACTATTGTTCATACTTAGTTGTTAGTTGATATTGTTGCTGTTGTTGTTGTTGCTGTTGTTGTTGTTGACGACTAACTTCAACTTTGACTATGACAAGATACAACAATAGCAATAGCAATAGCAATAGCAACAGATACAGCAACAATATCAACGTCAAACGGACAGCAATGACGACGACGACGACAACAACAGAAACATATTTTCAACATCGTCGTATGAACATATTTGCCATTTTGTCTGCACTTCGAAATGCAATCAAACACGTCCGTCTGTCCATCTGTCCGTCCTTGAGTCCATGCATCTGTTGTTGTTGTTATTGTTGTTGTTGTTGTTGTTGTTGTTGTTGTTGTAGGCTGCCAAAGTTTCGATCGTTGCGGTGTCGATGCTGATTCTGTTGCCATTGCAGTTAGAGCAAAAGGTAGTAAGTAACTAAGAAGTGAAGGAGTGAATTGCTGAATGCAGCAATGCAGCAATGGAAATGGAGGCGTCTTTACACATTTGCATGCTCAAACGGCAATCGATCACACACGACATACTTCAGGGCCACGCAGACGTTTTTCTATATGTGGGAGGAAGAGGAGATGGAAGACAGACAGACAACAGTCACCAGCAAGCACTAAGCAAGTAAGCAAAAACGAGCTTTGCGATCCATCGAATTCACAAATGCTCACACACCATGCATCATGCATCCATCCATCCATCCATCGTGTTGCACGAACGGGTTCTTTTTATTTTTTTTATTCTATTTTTTTTTTCAGTTTTCTTTGTTACTAACTAAGTTTGTTGCAAATATTGTTGGTTGGTTGCTTATTCTTCATATACTTACATAGTACTTTACCTTGTACACTTGGCATCGCATCCATTCGCGCTGCTCTCTTATTTGTTGCTGTTGATGTTGCTGTTTGAAAATATTGTGTTAAAAAAAAATGCCATTTTACAATTTTGACAACACAAAAATTTCTGTGTCCATCAAAGTCAAGTTAACAAAATTTTTAGAAACACTTGCAGCTTTTCATCTTGTCTTCTCTTCTCTTCTTTTCTCCCACTCCTATGTGAACCACTCATACACATATCCTGGAGAACACATTGACTTTACCATTTCTATTTATAGAGCAACACACACACACACACACACACACACACACACTGGCATTGGATGGGCATCATTCCTCTTAATAAGCTTTGGAATGCTCTAGTGCACTCACTCTGAGTGATGTAAATAAATAAGTAGCGGGAAAGGGCAACTATTGTGGGTAACCGTGATAGGGACGTTTGACCATGGGCATGATAGAATACATAGGTATATTGTATAATAATAATGAAGATAAAGATGAAGACGATGATGAAGGCTGCTGGTACGCAGGCACGCAGGCAAAAAGAGGCTAGTGAAAAAACAACAAGATCATAATAAATAATAATAAGAACGATCTGTAGTCGAAGTACTACTAAGTAAAGCTTACAAGGTAAAACACAAGCGAGTTAAGCGAATGACTTAACCATGAAGGAACCGTCGCCGTCATCATCGTCATCACCATTATCATTATCATCATCAGCACCATTATTGTTGTTGTTGCCGTTGTCGTTGTTGCCGTCGACGCATCAGCGTCAGAGCCGCCACTCAGTTGCTGGCAACAAGCGCTAATTATCGACAACAAGCTGCAACGAGGGCCTACAATTACGCGGCTCAACAACACAACCCCCTAACTGCTGTTAGCCTTTGCAACGTTTCGGTTAGCGAGGATCGGGTACCGCATACAAGGGCAAGTACCGACCATGTCCTACCAACATAAGAACACACACACACACACACTAATGCAAATACATTATGTTCATTTCGACTCCATTGCTCCACTCCTCTCGTCTCGTCACGTCTCGTCTATCGTTTAGCTTTGACTAGTGAAGTATGAACTGTCTGTCAGTAATACAATGTGAAAATATTGTAGTTATCAACAAATACGGGGCACTTGTTGAAAGCATGGATTTCTTTGGTAACACAACAACAACAACAACAACAACACTAACAACAACAGCAGCAGCAACATAAGAAGGAGCTGAAATGTTGGGTGCGGGCCGTGGTTGTTGGCTATTAAATTTTACACAGTTTATGCGCAAAGAATACACCGCGCGCCAACTTGTTAACTGCATCCAAGTCATCATCAACATCATCATCATTTTCATCATCGTGTGCTTATGTGTGTATAGGTGTACACATATACATATATCCATATGTATATGAGCTCTCGTTGTCGTAATTTATAGGCCCGATCGTTTGCGTTTCCCAACCAACAAACAAAAGTGACGCCGTGCTTTTAGCTCAACTTCATGCTGGGCGTTAACTGAGAAGTAATTGCGCTCCTGCTTTACCCTGGCTGCACTCTACTCTGAAATTGGATTTGAAATATGTTGATGGATTTCAGCAGCAACCAACATCAGCAAAAATGAAAAACAACAGCAAAAACCAGGACAAAACAAATTACCTGGCAGGGATGTAGTTACAAGTACCGCACATTAAGATTGTCATTTGCCTTGCAAATCCAAATGGGCTCCCTACTCTCATCGAGTTATCACCGATAAATGTTATGATTTACTCAATACACGAGAATATTGCATGTACTTGTTATAATTTTCCTTTACTTCTACGCATACTTATATGGATGGAATTCTAATTAAACTTGTACTTGTACACTTGTATTTTCACCATCGTGATGTCGATTAGATTAATTGATCACTCATTTGAAGTTTCTTTACATTGTATTCGTATGAAGAAAGAGAAATATGCCCTTATTCCTCATATCCAAATGTATTTTACAGAGTCTTCAAATTTGAGGTATCTTTTTAAATTTGCATCCATTTAGGAGGCACTAAATTACATCGATGTTTTCATGTGTGAAGAAAATACATTTCGGTTAGTTAAAATTGTTTCATTTCCCATTTCGGCTGAATAAAATCCTATAGAATTGTTTGAAAAGTCAATGAAACCAAAAAAAAGTTATTTACAATATTACAATTTATGTCTTTCATTTAAAATTTAAAAGATATCATAAATTTAAGACCCTTTATATAGAGTATCTTTTTCTCATATTAATGATGCTGTTGTCTCTCTATAAAAGAAATCTTTGCGGTTAACTCAGGGTATAATTCAAGTGTCACATTTTCGCTCTGCCGCTTAAGTTGCTTTCCAATCACTTTGAATAATAAGGTTAACATATAGGATGTAAAGGAAAAGTACATGCGGGTGATCCTGGAACCGATATCAGATACTTATATCCCGCTTTAGTTTTAATTTCTTGGACACAGGTCGCTTTAATTCACAGATTGTCATCATTTTATTAGAAGATTTTAAATTTACCTTCCTTTTTGGGAAAGTTGGCCCACTATTATCTAACAGACTTATGACGGGATCATTGAGTACTACTTACTGTACTTTTAACTGAATCTTTTATTATTTGAAATATATCATTGGTGGAATGGATTGCCTAGAATAAATATAAATTCATTAACTCTCTACCAATTTCGATGGTTATATAAATTACTATTATTATTCCATAATTTCTTTATTAAATTTAAACTTGTTTATCGCTAGGTGGCTTTAACGTCATTTGAGTGACATCTGTGTGTTAAAAATTGCAACGAGTACCCTTGAAAAGTAACGTGTGCCCTCGAAAAAATGATTTAGTTGGCCATAATAGCAAATGACCCAGCAGCGCCATCTATTTTTCTAACATTTTATTGTAAATGACATATTGATGGCGCCGTTGTGCAATTATTACACTAAAAAAGCTGACAGCTCCAGAAAATGTAATTTTTGTAACAGTCCCGAACTTTTTTAAACATTTGAATTTTGTACATTTTTGAAACAATAAAAAAAAATAAACTTAATCTCATTAAATTGAAAGAAGTTGTGGATGCTAAAAGTGTACTGACTCCCGAAATAAATTAACAGCTCTTCAGTGCTAGAATAATTGTTATAATACGCTTTCTACAAACAACCTAGGGAAAAGAGAAAAAAAAAGCAAAAAGTATATATTTGCTACTTATTTAAGAAATCTTTACTATTTTTCTGTGAACGCTTGAAACTAGGGATGCAAATACAATAATAAATTAACAAGAAAGAACATGATCTTCTGAACGCCTACGATTAAATTCCTTTGTAGATATATGGCTTAAGGTTTTGAAGATATTAGAGACTAGTAGTTTGCATAGAAATAGACACACGGTCATGGCTATATGGACTATACTCGTCTAATGATACTGATCAAGAATGTATGTATATACTTTATGTGGTTGGAGATGTGTCCTTCACTGCCTTACACATAATACTACTCTGTAAGGATATAAAAACATTAAAGTATAGAAAAATATTAAAATAACTTGAGACTTTCCCATTGTTCATCGTAGCCAATTAAACTACTTAAACTACTTTAAGGTACTAAAACACAAACCGACATTTTACCACACATCGCAAGATTGTAACTCTGAAACGTTGCTCATATTTTTGATCATCAGCATGAACTCAGGCAAAAAAAAAAAAAACATTCCGTAAAACTTGAAGCTTGCATAAGCATATTTGCCGGATGAAACAAAACTCAAGGAGAAGGCTGAGGTGTTCTGTTAGGAAAATCTACGTTCCAACGATGAGTTTAGGGAATCTATATGATTTTGTCATTCTGTTTTTTTTCGAAACTAACCTAAATGGTTCCATATTAGTACGAATGATTTCATCAATTTAGCGCTGCCTGATGAACAAGTTTACTGCACTTTCAGACTTTTCACAAGAAGTTGTATGTAATCTATTAATCAAACTGATTTTAAATTTCATATATAAATTTCAATGATAAAAGTTTGATCAATTGTGTAAAAGAACAAAAAGGATATTTTCTTTTATTATTTATTATCATTTTTATATTTAATTCCATCTTATTTAACTAATAATTAATAATTAATGCTAAATATTCTCAGTATATTTCAGTTTTTGCCAACCGTTGCGTTGTCGTTTCAATTCCCTAAAACTGTTTGGCAATCCGTAGAAAAAATAAATAGATAATCCTAGGACAAATACAATAATTTCATTAAAATAATAAATACAGATTCTTCAACTATTATAACAAAATAAACTACGTGTAACAAATTAGAAACTAAATTTTGAGACTAGTTTACAAGTGTGAGACATCACTGCATGCAATCACTACAAAACAAAAAAAAAAAACCCCCAAAACACTGTATTTGTATTAGGAACAGTTTAAAGGCCCAACATCATGGTATTGACTGAATTACTAAGCAATGAAGCAGCTGCTCATGTATGTTCTCCTCCTGGTACTGGTTTTAGTGATTTTCGAGCTTTGACTATGATGTCCTTGAGATCATAACCACCCGACACATTCAGATTGCTTACAGAAGGTGCCTCTGTACCTAAATCGATTTCAGTATGGTCAAAGTCATGGTCTTCTATCGTATTGTGATGCTCTGGATCAAACTTTGGAGGCTTCGGAATAGTGCCAATTTCACTGGTTTTGTCATTTTGATCATCTATTTTTGATTGCTTGAAACTGTTACTGCTTTCTGTATTGGAATTTGGTTTCGACATTTCCTTGGACGATTTGCGAATGTTTGGTGGTTTTGGTAAACTAAGAATCCGCATTAACTCTTGCTTAAATTCCTCGTTATGCAAAGGATCAGCAAAAACTTTAATTGGTGATTGGTGACATGTGACAGGTGAATTCTGTGAAATTTGTATTTCCTCTTGATTGTTTGTTTGAAGTAATTCGCGCCTGAATTTAAATTTAGCTCGTAGTTCATCGCGCCAGTCTGTAAAGTTATTCTCGATTTCCACTTCACGTACATCTTCGAGATGACCTTCAGAGGAATCACTACTGCTGCTATGCACAGTTGCTACTGTTGTTGTCTCAATGACACTCGGGTACATCTCAGAGTCTAGACTATAATGACGCCCGAAAATGTAATCGTTCACTGCCGACGACGCTAAATTATCATCTTCTGCTTCAAGAACATCGTCTAATATGGCTATGACTGAGTTCTCATCGTCCACGGGCGTTGAGTCGCCAACATCGTTATTATCTCTGCCTAATGTGGCTGTGGAAATGTTGCTTTTATTGTCCTCTATATAGAAAACATTTCCATTTGCATTTCTCATTTCAATAAGATCGTCACCAACATCGTTAAGATTATGTATTTCATCTAAACTTCTAACGGAGTGTTCATTGCTTATGTGACCATCGAGACGTTCGTTATTATTAGCTTGCACATTTGCATTCGCCAAGTGACCATTAGCCGTGTTAGTGCCGTTAGTGGGTTCATCATTATATCGGAGCGCTTTCAAGAAAGCAATACGCACTGGATTACGCTTTGCAGGATTTCTGCTATCGTACATCCAACTACATGCAACAAATATGGGCAAACCTGTCCAGTTTGGCAAATTATGAGTGGGTTAGGTTAGGTTAGTATTCAAGTCATGCAAATAGTCTAAATTTAAGTCAACTTTAGATCTTAAATAATTCATGCAACTCAAACAAAAATAAAAAAGAACGGAATTTCACAAAATACAATACATACCCATTATCATCCAAACGGCAAAACGGATCCAAGTCATAACATCCAGTTGCAACATTAAAGAAATATTTATAAAGATGCTAATCGCAGGTATGATGGGTACGAATGGCACTCGGAATATGCGAGAACAAGGTTCTCGCGGCTGCAAACACATCAAAATCAGAGTCAAGGCAATGAGTATTAACATTAAGCCAAGTAGCACCAAAGCCCATGTTTGATTCTCCACGATTTCATCGTAAGCGTACTTCAGCATTAAGCTGATGCCCACAGAAAGAAAACCTTAAATGAGTAAATAGTTAAATAATAAGTCCATGCTTTAAATTTACTATAGCCATTACTACTTACAGAAGAAAGTAATCAGAGTACCCACTATGCGTGTCGATATTTTGTTAGGTGTGCGTGTCCGGCGCACATTAAATAACTGAGCAAGAACCGCGTTCAGAGTCACTCTAGATCCTGATGATGTCAACATGGAATTCTCTGTCAATGTTACTTCCTTACTTTCGAGTTCTGGCGACAAGTCTTCAGTACTTTCATTGTACCGCAAAATTAACACAGAAATGGCCACCACGCTGTAGGCCATTAATGTGCTTAAAGATAGTAGATTGACCAATTGCTCCAAGTCAAAGAGTCCGGCGATAATGGCAGTGAAAATAGCTCCACATAAAGAGCCCGTAACAGGTACACGATAACGTGGACTGACTTTTCCCAGAAATCGGAACAATAAACCGTCTTGTGCCATTGAGTAAAGAATACGTGGCAGAGGGAACAAAGCCCCAAATAAACTGGCCTGCAAGCCGACAAGTCCACCTAGTGAAACAATCCACTTGGCTACTGGCCAGCCAACAGCCTCAAAAGCATATGGTAGTGGAGCATTTGAATCCTGCATATAGTAAGGCACCATCAAGGTGAGCACGGTTGAGATGCCAAAGTAGCATAGAAAAATGATGAGCAGAGACAGTAAAATCGAACGGGGAATATTCTTGCGTGGATTGCGGACTTCTTCGCCTGTGGTAGCAATGCAGTCAAAGCCCACAAATCCAAAGAAGCAAGTTGCAGCACCCTTAATTGTTCCAGCAAAACCAAATGGAAAAAATCCACCACTACCAATGTTTGTGGCATTCACTGTGGTCACATCCACAGACCAGTTAGATAAATCAGCTAAAAGCAAAAACCATTTATCATTAAGATAAGCCAACAATGACATTGTCAGTTTATTTACCTTTCCAGGAGCCAAAAACGATAACAAACAATAAAATGGAAATGTTCAAGCAGGCGAAGACATTGTTTGCCATCGCCGATGTCTCAACCCCAAACGCCAATGCAACTGAAACATACCATCAAGTTAAATATGCAATCATATTGGATAAAGAATTTAATGTCTTACAACCAAATATTATGACCAATACAAATGCCAAGAAATCGAAATAACTGCCCAAGAAATTTACATTAATTGGTGCCCATTTAGCGAATTCTGTCTTTAGTGTATCGTTAGTGAGTGTATCAAGGTAAAGACTGATGCCTCGACACACACTTGCTGTACCAATGACATATTCCAGTATAAGGATCCAACCATTCACAAATGCAGCAAATTCCCCAATACAAACGTAGCTATAAGCATAAGCTGAACCAGCCTTCGGTACACGAGCGCCAAGTTCGGCATAGCAAACTCCTAAAATGAGAATTGATATTAATAATTTAACTTATTCGTCAAAATGCAAGTGCCAACAAACCGGCCAATAATGAAGCTATGGCAGCAATAGCAAATGATATCATTACTGAGGGTCCTGCCTGTTCTTTGGCTATTTGTCCTGCAAGCACATAAACACCGGCACCTAACGTAGAGCTAACACCGAGTGATGTCAAATCCCAGAGACCCAAGACCCGATTCAACTTCGTCTCGACATCGGTACCATCAGAAACCACAAATTTACGTCGAGTCAAGACCCTCCAATACGAAGGCTGTTGAACCATTTTTGTTTACAGAATTTCTTTCTTCCTTCTTATAGCTGAAAATTATGTATTTGAAAAGATTATTTTATAAATACTCAATTAAGTTATACAAAATCTTAATAATTTAACATATTTATGGGACCTTAGTGGAAATATTGAAGTCTCCATGTGCCTTCATAAAAAAAATTGTACGGAACCCGTGTGAGTTTGTCTCGCACTTGGTCGATGGTCGATTTTAGTTCCAAATTTAGTTACAGCGCAGCATCCTGCACAAATAGGACAATAGATGCAAAAGATTTAAGAATTGGCATATCGGATAAATAATTTATAAAAATTTCTTATTTAGGACCTATGAAGGACCTTTATTAGGACCTTTCAAATATACAAAGCCTCACAAAACTCTTCGAATGTTAAGAATTAATATTCGAAATATTAAGCAAATACCAAGCAACCCAAGATCGTGGGACTACTGGATTGTATAGATGCCATACAAATCAAAATGTTTCTTGTATGCGGACCCATTTAAGTTTTTGAAAATATTTTAGTTTTAGTATTTGTTGCGAAACTCGAGAACGTTTGGACCACTTATATTGATTTTTTTTTTTTTTTTTTTTTGGTTCTTGGCTACATTTGGACTCGTAAGGAAGTGCTGCTGTTGTCGATATGCAGAAAGTTTTTATTACCAAAATATTTACTATATTGATTTTAATCATTTTTTATTTAAACAACAAAGCAAGAACACAGCAACATACACCAGAATAGCTAGTTTTCTATATAGTGAAGTTTATCAGTTGTAGTATGAAACATAGATATGTAATTTTTATTGAACCAAAGTTAATGTTGTAAAGTAAAAGTACACACTAAATACTCGTTTATCAAGAAAACAAAAACTAAAAAGTGAATTCTTTCTTGAAAACCCAATTATTTATATATTTTCGAAAATGACTTTTTGAAGCAAAATTAAGTAGGATAAACACTATAGTTACGGAGATATGTATTACAGATGTAATTATATAGTTAACATTGCCAGCCATAGTACAGAGCGGCAGAGAAATGGCTCTCCTATAAAATTTGTTTGTTTTTTTTTTTTTTTTTTTTGGCACATGCAATAATTTCAAGTAAAGGAGTCGATTTACTATGTATGAAATTGATGACAGTATCGCTCTTTTTCACAGAATTGCTTATCATCAAACTTTGAAACGCTTGTATAAACACATATGCAAGATCATATTTTATTCTTTAGAAGTTTGATAGAAGAAATTCGAATTGTTTATTTTGATACAAAAAACAAACAAAATGCACATGCGAAATCAATATCAGCATTTTAGATACATATGTATATCATAATTTGTACTGGTCGCCGTGACTCTCACTAGAATATTTATTGATTCAGATACTCAGAATACAATAATTATGTTCTGAGAAATAATTTTACAAATCTCACGTTGCACATGCAATAATTTCACGCAAAGGAGTCGATATACTATATATGAAATTGATGACAGTATCACTCTTTTTTCACAGAATTGCTTATCTTCAAATTTTGGAGCACTTGTATAAACACATACGCAAGATCATATTTTATTCCTTAGAAGTTTGATAGAAGAAATTCGAATTGTTTATTTTGATACAAAAACAAACAAAATGCACATGCGAAATCTTTATCAGCATTTTAGATACATATGTATAACATAATTTGTACTGGTCGCCGTGACTCTCACTAGAATATTTATTGATTCAGATACTCAGAATACAATAATTATGTTCTGAGAAATAATTTTACAAATCTCACGTTGCACATGCAATAATTTCATTCAAAGGAGTCGATATACTATATATGAAATTGATGACAGTATCACTCTTTTTTCACAGAATTGCTTATCTTCAAATTTTGGAGCACTTGTATAAACACATACGCAAGATCATATTTTATTCCTTAGAAGTTTGATAGAAGAAATTCGAATTGTTTATTTTGATACAAAAACAAACAAAATGCACATGCGAAATCAATATCAGCATTTTAGATACATATGTATAACATAATTTGTACTGGTCGCCGTGACTCTGACTAGAATATTTAATGATTCAGATACTCAGAACATAATAATTATGTTCTTAGAAATAATTATACAAATCTTAATAAAAGTGTTTGATTAATTCGTCGTTGCGAATATCTGTTTTGTTATACTTAGCATTTGTCTTTTGGAAATATATTAGTATGACTTATCAATAACGATTGTTGTTGTTGTTGTTGTCTTATCAGAAGGCGATTCATTAAATCAATGACTTTTTGATTTGGATTTAATTGGTTTGTAATCGCATGAACTCGATTTGATTCAATAAACAAAGCGCATCAAAATGCAATTCAAATGCGCAAAATCATAATGCTCGTATTCTTTCTTGTCTTCATTTTAGGAAGGTGGCATCATTTAATTTGTATATATGAACTTTGATTGATTGAATTTAATTATTATCTATAAGAGTGTAAATACTAAATTTAATTACAAAATATGTACTCATATCATAATAATGACTAATTTTTGGTTAAACACATTTTGATAAGACTTCCATCCAATTCACGTCACTTATTCCAATAACAAATACAAGATAACACAGTAACACAAGTGGGTCCAAGTTAAGATATGTTAGATGTTAGATGCTTATTACATTTTATGTTTTTTTTTTTTTTTTTTAGTATTTACTGAATTTCCTATATAATACATAGGACTAACAATAACGTTAAAAATCTTATAAAACTAATACACATGTGTCCCTCCTACAATGAAGAGGAAGGAGTTCACTTGGCACTACGAGCCTCGAATTAATCAGATAATCTCTTCTCAATCGTCGTTTAGAAGCAACCAGTTCTTCAATTTCCCTATTTGAGAACGATTTTCTATTGAACTTGTGAGCAACAATCCCAGGCGTTGATACCTCAGCTGCAGCTACCAATACGGAACTTAATTCATTAACAGATTTGTCAATATCGCTTTCAGAGTTGATCGCAGGTGCAATTTCAATGTGAGAACTAATATACTTTTTATATTGCAACCAATTAGTTTTCTTAGATATGAGTCTATAAGGGCGATCCTCAAATATTGGAAAATCGAGTAAAACGATATCAACGGGGGAGTGATCGGAAGAGAGTTCATCATGAGTAACTGCTGATATGAGGTTTCTTGGTATATTTTTTGTGATACCGAAGTCGATGATATCAGGAGTTTTTCTTGGATCCGCCGGCCAGTATGTAGGCCTACCCGGAGAAACGAAGTCTAGCTTGTTTTGACAATTTACAAAAGTGCTGTAAAGTTGCCGGCCTTTTGGATTTACTAAACGTGACCCCCAATAAGTGTGTTTAGCATTATAGTCACCGGCCGCCAAAAATCGTGCTCCAAGGCTATCAAAGAAATTTTTAAAAACATCCGCAGATATAGCAAATCGTTGAGGACAATATACAGCAGATAACGTCAGATTACCATAACGCATTTGCAACCTGACCGAAGTAGCTTGTAAATAACTAGATGAGTACGACTCTAGGGTTTTATGTTAAATGTTAGATGCTTATTACATTTTACGAGTATATTTGTTTTATTTGTCTTTTGTGGGTGGTTTTTGTTTAAATATCTTTACTAAATTTAACTGACCATCACTGAACTTTACTTGAAAGATAAATTCATAAACCAATTGTAAATTATTGTAATTTCCTTTTTCATCACTTTAAATAATTCTTTTGTAATCAAAAAATCATTTGTTATATAAATAAAAAACAAAAAAAAAAGTATAAGAAAAATTTCTTACTTACCAGAATAAAGTATCCTCGTTCAATTGTTCGCTAAGATGATTATTTGATCGCAAAACTGCCGTACTCAGCTGTTTTTATACTGAGTATTCCTAAGTATAATTGTCGGACAATATCAATATGTTTCCAAAGCAAATATTGACAATAATTCTTCGCCTTTGTATGTTGCTCTAAATACTGCGTAATATTTGTCTTACTTAATAAATTATATCAATATTTTTCTTTTGTACTGTTCATTAAAATGTAACTGTGTACGGTTGAAGAACTCGAAACGAAATGAATCGAAACAAAGTGACGCCTAGACGTCATATACACTAAACTATACTTTAATAAAAATGTATTGTATTGCAATACGAACAATAATACAACCGTCACTGTCGGTGGTCAGCAGGCGTCTGTGTCTCAGGTTTTCCTCAAGATTCAGTTTTCTTAAAATTCGCACTTCCAAAGAAGATAAGCGCTACAATCGAGCGCATCCCGAGAGACAATAGAGTAAAGAAGTCATATAAAAATGATAAGAGTGAAGTGTGAGTACGCGAATCAAGACGAACACCGCCATCGGTACCGTTGCAACTGACGAGCTGTGATTAACATACGTTCATGCTTTTATTATTATAGCGGGGGTAGGCAATTGGATATTTGAACTTATAAGTAGATACATTGCAGGTACATAAATAAAGATTTGTTCTAAGCTCTTGTTTTTTCTTTTTGTTCTCAATGTCAATGTAGGTGCATATGTCGTATCTCAATTAGAGCGCGCATCTAAATACATACAAACATAATAAATATGATATAGACATATACCCGTATATCGCATATACTTATTTTTGCATCTTCATTTGTTTGCAATTCGATCTGATCCGGCTTTTGTTGTTTATTATTTTGTTCACTTACTAGTAAGTATCTTACATCTTAGTTAGCATTAACACAATCACATCTTTTCATGTTAACTTACTTACTTACTTATTTTGTATTAACACACACAAAACAAATACAAAGATAGATAGATAGAGACACTTGTACGATTTGGAAGAATGTTGAATATTGTCAATAGATAAGAATGATTTAACCTATTGTTCTTGCGGATCGCGATTTGTATTGCTCTTCCACCAGCATTAAAAAAACACTTTCGCTCGCGATACTTCAATTACCTGCAAGTTCATTTAACTCACGAAGGTATTACGTATGTTTTTGTAGTTCACTCGCTCACTGCTAATCGTCGACTGCCTGCGGATGAGAATATTAACTTGCCTTAGTGAAACGTTCTATCTAACTAACTGCTTTCCAAATTGAGTGGTTTTTATCATGAATGTTTTTGTCATTGTTGCTGTTGTTGGTCCCCGATGCGATCAACGATTTTATTCTCCGAACTCAGCGTTTAATGGAAGTGTTTATAGCATGCAGAATTATCTCGGATATGATAAGAGTAAGTTGGGTGAGATACATATCTACATATGTTTCTTGTAAAAAAGATAGTCCGTTTTCTCTCTTTCTCTTCAACTAATACGAGTATCTTATTTTCATATCAAATCATTTAACAAGAATTGCATTTTATGATTTCGAGATTTATTCATATTACTTTCAGCGATCTTATATGTATTGTATTTAATATTTGTATGTAGTAGTAGTTGAGATAGTGTCTTATGAATTTGAATTTTTGGTCTCCGAATTTACTCATAAATTTTAAATTTCGAAATAATGAAGATGTTGGCTTAAGTTAATCAAATGCGTGATCATGAAATCTTAATAATAGTACAATATAATATAATATAAACTACTGCTATAGTGTTCTGATATACTTAGATACAAAGCTATCTTATGTTATCGGTTAGCATGAGTTTTGCATTAATATCAGTGGTAATTCATTGTTGTAGGGTCGATGCTCGTGCAACAAAGCAGATTCACTACTGTCACGTAACATGGTCAAAGAAGTGTTACGTTCTTCCTTTTGACGTAGGCGACTATGACGCAAACCGTAGCTGAGAAAGATTGTCAAACCAATAACAATCCAAACCCCAAAACGCACCCACGTTAGAATGTCGAGTTTAATCATTAAATAGATGTTGATTAGTATGGATATGCCTGGGAGCCATGGTACAAGTGGCACCGTGAACGAGAGTTTGCTGCCCGATGTTGGTTGACGAGAAATTATGAATAGCATAATGATCAATGGTATGCCAGTGATGATGAGCAGTGCAATGTATTGATGTGTCATGCTGGAGATGTCTTCTTCAAATTTGGTAAGGATATGCGAGAAAAGTAAACACCAAATCGCTACAAAAGAAAAAGAAGGTGAGTCATATATTATTATTCATATTAAGTATATTCAACTTACAGAAAAATGTTACCATTAAAGTAACAATTCGTGAAGTTTTCCTTGTGGGCACTTTGGATCCATTCGCATTGAAGAGTTGACGCAATAATGAACAATTCACATCGTTGATATCATTGAGGACGCGCCCATTGCCAACGATTTGGTTTTCTCTGCGTTCATCACATTCATAACGCAAAATTAAGACACAACTGGCCACCATCGAGTAGGCAAGCAGTGTACCAATTGACATCATATTAACCAATTGACTTAGATTAAATATAGCAGCCAATATGCCAGTCAATAGACCAGTGAGTAGTGTTCCCTTGAATGGTGTCTTGTATTTGCTGCTTATTTCACCCATGAATCTAAAAAGCAGGCCATCATTAGCCATGGCGAATACTATGCGTGGCAATGGAAACATAGCGCCCATTAAACTGGCACACAAACCAAACATGGCACCGATCGTGACTACATATTCGGCTACATGCCATCCATAGATACGGAATACATGCGGTAGAGGTGCACTCTCATCCTGTTCATAATAGGGCAGCATCATAGTTAGTACCGAAGAGACACCAAAGTAGGCAAGGAATATCATAGCTAAAGAGACAATCACAGCAAATGGAATGGATTTCTTTGGATTCTTAGCTTCTTCTCCGGCAGTTGCAATACAATCGAAGCCAATGAAACCGTAAAAACATACGGCTGCGCCTTTAATAATACCCGAGAAGCCATAGGGCATAAAGCCTCCATCACCATAACCCTCAGGTACTGATGATTTTGGTATACTCCAATTGCTCGAATTTACTGAAAATGAAAATCTCATATGAGATTGTATTTGGACAAAAGAAAAGCATTTTTAATACCTTTAAAGAGTCCTGCTACAATAACAAATAGTACCACACCCAGATTTAGCATGGTAAAAACATTATTTACTCGCGTTGACTCCTTAGCACCAACCGCAATGGCCCACGAAAAGACAATTGTAACACCAAAAGCAAATATATCCGGATATGCACTAAGTCCCTCGACATTTATTGGCATGTGCGTACCAAGAAAATCACGCATCGCATAGCCGCACAACGAATCCAAGTATGTACTCAGCCCCTTAACCACGCTGGCGGAACCTATTCAGCAAATTAAGAAACATAATATTTAGACCCAAAGTACACAAATTTTCAAATCAATTAATAAAATCAATAAAAATGCCACCACAAAAACCAGCGCCAATCAATGAAATATTTATTGATCACATCGATCAAAAATGGCATTCAGACAATCTGCACATACTCCTCGTACATAAGTAAATAAATATGTATGTATGTATGTAATTGCGATCCAGACATAACCAAAATATTGTGTTATTTTATTCATTTCATTTCATTTCATTTACTTACCAATCGCATACTCAAGAATCAGATTCCAGCCAATGATAAAAGCAATGAACTCTCCAATAGTCACATAGCTGTAAATATAAGCTGAACCAGCTTTAGGAACCCGCGCACCGAATTCCGCATAACAAAGACCTGCGAAAATTGAAGCCACTGCTGCGATCAGGAAGCTTATAACAACCGCAGGTCCAGCGTATTGCTTTGAAACTTCACCAGCCAAAACATAGACTCCAACGCCAAGTGTGGAACCAATACCAAGCGCTGTCAGATCAAAAGCCGATAGAACTTTGGCAAGTTTCGATTCACTTGAATCCTCTAAGGGCTTCTTGCGTGTGAGCACACGATAAACGTTTGTAACGCTCAAAAATGGCATTCTGGAACGAATTCAATTGAAACACCATAAGATTGAACTGATGGATGATATTTCGTCTACCCTGACACAATATGTTATTCTATATTTTATTTTATTTTATTTTTTTTTTTTTTTTTTTTTTTATTATTATTTAAAAGAATTTTACATATTAACACGTCTGATGACATTGGAAGAATACAATAAATATTTAGTGCACCAGTAAATAAAAATAGCACGCTTTGTTTTACAAAAGTGATGAATCGTCGAGTTGATCAATTAAAAAATTATTATACCAATATGAACACATATAAGAACAGAAAAAATATTATCCAAAAATAATCAGTGGCCCGATAGTAAATAGTCTACAAAAAAAAAAAAATTAACTCACGGTTCAATTATCTTTCAAATATCCTGTGATTAGGAGACAAATTGAATATATGTATATATGTATTTCCTGATATTGATCTTGATATGTGGATTATTTAGATATTCCTTTGATATCATAAAAATATAGTATATGCCATTTTCTTTCACAAAATCTAAAACTATAAGAATTTTATTTGTAACAAAACCGAATTGAACTAAACCGTACCGAAGTTGACTTTACGATTTCTAAACACGCTCTGAGCGCAAATTAAGTACTGTAGCGCTTTAAATACAACATGATCGAACGATCGTGGTTCGCGGATCGATCTCAATTCCCAATTTTCATAGAATAGAAATCAGTTGCAAATATCATCTATCGATCGTTCAATAGAAAATGTGTGTGGTGAATTTGTGTTTGTTTGTTATTAATTATTATTTCCGCGATATCGGCGACATCCCTTTGCCTCGTCAACACTTTCTTCAGTTCATTGGTTTTACAATCCTTTATAATATAATAACAATAACAAAAAAAAAACCACAAACGCTTTTGAAAGATTTTAGGTTTTGTTCATTTCAATAGAAATTTTTAAATTGATGTCGGCAAATGTTTACGTTTCAGCTGATTGATAATTAGAGTAACAATAAATGAACATTTCGCAAGCATTTACTAATTCATGTGGTTACCCCAGTGCGTGTCATCAACAACTAGGCAGGACAGAAAAGTTGTGTTCCTATAAATGAATTAACCCACTTTTTCATACATGTACATAAGTACATACAAAACTACACGTATGTATATACTACATACGAATACTCGTATATTGAATAATAGAAAGGTGTCATATTTAATTAGCATCCAATTCAAAACATTATCACTTGTTACTTATTTTATCTTCTACAATTTAGAGTTAAATTCAAGTGAACCAACAAATATTGATATTGATGATTTACGATGGCAAACAGTGGTGGGTGGTGGTGATGCTAAATATAGTTGCACTATCTAAATTTAGACGTTCGATACAATTTGAATGCATGACCTAGAGTCATTTTACTACTACTACTAACTGTATCATTGTTAGAAAATCGTATATTAAAAGTAGATTGGAATACTTACCCCAGTGTCTCTAGTATGTCTTCCATTTTAAATTTTGTCTAATTAGTGAGCTACGTTAAATAATTTCAACTTTTAGATACAATATAATTTTCACATGACACGCGGTCGCTTACGAATATTTTTCATTTGCGATACATTAGTTTAGTTCATTTGAGTGCGAAATATATGCGACGACTACTGAGGAATCATCGTTGCAGCTCAATTACTTTATGGTCTTCATAGTGAAGACGTTGGTTGATTGTTGCGGCAGCAGATTGTTGCTCATGGATACAGCGATTGGGAGAAGAATTGGCCCAAAGAGAGAGAACCATATAGGGTGAAAGAGAGCGGCAGAGAGTGAGCGATACACAAGTATGGACAGCTGCTGCCTTTGTGACAACAATAGAGAGAAGAATCATGCTGTGCTTAGTTTTGGCGCCAATGGTACCGGTAATTCTCTTAGACCTTGAGAGAGAGCAACAGAAACAAATTTTATATAACAAGGTTGTCAAGCATCTAATACTAAATAATTCTTTATATCGTTCATATTTTCCTACAATAATACTTTACATTATGTTAATATTAAAATTCTATTTAATGATTTGTATTTTAGGAAGTTTATTGTTTTTGAATATAATTAATCAATTGAGCAACAATTCCAAAAACTTTGCACTTCTTTACTTGTAGTTGACAAGCCTACTTTACTCTCTATATATTCTTTTTACCGGCAATGCTCTGACATTTCTCATAATAGCCATGAAGAGAAATATTTAGAGTGAGAGCTTACTTATCTTTCCATACAAATTACATCAGAAACTTAAGACATAAGACTCTAGAAATTTGATAATTGGTACAAAAAATTGCTAACGCACATGATATAAACTTCCAGGGCTACGTGCACCATAGAACGGAACCCATTAGCAAGCATGCTGACAACGTAAGTACATACATATGTATCGGTTTAGGAATGATTCATGATATATTGTAGTATGTATGTACATTTGGCCAAACGAAATCATTAACTTTCAAAATTTTATTTTACTGGTTATTTATTTTATTTTTAGAATCCGTTAATTAACATTAAAAATGTTGGAAAGTTTTCATTCCTATTATTTATTGTTGATTTTTATATTTTTACTCACTAATTAACGCTTTAATTCATGAATAATTTTATTTTGTTTTTTTTTTTTTAAAGTAAAGTAAGTTGTGATATAAACATTCAAATAAAAATAAACTCAAGAATTTAATTCACCACACTAAGCTTATATCGTTTGTATTCAACACTAAAAGTTCACCATGTTACTGTTAGACAGCGAAACTTTCACAGAGTATTTTTATTTTATTTTTTTGTAAAACAAGGAAAAGCTATCGTCGCTATCTAAACTCGTTGCAGCTTCAGTCACGAACGATTTTTTACGGTCTTCGGTTGTGTCGGATCTCGGCTTCCATGTGTGTTACACGGTCCTTTGGAAATGCAACAAATTTCGTCGTATTTCAATAAAAATTACCATCAAATTGAAATCAAATTATGTGAAATTGTGAGAAGAAATTCAAGTTTTGGTTGAAACATTAAAAGGACACTCTTTGTGAATAGTATTCGTGCAAAATAGACATAGACATTGGACAATGTCTGTATAAATGCCTCAGCATTGAAGAAGTGAAGGCGCATGCGCCATTTTCGTCGCCTTTGTAAAATTACTTTGTTGTTGTTTACTGTATAATGAAATAGTATTTCATTAAAAACAAAAAAAAAAAAAATTAATTAATTAACAAACAACGATAGAACATCGAAAATTGTAAGATATAAAATTTGGGATGATCCAACTACATATATTACGCTAATACATACACACATCATAATTAAATTAAATACAGATTAAGCTAAAGGATTAAATATAAAGTAACAAGCATACAATCGAGTTGCGTCTACCGCCAATTCTACTAGGCCCCCTCTTGTTTTTCCCTGATCCCTTGCCATAACCAAGGCCCTGTACGCTTACTACTACAATATACATAAGAGCTTTTCGTTGTTACTGTTAGCGTAAGCTTTTCATTCAATTGCTTGCAACTGAGCATTTACTTTGCATCGTTGCCGCTGCTGCTGCTGCGTCTGCCTCTGCCACCACCTACTATAATATCATCAGCAGCCGTCACCATCGTTCGTTCGCATCCGTGTGTATTTTACACACATTCAGTTGTCGACTTTCGTCCGGTATCGGGCTTATCCTCGGAATTGCATTGAGTGTACGTTTATTGCATACGCGATGATAAATCTTTAAAGCTCGGTGTCTTTTATTTTCGGTTTTATTCCTTTACTTTTTCTCCTCTTCTCGATTTTTTACTTTATTATTTTTTTTTTTTTTTTAATCAAAAGAAATTCATCATCCTTGGCATAAGTTAAAAATCTCATAAGTTGGTTGGTATGCAATAAGGATTAACTGAGATTGACATATAATTATACTCATTTATGCATGATGATGATGATGATGATGATAATGAATATGACAAAGATGGCGATGATGATGTGATGATAATCAAAGTAGACTGACATTTTAAGAAGAAAAAAAAAAAAAAAATAGGAAAAAGGAAACCAACTTAAGCACGGCGTTCGTCAAAGTAATATAAGCAGTAAACAGGCAACGCATTCGAAAAGAGAAACTTAAACTTAAGAAACTCGCTTTGGCGAATGTGTGTATCCCAAGTAACTGAAGAACTTGCGTCTTGGCAGTGTTCATTGCACTTGCAGCTGTCAGATACTTCCTAAAGCAAACACACACACACATACACACATGCATACATCAGGATACACGGCTTTCATTGTTCATTCAAATGAGTTGAAAGTTAACACAAAAAGGCGACGACAACGAACAAACGAACGAACTCACACGCTATTTGCATAGACAAATGAAAAAAAGAATTATGCCAAGACACATGCAATTAATTAATAGTAGAATGAGCCAAGAATAGAAATATGTACTTAGAAAAAGCAAAAGAAGTAACAGGAGTCAGACATGCTTAGATGAGCACAAATCATTTTGTTTTCTTCGTCATTTTCATTTTCAAAGAACTCGACTTGACTTGATATGACGTGTGAAGTGCCTCCCAGCCTGGCAGTCCAACTCTGACTGTGTTCGTTCATTCATTTACAAGCCATGGAATTCTTTCCATGCCGTCACTCAATCTATCCATGATTGTAAATATGTGTATGAGTGTTGTTTGGTTTCCTGCCGCAGGACACACATAATAATCTAGTATAGCTTAAGGCACACAAAATGGTTGAAACGCACTCATTTGCACAAACAGACACGTACTTACTCGTACAACACATGATTGAATAAATAGCCGCACAGGACATTCCCTACGATTGTAATATATGTACGTACATACATACATACCTACATACATATGTACATAAACCGAGGCATGCAAACATTGGCGATGCCGTCAGTCAATTTAGTCAGAGTTAAGCACCACAGCAACGACGAAAATAACACCAACATCACTCACATTAATACCAGATACTCGTACATAAATGACAGACAATATGTGGCAATGAGAGAATTGCTTTTGACGATGACAACACAAAGACCATAACAACCACAATCAATATAAACGTATTTTCATAATTAATCAATGCTTGAATAATTTGTTTGTAGCCAAATTAAAACAGGCACAGAACAACATAACGACATAACGACTTTGTTCATCTACTTATGGTATATACCACATACCAATTGGTTTAATCAAGCTATCAGGCACACGTCCAAGCAGGCTGCTATGTTGGCAGGCAGGAAAGAGGGAGACTCAGATAGACAGACGAACGTACCAGAAGCGCCTGCAATGGCAAACAAAATCTCTGCCTAATTTCGCTTTTGGCCACAGATTTGTGGCAAATAAAAATGGCAACTGAATAATCTGTTTGCACACTTGACTTGCACGCCTTGAATTACACCAACAACAACGACAACAACAACATCATTAACCTACCCTAATACCCTCTATTGGTATGTGTATCTATGGGTGGCTTGGGTATATGAGAAACGACTTATGGATGTGTGCTTAAGCATCATTAGTAAAAATACACATTATCGATTACCACCAGTTGAGTTGAGAATATTACTTAGCTTAAACTATAATCTACCCTCTCCCTCTATCATACATACATTTCACATGGCACAGATTGCTTGGCTGCTTTGGTTTTATGTGGTGTCATGGCATAACTTCTGTTCCTTGTATTAAAATTCGAGATAAGGCAATAATAATAATGATGTTTATCAAAAAAAAAAAAAAAAAAAAATCAGAAATGAGCACGAATTCCTTTTTAAAAAATCATAAATATTTTACCGAATAAATTTCGGATGCAAATTTATAATTTTATGACTTTTTGATAGCGCAAAAACAGCATAATCGCAGCATTTCCGTTTTTACTTTGGATCCCATTCCATTTCATCCACCCACTCACTCATTCAGTAACTTTACACAAACAAATCATGATAATGAAGACGATGATGATAAAAAGGATGTGGATGTGAATGTGAATGCCTGGAAGCGTTGACGCCGGCACTAACACCTAAGTGAAACACGTATACCACACACTCGTACACACACAGCTCCAACGAGGCAAACAATAAAAGGCAACAAATGCAAAACAAAATTGATACAAAAAAAAAAATATGAAAAATTTTAACACATTTGCTTGAGTTGTGGTGTGGCTTTCCCTGTAACCTGAATCCTCCACTCCATTTGCAAATAAGACACAAAAAAAAATTATACCAAATTCGCCATTAAAAATGGCACAGCATTTCCAAATATACATTATTGCATACTCATTTTGTGTGTGTGTGTGTGTGTGTGTGTGTGTGTTTGTGTGAATGTTATGAAGGATACTACTTTTGTGGACTGCCGCTGCTGCTGAGCGCTGTTGTTATTTATGACTGATATCATTAAATTAGTAAGCGCACGAAAATATGCTATGAAAAATTGTGCTGAGGCCGACCGACGGACCGCATACGAATTTCAAATAATCCCAGCACCATACTCCACTACTACTATTTCACTCTACTCTGGTCCTCTATAAGTCTATAGGATTAAATATCTCACAACATTGTCTCGAAGGACATATTAACTCTGATTTGAGCTATGCACATGTTTCTGCTTTTTTTTTTAGGTCGCAAAACAGTAGAGACATTTGTGATTTGGAATATTTTGTGCTTTTATTGCACAAATTTGCAACGACAAATTTTAAGGAAAACACAAGAAAAAGAAAGAGGAAAAAGATTTTAATAATAAGAAAACGAAACATTTATCATTTAAGCATACCCCTTACCACATTTCATACTTACTCGTCTACCCAAATACAAATCATGTATGCAGCATCAGCAGTTACAGCAATTGTTTGTGTACATATATTTGTCAGATGTTGTGTTTATTTGCAATTACGAGAAGTTTGTCTGCCAACATAGTCATCATCGCCATCATCTCCATCAACACCATCATCATCATCAACGTCATCAACATCAAAATAATCAACATTATTGCAGTCGTCTCAAGAATTCTTCGTACTCTTAGGACAACTTTTGCTGTGGCTGCCACTGCCATGCCTGGAGCCTTGATTCGAGCAGCATAAGAAACAACTCTACTCCACTGAAGGAAAGAAAAAACAAATATGCAACATTGAAATAATAATTACAAATGTTGCACAATAAATTGCAAAGTAAATACGGTAGCAAAAGGCAAGGAAAAAATAGTATGGTATAGAGGAGTAGAGAAGCGCATACAGAGGAGCCCGATGAAGATGATGATGACTCCGACAACGGCAACGGCAACGACGACAAAACAAAATTACTTCCTACCCAACACAAAAGAATTCCGTAAATACATTCACTGACACTCACACACACATACTGTACACTACAGTAAATGAAAGAAGTAATGGCTCAAGTGTGCATTGTGCGAATGCGTTGCCTAAGTGTAGGAGTTTACTTCATGAGTATGAATGTGTGTAGGCGTTCAGACGGATGGAGTGCAAGTGAGAACATTTCTTGTCAAAATGAAAAATCAGACAGCATTTCCCGCGGCACCGGCAAAGATGTGTAATTGTATGCATTGCCTGCTGCTGATGTACATACAAATAGCCCAGCCTAGAAGTGGATAGCAAAAAAAGAATGTTACTTCACATTCGAATGATTGTTCGTTGTTGTGGCTCGGGAATGAAGTAGTAAATCGTGTAGAACATTTCCCAATAATAATAAACGTAATATACGTCGTGTATTTATTATTCAGGGCCCAACTCACAAACTCCGTTCATATAAAATTTGAATCACAAAGAATTGCATACTTTCAGGCGCTTACAAAATTTTATATTCTTCTAATTTCAGCTGTACTTGACACAACGACACAATGTTGTCTCTATGGGTAGATCCTACCACATATCAATCAAAAATTATTTAGAATATTTTGGAACATCTAACAAAAGACATCCCACCAATTGAAAATGGTGGAATCCTCGAGCCTGGGAAGAGCGCCACCCAGCGCTCAGCAACCCATACCGCAACACTCACCGTCGGGTATGCGTTGCGGTAACTTAGAGACGCGTGTACGTGGAGCATGGTACCGCGTACTGGTCACACTTGAAACTGATTTTCTTGCCATCAGTTTGGATGAGTCTTGTGACTCTGCTGTTGCTGGTGATCAGTCGACAACGCTTAACGGAACGCTTGGGTAAGAAGAACTTATCGAATTTAAAGATACGATAAGTAATAGGTCATTGCAACTTTTTAGAAGTAACCACAGCGGTGGCCATAATGGCTCAATGGCTACTTCGGCCTCCATGCAAGGCATGAACACATCTACGGATACTGAGCTGGATGCAACTGAGAACAGCGACCATATGCTCAACAATAATACAGTGGACAGCGGCGGCATGGACATGTGCGATGTACCTGATCATGTGGCAAATCAAAAGCGTCATGTACGCATTATTAAATCGGATAACAATGGTTTGGGCATATCGATAAAAGGTGGACGTGAGAATCGAATGCCAATTTTAATTTCGAAAATATTTCGTGGCATGGCTGCAGATCAAGCTAAAGGATTATATGTCGGCGATGCTATTCTTAGTGTTAATGGTGAGGAGTTACGTGAGGCAACCCATGATGAGGCCGTGCGAGCTCTGAAACGCGCCGGTCGAGTTGTCGATTTAGAAGGTAAGTAACCTCATTCACTATATATTTGTATAGTTCTAGTTGTAGTGGTAGTTCTTGTTGATTATTTCTTTAAGGAATTGTCAAAAAGTCGATTGTGTGTTTGGTATGTCAATAGAAGAAGAAGAAGTTGATAAAGAAAGAAAGGATATAAAACCACATCAAACAAATGACAACTGACTGAATGAATCAACGAACTAACGAAAAAATAAACCAACAATAGAAAGAAATAGTAAAAGTAGAAAGCAAATTCATTTTACTTTCTTGATTCTCAACTTTATTTGCTTAAGACATTTACCAGGTTGAAAACTTCTTCACCACAATACACATACTGAACTGGGCTGGACTTGTTTGTGCGTCCCTGATGTTCATGGATAGCATATGCTCACTTGCAAATGACCAATAAAGAAGAAAGAGAACGCAAAAAATAACAAGAAAAAAGTAAGAGAAAAGACAACTAACAAGTAAACTAGAAAAGGGGATTACTTAGCTAAACGAACGAAAGTATAGACACAAAGACAGACCGTCAGGATAGATGGACTTACTGCTGTAGTTGGCATAACTATATTCTTCCATCTTCTATCGTCCATCGTCCATTCCTGATGGCTTTCACATACAACACAAACAACTCGCTCACTGTTTGTTTACTTGGCAATGAGTAATGAGAAAAGTTTTCCTTTATTCCCGAGCAACAAGGAGGAAGGAATACGTTAAAAGTTCAACGATAACCGGAAAAAAATAACATTTTTCCGAATTAACAAAATAACCAAACTGCCAACTAACAACTGAAACCATACCGACAATGACGACGGCTTTGTATTGATGAAGAGATATGGATTTGCAATATATAGTACACAAAACTAACTAAACCGGATGCCTTACAAAAGCACTTCCGCCACAACTCATGCAATAAGATTGAATTGAAATAGAAAAGAATTTTTTCTTACGAGTATTTTATTTAGCGTTCACTTCACTGCGCCATAACAAAAAGAACAAAGAAATATAACCCAACCAACCAAATCACCTTAAATCCTAGTTAACCGTCCGCTCTTGTGGTGGCGCCTTTGAGGTACCGCCAGGTAGATTTGCTGTAGATTGTTGCCATTCGCTGGCACAAAGATTAAACGTCCACTACGCAAGTTATTTAGCTGACCTAATATCTCAATTTGAGGATCAATGTTCTCACCACTCGGTGGGGCTAATTCATTTTCTTCATCATCGTCTACTTCGATTTCTGGTACACCATAAATCTCTTTCGGTACATGTTCTTCTTCTGTTCGAACTTCCGGTGGGCCATAAGTGTTGTCTGGTGTAGCAGAAGCACCTTTTACATCGACCGTTGTAAGACCTGCCTCGCCAATTGATGCCGCCTCTCCAGAGCCTTCAAAATCAGCAGGAATATCAGCAACAGGTTGACCAGCAGAATCAAAATCAGAAATACCACCATCAGTGGGTGTGATGAAGTCCTTAACCAAATCTCTTGTGGGTGGTTGAAAGTCCTTTGACGGCTTAGGAGCCACTCCGGCTACAACTTCAACAGTATCCTCATCATCTTCCGGAGCTCCTGTTGTAGGCGGCCCATATGTATCCGCTGGTACATGTTCTTTTACTTTCGTCTCGAAATCATCTATGGACGAAAATGTTGTAGGTTCAGGAACAACTACTTTAGGCTGACGTTCGTTGGGCAAATCAAAAGGTATCTGAGGACGGAATCCGGCAGCTGGATACGGAGTTTTTGCTTCTTCATTATGCGGCGTTGTGGCTTCTATTTGACGTGATAATTTAAATTTTCGAATTCCTCGTGCAGAAATATCGCCAAATAAAACTACCGCTACCAATAAAAACTTTAATAAACACCGAATATAAGCGTTCATAGTGAGTTTTGTGAATAAGAAGTACTCGTATCTTGTGAATTCGGAATACGACAAATCGAAAATGTTAACCAAAATTTGCAACACCTACACTTTTATACTGCTTCTCTTTAATGAAGAATCTCATATTGACTATAAATAGATACCCACCAAATGACTGATTTCTTGCGGTTTTTTTTTTCATTCAGAATTCAGTATTGGTCGCAAGGTCATTGCTGCCGGACGAAGCAAACAATCACATCAGAAATGGGTGCCATCGTCGCAACTAAGTATCCCAACCAAGTATTCACTTAAAGTCAAGTCAAGCAATCAAACTCAATGTTAATTTCAGTTAATCGCTCTCATCACCCTTGCCGACTCTGCTCCAATGCCCCATGCAGATCACGTAGCATTAAGTTCCATTATTTGATGAAGAGACTTTTATTTTCTATTTTGTGTTGTACTGTTGTATTTTATTTGATTAAACCAGTTAAAAATGCATTAAGCCATTTTATATTATTCAATTTTCATAATTCCATCGTATAATAATAAATGACAGAGGGTTGACGGCAAGTGTAATAAATGATTGAATGAATCAATGAACGAACGTATGAATGAAATGTCCTCATTTATAATGTTTTCATAAATTAAATGACAAGTCATCAGCCGATGACCAAATGATATTGATCTACTTTTAACCTAACCCATAACAAACCCAAATTCAATTTTAAACCCAACTACAAATTCATATTCATTGGCAATATGTGCAATATGTTTGTCTTTTGAATGCGCCAGTTTCAATTGTGTAGTTAAATTGATTTTCAAAAAAATATAATTGCACTCGCTTGCCATCACTCCAGTAGTCATAGAACCCATCATAATCAGTAGGATGCATTCACTCACTCCTTTACAAATTTTAGATTCACTTATTTCTATAGGGGATTTTTACATAAATCCATGCTGTATAATATGAATATATACTATCCGTGTGTATCTGAATTTATGTATTCATGTGTGTAATTTCATTTTACGATGAACAATAACAATCACAACAAGGAAAAAATGAAAAAATGAAAAACATGAAATTGCTGATTTTGTATTTTGATGCAATTTTTGTCTTTTTATGGTTGCTGACATTATAATCAAACATTTTTTTTTATGGCTGCCGTGACTTAACGCAACTTAAATGAACCTAAACTATTCGTACAAAGCATTCCCACCACCAACAACTCCACCATCATCATCCTTCCTCACCCATCATCCCCATCAATGCAATCATATTTCATATGATGGTCAGTGCGTATTACAAAATGAATTTTGTTATTTTGTATTGTTATGAAAGGACGGGACGGACCCTTCTTCGTTGTGATATGTAGGATGTGATATGTTGTGATGTTTATTCTGATCAACGCATTAAAGAAAAACGAAAGATAAACTGCTTAAAATCCCATTTTTCACATATGCGAGTGACAACAATTTGCCTTCTCTGGCATTTAAAGATTGGCTTCTGTTGACTGCTGTTGGCTTTCATTGCTGCCAGTGCCACATCCTGTGCGGCATAATTCATAATTTGCCATCGCTTGACATTCGTGACCTAAGAATCTCGTTCTTGTTTTTCCTAACTAACATCTGGTGCTGAAAAAAAAAACCATACACACTCATAGTTATAGTTATAGTTCTAGAAATATTGTACTATTCAAGCGAAGAAGAAAGAATCTTACACAAGGACACCATGGCACCACCTCGATGACCATATTTGAAAGCATGTGAAAATAAATGTGTGTGTTCTTTTGGGTTAGAGAGTATTTGGGCGTGGTGGTCTGGACTTACCCAAAGTAGTTGTTGGTCTGTATGATTTCTCTTCCTCTCCAACTTCCGGCCACATCATGCTGGGCAGAACAGATGAGCCTATGACGGCGTCGTCGCCGCCGCTGCCGCTTACGATTTCATTGTAATTTAAATGAGCCAAAAACTTGTGCTGTATGATTTCGTTGTCGTTCATGCGTCTATTTGGTTTTGCTCTTTTGTCGCCCTGGCATTGTTATGGAGAAGCAGCCCTTCTGGCCAAGTGTCACCGCCAGATTTTGCCAACGACGACGACGACGACGTTGTGCATTTGAATAGCAATTTACAGCACACTCAAAATCATTCTTTCCAAAGTCCATCCTCTCTGGCCACTCTCTACCGCTGTCACATCCGTTCATAAGTCTGTCTAACTGTCCCTCTGGCCGTGCTAAAAGTTTCGCAGCACTTTTCTTCTCTGTTCTATTCGTCGCCATCATCATCATCATCATCAGCAGCAGCAGGAGCAGGAGCAGCAACATCAGGATCAGCAATTCATTCAGCGCCAACTTTTTGTAACTTTTAACGCACGATTTGCAAGGAGCAACGCCTGAATTTGATATCATATTCCGATACCCGCCCGTTTTACGCTAAACACACAACTCCACCCATTGACACGCCCACACTTTCTGTCAGATTTATGCGGGCGAAAAGGTGCAAAAAGTTGACTTAACATTTTTCTTCCTTTCCCTTTGTTTCCCTTTTTTCCTCTCTTTTTCCACAAATGTTGCAAAAGTCCTTTCCGGTTTCCGGTTTGACTTCTCCATACTTGCTTACCTTGCGCCTTAGCTTGTTGCTACTTCTCCTTCTGCTGTTGTTGTGATTTTAGAAGGTCCTAGGTCCTTTCTCGTCCTCCTCATTCACTTCTCAACAACACAAAAAAAAAAAGTAAATAAAATAAAACTTTTTGAGAACTTTATTTGCAGTTAAATGTAAAATTTACACAACTTATTATTGTTGTTGTAAACTTGAGTTGAATTGTTGCTTTTATTGTTGTTTGTTTTCGCCAGTTAGATTGTTGTTTTGCTTTGTTTGTTTCTTTGTTTGGTTTTTTGGTTATTGTTGGGTTGTTTTCTGAGTGTGTTCCTTCTTCGTTTTTGTTTATAGAAAACATCAACTTAAAGCTCAGCTCAATTCAACTCATAGAAAATCTAAAAAAAAAAAAAAAAAAAAAACACAAAAAACAAAAATTAAAACTCCTAGATGCATTTTTCTCTCTTTGAATTTTTTTCTGAGTTTTACGCTCCCTTTTCCTTATCCCTCTCTAACCGTTTGATAGAAAAACAAATCACGTATGTATTATTCATGAAATAAGATGAATAAGATGAAAAACAAGAAAGAGTATTAATTTCAGTCCCACCGAAGATTGCATACCTTTTTCATTCACAAAAACGAACTACAAATGGTTACAGTAAGACAAATTTACAAAGTAGAAGAATGTAGATTCTATGGAAGAACTCATAGATTTATATCAGAGCTATTTGTCATATTGTATTGATTGAGGTTAACAATTTGTCTTGAAATTAGATATACAGAAAATCAAGCATCGGAGGGCCCCATTAAATAGAAATAAAATAATAATCGGTTACAATGCAAACTTGTTTTCGAGATAAAATTTTAATAGAGTCACATCTAATTGTCATATAGAAATAATCTCTAGTTTTAACTTCGTTCCAGCTCTTTAATTTCCTTATAACTTCAACATTCGATTCTAAAAATACTTTGCATCAAACACGTAAAGGCTTTTTTCGGATAGAAAATCAGTTTACATACAAAATTTTTTTAAAATAATCATACTTCATACACATTATATCCCGGATCACACAAATAATTGATAGAGCTAACAAAAAATATTTGAAATTTTTCCTAGTTTTTATTTAAACAAAAAATCATAAAACGAATCGAAATAATAACTTAAACAAGATTTATCTATAGAGCCAATATTACATGAATATGTTTAATGGGGAAATTATATGTTATTAAATTAATTTTTTTTTTTTTTTTGATTTGATTGCCAAGGCTTCGGCTTTCTTACATAATAAAATTCAAATTTTTGGGAGAAATAATCTTTTTCTTGAAAAATGTTTCTATATCTTCCAGTAATTGAAATACTACTACTACTATAATATAATAGAGAAATATATTAATACTGTGCATTATGTTATAAAATACAATGATAATCATCTAGTACTACAATATATTTTGTCACCAATGCTTTTCTCCTTCAATGTGTTACAAATATCACGAAAAAGCTTTAATATCTATTCACACTATGCATGTGCATATTATGAAAAGTATACACAAGAAAAAAAAGGTTAACTTCGGAAATGTCGAAGCTGTCATATTCTTCACGCACCTCTAGGAAACGTTTCTGTGATGAAGTATTTCATTATTGTAGTTAATGTAACTTACGTTAAAGTTAGAGTCTGTAACCATATAGCATTGCAACTATACGATCCAGTATTCCTAGGGTCTTGAAATTCACATGGTTAGTGAATATGGATACCATCCAAATTTCAATTCGATAGTACAAAAAACAATAAAGTTTATCTAATAATCAGATGAATTTGAATCGGTGTTTGTATGGGAGCTATACGATCCAGTAATCGTAGGGCCTTGAACTTTACAGGGTTGATCAATATGGATAAGACACTTATAGTATTCCAATTTCAGTTTTATAATACAAAAAAGAAAAAGTTTTTTTTAATAAGAACAGGTATTTAAATTTGGATTATATGGGAGGTACCACTCCTAGTTGTCTGATTTGGATTTCTGATATAGACAAAAGTACAGCGACTGGTGAAAAGAAAACTTCCAGCCCTCTAGCTCAAAAACTGCGGACACAAGTTTGCATATATACAAATGGACAAATGGACAAGAATATATATAGTCTATATATATAACGCTTCCGACGTCTTATTTTATTCGTTTCAAACTTCATGACAAACTTAAAATACTATTCACTGAGTGAAGAGTATAAAAAGAAGCAAAAATAATAATGGTGCATTGTTGAGTTGGTATTGAAACATTCCAACCAAACGTTTCTTCTCAAAGCATAGCATCCCAACTTAGTCTGCCGCATTCAACATTGTTTAAGTGCACTCTTTCTATAACAACGCCCGATGCCATTGAACTTTATTCATAAACCATCATCGACAACAAAACTTAACCCACTCCCATCTACCACCAATGATGGATTGGATGTTGTTCTAAACATACGAATATATACAGAGTACCCAGTTGGTCTATTGGGATTTAAAATCAAACTCGATTACTGAACCAAATGGAATAATTGTATTCAGTACTTCTGATTTGCCAACTTTGCTATTAAATTTATGCACCCGAGTTTAATTAACGCGTTGAATGCACTCACATAGTATACAACACTTTCAGGCGAAAGCATCTCCTCCATGGCGATGCTCACAAAAATTCAATTTCCAAATCAATCGAGCGAGACGAATAGTTGCAAATACGAGTATTTTCTCATTCCTTACAACTTATTCAACTTGGGTAGCACATGTGTATTTCTCCGCTTAACACTTTGTCGGAAACTGTGGACGGACGTTGGGATAAATGGATAACCACCCGTTACGTCGCATGACAGCCACAGCCAGTCAAGCTAGCGTGAATAGCGTTGTCGGCAAAAGGAATCAAGTAAAATGGAGCGGAAAACTCTAATGAATTTACACAGTTCAGTTATGCAAACTATGAAAGTATAAAATTCTATGGTCGAAGGAAATTTTATACTGTTATTGTTTGAGATGCAACTACAATATTTTATTCTTATATGTACTACTAAGTTTACGTATATACAATAGTTTCCAGCAATTTGACTGAGTTTTTTTTTTCCGTTTGCTAATCCTTCAGTGAAATTTCTGCGTGAAGTAACACCATACTTTCGAAAAGCTAGTATCATTTCCGAAGTGGGCTGGGAATTGCAACGCGCTTTCCTATGTCCACTGGGACCGGGTGCGCCGACATCGCCGCCAGCACCAAAGACAACACCACGCGCAGATACTCGCTACATTCCATTGCAATTGACGCATTTGGCGCGAAATTTGAAGTACATTGATCCGGGTGAGTACTACTAAGTTTCTTTCATTGTCCCTACAATGTCAGTTTTATGAATACATTTTTTTTTTTCTCTGATTTTCTTTTTATTAGAAAATCGTTGCCTCGAGCTACATTCGCCGGATGGTGTACACTCGTGCATTCTACGTGCAACCGATTCGGCAGAGGCTCTTGTTTGGTTCAATGCACTGCATTCGGCAATGTGTGGCAGCACGCAACGTGCATTGTCTGAGGCCAATCGTTCCCTAATGAATGTCATTGGTGAGCTTAAGCATATTGGCTGGTTGAGTCGGCGTCTAAGCGGTAGTGGCAGTGGTAGTGCCGGCGGTAACAGTGGCGGCAGTGGTACTACAAATAGTGGGGGTGCCGTTGAAGTGGTAAGTTTAAATAGTTTTTAATAGGAAACTAAAAGATATGTATGAAATGTAAATATTATATATGTTTTTGCAGCCAAGTGGACGTTCTAGTTCGGAAAGTTCCGATGAAAACGATAAGTGGCAACCAGTATTTGTAGCGGTGACCGAACGGGAGTTCAGGTAAATACATGAAACACAATGTAGAGTTAATTGAGTGAATTTATTCTTTTATGTGGTAGAATTTACGAGAGCGCACCTTGGTCTGTGGAGGCTTGGGGGCGTCCTTTGGAGAGTTTTGCATTGGCAACGACAAGATTGGCCGGCGCAGGAAATAATTCCTCGCTAAATGTAAGTACATACACATTACAGATGCGATCATGGTAAAGTATTTCTCAGCAAATTAACAAAATTCAATTAACGTAGGGCCAACAAACCACGGTTTTCTGTGTACGCTGTGGAACTACAAGGGGCGTTTTGGTTTTTTGGTTACGCTCGGAGACTCATAGGGACATGGCCGCCTGGGCGCGCGCCCTTGTACAGGGTTCGCACAATGCGGTAAACTATCAGAGGGAGTTTTCATTCCGCTGTCTGTACCAAGGGCGGCAGTGTCAGTTGGTTGTGCATTTAAACCGAGGATTCTTTCTGTACGACTGTGGATTTGCAACGGCCTCAGTGCAGACCAAGACTCAATTGTGGCAGTTTCCCTTTGATAAATTAAAAGGCTCTGCCGATGACGGTGCTCGGATTTTATATTTAGATTTTGGTGAAGATGGCGAAATTGTAAGTCATCATTAATTAGCTTTAGATTAACTCTATAAATACCAATTTTTATATATACAATTACATTTTTACAGGAATTGGACATGGAGTGCTGCCCCAAGCCGGTGGTATTTGTGATTCACAATTGTCTCTCTGCCAAGGTGCACTCCATCACTTAATAAAAATTTATCTAAATTTCAAAAACTCTAATAATATCTAGTACCAATTTTTGTAGTTTCATATTAAAAGGGTAGTTTAATGTAAGAAATAAGATAAGATCAATGGAGGCGAGAGAGGATTGGTGAATAATACTTCCTCCGATATCAATACGAATTATAATAGATTTTCCAGGAGCACACGACTACGACTTAAGTAGAATCGAATGATTAATAATAGACAAATAAATATCAATATATATCTCTTTGAATGTATCTAAATGTATATGTATGTATATCTTGTCCTCTTTTATATCAAAACGAATCAAATGTTTGTGAATTTCTTCTAAGATTTTTTATGTCTAATTGCGCAAATACAATAAATAATCTCAGCCAGATTATATGCTAGTATAACGAATATGGACCGCTCTGGTTTAACAACTTTGAACTTTGTTTGAAAATACATATCTGTCGAACATACATACATATAAACAAAACATATTGTATCTTGTACTATCTTTAAACGTAACGTAATTTCATTATCTTAAATTATAAGTCGCACTCTCACTTGTATGCATTCTCACTTATCAATTAAATATAATCTAATTATATATAAAAATTTTGTTACAACGTTTCAACGTCTAACTGTAAGTAGTGTTGGCATCTTAAGCGAGACCCCATTAGATCCAATAAAATTATCATGTGCAATAATATCAAAACAAAAATATAAGTATATTAAATCTACATTTTAAGTTCAAGATCATTTTAGTAAAAATTTACTGTGCAACGAACAACTTGAAATATTCAAGTCATTCGCTACGTGATGGGCAAACCAAGTAAGTTCCGACCATAGCTCATCACATTGCGGCATGTAAACGACCTACAGTCCGAAAATGTAAGGTGGCCATCGACACGATCACGGATTACCTGCTCTTATGGGGGGTTTCTGATTATTCAGATCGATGCTACTAAACACTATTACATTTCCGGAAGTGGACGAATGCGGAAAAATAAACAAACAAATAAATGACCGAACAAATTCTATAGAAGCAAATGGACGATCAGGGTTAGTTTTATGACGAGTCATTTCTGGGGGAATTCTCGAACGAAAGCAAATATGAATAAAAAAAAAAAAGTTTATATAAATAGGCTGTCAAGTGGATGTCAAACTTAGTATTTCAGAATACTTGACAAGAACAACAGCACGATTAAAAATGTACAAAGAACTCAAAGTCGTTGTGACGCTAGTTGCGATCTTTATGGTGTCCTATACTGAAACGGCAGTGTTAAGGAGCGAAAGCTCGAAATTGACGGACCTGACACTTGAGACAACAACACCAACATCAGTCGAGGAAATAGCTACAACAGATGAAGTTTTAGAGACGACTGTGGCCAATGATATTGACTCAGTCTCACCCCTTAGGCAAGATGAGCAGACTACTGTTCCAAATAGAATTGCCACACTAGATCCTGCGCCTGGTACACTTGAAGATATCGTAGTACGTCGCGACAATAGCAATGTTGAAGGTAGCAATGAAAAATCCGGCAAACTTTTGTTACTGAGTACACCGAAGTTGGTCGGGAAACGACCTGAAGAAGAAGTTGTCGAGGAAGATTCCGGCATAGATGATAATGTGGAAACAACAACTACTACAGATCTAGGTGTATCTGAAACTACTACAGAATCCGTTGAGGAAAAAGTTGCAAGTAATGAAGAGGAAGCAAAAAAGTCGGAAAGCGTGACAAAACTATTTGCTGTTAATGCAACCCAGACCGATGAATCTGCTCATAAAGAGAATAATTCGTCAACTGCTGCTGTTGCAGAGAAGGAACCGGAAACTCATAACGACAATATTGCTGCCGCAGTGCTCGTTGAAAGTGAAGCTGAATACTTCTTGACAGATGTAGATGTTGATGCCGATATTGAAGAATTTGGCAGCTTTACACATGTTGGCAGTGAAGAGCATTTACAGCCCATCGTGCAATCAGTGGAGATTGTACCAACGAGCTTCGATGATCCCTTAATTGTGAACTTTGTGCACAATCTGTGAGGATTTTCTATAGGGCGTAGCCTCAATGTTGGCATTATTTTTTATTAAATTGCATGAATCCAAATATTTACGTGGTTAAAATATTTTTTAAGTTTATTAAAATAAAAAATTATTAAAGGAAATATTTGGTTTATTTTTATTCTATGACGTTTAGATCACGTAAGTATGTAGATGTGTCAATGTATTTAGGAAATAACAATACACTGTAGTACTGGCCTTTCGAAATATTCAATGAGCTTTTTAAAATGTATAAAAGCCAACGACTTGGTTTAAGGAACCACAATTTTAACTTAACTCACAAACATGTCAAAGCTTACCATCATGGTCTTAATGGTCTGCGTGGCCGCCAGTGTTAATGCAATTGAACGGCAACGAGGACGTGGTTTCGTACGCTATGCTGCACGCCAGGAGACAGAACTGAAAGTAGTAGCTGCAACCCCCTATCCTTCAGCAGCTGAGCTAAAGCCAGACATTTCATTTGATGAAGTCGAAAATATGGCAACAAATCGAGATGATTTCCAACCAAGTCAAGTTTATGGGCTACCCGAAGGCGAAACAGACACAAAGGATTTTGCTGTGGACTCCACCGATGCACCAGTATTTTTTGGTGTTGATACAATTCCCGAAGATGAAGAGGAAGCAGTTGAACCAAACTCTATAAAGGAATCACAAGCTGCACGATTCATCCTTGGTCGGCGTTTTGGAAGCCGCCTACAGTCTGCTAAATTAGAAAGGGCTTAGAATCTACCTACTACCGAGAGAATCTACAAATACAAAGTTTAACCGAAAAGGAATACAACGTAATTTTCAAAAAATCTTCTATCTTTTTTTGACTACAAACTTTTAAATTTACTCGTACTTTCAAGAAAATTTAAATCCAATAAATTTATTTTAAATTCTTATATATGCAAAGCACGTTTCCTTTTAAGTTAAGGCCAAGTTCGTAGAATTTTATGATGATCAAACAGTTCGGGGTAAAGAAGTAGTAACATGATGTTAATAGAATTTAAAGTCAGATGGTAGTTAGAACTTCCGCTCCTCAAATCTATTAATAAAATGTGCGTAAACTTGATCAAGCACGACTGACCTAGTAAAAGGCTCAATTGACTAAGAAGTAAGTAATAAAAAAACGAAAATTCAACTTTTGGTTTATTCAAGCTTACACAAACTTCGCATAAGTTATTTTCTTTTATTTCATTACAAGTGTGGAGGGTTTTACTTTAAAATTCTTGTTTTTTTTTTTTTTTTTGTAGCATCCTATAATTTGAATGATAGGTTTACAAAACAACCAATAAAACTTTAGAACATTTTTGGTTCAGTAATTTAAATATTCTGTGCTTGCATTTTTGTGAGTGAGACATACGACTTAAATTAAGTAATTAAGATTCTGAGCAATTTTTCAGTTTAAGTTTCCTTCTTTCAAAATAGTGGAACTGTGTCGAATTTCATGAGTTGGTTTATCTGATTATGTTTATTTATTTGCCTTCACGATTCTTAATATAAAAAAATAGCTAAAGTGTTAATACAATTTATCTTTTTTCGATATAAAACTTTATTTCATCGTTTAATAATAATCTTATAATTATAACTTTAACATAGAGATTTGTGGTCGAATCAACCAATACTGTTTACACGCGATCTCAACCGAGGTACTTAGCTCACCATGTTTGTAGATGCTCCGTGTAGACAAAGGGACGACTGACAAGTTGTGGCTGTGCCGCTATTAAAGGTTGCGATCTAGCTGCTATAAGTGGTATTGCCACAGGTGCACGTGCTACCACTACAGTGCGACCAATGGGTACTGTGATGGCTACGCGTTCTGCGTCAGGATCATCTTTGGCACCATCAGCTGGTTTTGGAGCCAATGGATCTGTGCTAACACCACAGACTGGATGCTTTGATTTGTCAGAGGATGGTGGTGGTGTTGTTGGTTCAGCTTCTACCGCCTCAGATTCGACCTCAGTAGGCAGGCGGAAAGCACGACTCGGACGGTATCCTGCTGCTGGATAAGGTGCTTTACGTGTTTGTGGCCTTTGATTTACACTATCAAGAGTGACATTTGTTGGTCCATTAATCTCTTCAACAAGATTACGTCCTGATCGTGAATCAGGTTCTTCTGTTAAAGTATCAGCATTTGCTGTTGTTGTTGTTTCTAAGTCATAATTAGTAGTGGTAGTTGTTAAATCCAATGACACTTCAGTTGTCGTCGTCCCGAAATCAGAGCCTTCCTCGCCGAATTGATTATCCACGTCATTTCCTTCACCTGGCAAAAAGAAAGCACGTCCTGGACGATATCCGGCTGCTGGATAAGGTGCTTTCCTACCTTCACGAACTTCTGTTTGAACAGTAGGTGCTTTATCCTCTTGTACAGTTGTTGTATACCGATTTATGCGTATCTGACGAGCTTCTACTCCTCGACAACTTTGTCCTACTATTGCTAGTAGCAATACTGAACAAACGAAACCTTTCATACCGAAACTCATTGTAAACCGACTACCCAAATATCAATGCGAGCGTTTCCACTTAATTGAACAGAACACAACTGAGCTCCATTCAGAATTGCGCAAGCATTTTTATATAGAATCATTTGATATTCACTGCTCGGTTCTACTCGATTTAGCCATGATTCTCAATGAATGAAAGCGAGAGTTTGTTCCATAGCATAGCAAGTTATGGGCCACCTTCCACCATGTACCCGAACTGGTCAACAGTAGCACGCCAGTTATCATATTTAATGATTTATTTTTGTTTTCCTTTCTGAATGTGTGTTGTCGCGTCCACGCAAAGTCACAAAAATGGCAAAAATATGTTCTATGAAAATTAAATTCATTTTGTACGTGCTTGGCAAATAAATGGGTTGTTGCCATCGTCATAATCATCGCTCGATTGATCACGATTCGTTCGATTGGCATTAGAATACATATCTTTCATAATCATGATATGACTCTGCAACATACGCATGAGCATGAGCATTATTATTATTTCATAACTACACCAAACCAACCCAACAACGACACCAAATGCTTGAACTCAAAGAATGGAGAATTGAACCCAAAAGGACAAATACACATATTGCTAAACAAGAAGGCAGCAGCAACTTTGCAACTCGGTCACACGGCAAAGTAAACAAGCGATTTAATATGTGAAACTGTTGTGTGCTAATGCAGCTTCCATTTTGTGCAGATCAGGGCAGCTTTTGCAAAGGAGGCACTGACTCCGATGATGTGACATAAAAGAATACGGCCAAATGCCAAATGCCAAACGCCACAATGTAACAAATGAAGTAGACACAAAATTGCCGTTTCGCTTGTTGCTGACATCATCGCCATTGTTGATGTTTGCGATGCACTTGGTCATTGTCCCGACATTAAGCCCTTCACACATTTCGCTCATCGTTGGGCCTACAGAGCTTACCGAGTAGTACAGCGAGTGCTTTGTCAACAAGTCTAAACAAATATACGCCGCCCCCAACTCAACATGTGTGCACAACTCTGCCGCTACACCTCAGCATATGCCAATCTTTGTTGTCCTTCGCTGACAACAATAGGAATTGTTTGTTATGTGCTCCTGTTTCGTTGTATCTGTATCTGGACTATCTACTTTATTCATAGTTACTTTGCTTATGAAAAGCGACTCATTTGTATTATGTCGCGACTTTCGCTTATTTTCTGCTTTGGTTTCCAATCCGAATCGCGTCATTTTGGTTTGATTTTTGGAAATATTTATTGCAGAACCATAAATAAAGTCACAAAATCATTTGGTACTATTGGTGTATGTTTGTATTTCTTGGAAGTTTTGTCACGTCCTCATCACATAAACTGAAAAATCGCACACCAACAACTTTAAGTACCGACCGACAACATCAATGGGCTCTTCTAGGCCCATTCATGGTAATGTGCTTCAACCCAATAAGGACGTGTTCTAGCATACATTCTGCACACTAAATAGTTTCCAGATGTTCAAGTCCTCGGTATAAAAGACACCCGCACTAGCTCCAATTGTCATCAGTTGGCTGTTCTCTTCTCATTTGATCGTACGTTCAAACAAAAAACAAAATACAAAAACAAAAAGAAGAGCTCGAAAATCGAAATGGCTAAAATCCAAACTATATTTTTCGTTGTCGTTGCGCTTCTCGCTGTTACTTCACTTTTTGCCGATGCGCAACGTACAGGTTCGGTCCGCTTAAGCCGTCAACGAACAAGAGCTTTTGCACGTCAAGAGGTTGCTGATGCTGAATCTGTTGTTACACCATATCCTTCTGCTGACGAATTAAAGCCAGAGGTTCCCTTCGAGGAGGCTGCAGCAGCACCTACACCCGATGAAGTTTATGGTCCACCAGAGGCATCGTCTAACAACGTTCCCGATGAAGTCTATGGCCCTCCCGAGCTGAGTGGAAATGATTTGCCCGCAGAAGATGCTGCTCCCATTCCCGCCGAACCTGCTCCCGTCGATGAACAACAAGCACGTTTAGTTGCTGCTCGTCGTCTTGCCAACTACCGCAGACGCCAAGCTGCTTACCGTCAAGCTAGTGGAGTACGTTCCGCCGCAGCCGCTCGCCCCGCTAAATTAAGAACAGCAACTGCAAAACGTACAATCGCCTAATCGAAAAACTTCTAACCAGCTGAACACCTGATCAGCGGTATCAGCAGGTTCAATTTCCATTCGAACTCTCAGCGATTCACAATCTCTCTCTCACACACACACACACACAATTCAATCAAAAACTATATAAAACAAGCTGAAAATTATTTAAAAAATACATATGTAAATAATATACAATAATAAAACCTTTTCAACATCCGAAACTAATAAAGCTAATTTCAAATGAGATTCATCATCAGAAAAATCGTGAGAGATTTTGGAGTATAAAAGTACAATGTAAATACATACAGTTTATCATAAAAGTGATTACATTTGACCCGCTGATTATTGAAACGATTATCAACGAAACAGAAAAAATATTGGACTTCAATAAGTTAAACAGAAACCTTCGCGAGTTTTGAATTGTGGGTCCAAATAAAAGTTCTAATCTCAACTAAATAATTTTCATTTTGGAAAAAATGAAACTATTACAAAAATATCTGCTTATTATATTTATTAATGAATGTAAGAATCAATCAAACAGTAAGAATGGCAAACCATTGTTGGTCTCGATATTTGCCAATAAGGTAACTCAACGACATAAATACATATGGCTAGGAAAATTTGAGAAAAACTTAAAATACTCGAAAAAGAAAATAGACGAATTAAAGTAAATAATTTCTACTATTCTACTAAAAGAAAAAAAAAAAAAAGTTCCAAAGTTGGAATAATAAAACCAAAGAAAACTTTAATTTCATAAACAAAATTCAAAGTATCCTTAAAGGTATCACAAGAAAATAATAGTATGTTAATACTTTTTGAACAAACTGTATGTACATACATACACACATAATTAGCTGGGGTTTCACCTGTTTGTCTCTTTGTAGACACTGCGTCACTAATTTTGAGTCATCTATCCAGACGACGTCTGTAACCGGTTTCATTCAGGACGCCTCTCTTTTATCCAACATTTTAAGTGAAGAGCTTGGAAGAAAGAACTGTGACGAATTATTACTAACATATACATAAATACATATAAATCTATATATGAACATAAGTATGAATCTTTGTGTGTATATTTAATATTTTTTGGGTATTTCCACAAACCGCAATTAACCCTTACTAAAGCGATATTGTTTACACAAAAAAACAATAGTCAGTCATTTTGGATGATGTGGTTTTATGAAATATGTATTTTATTTATACAATATTACAAATACTCATGGAAAATATAACTTCAAATTTTTGAAAGGAGATAATTTTTAATGATATATCAATATAAATCCAATGAAATAAAAATTATAATAATTAATGCCACCCCCTTGACGTCACACCCAACCACAATTGGTAAAGTTCCTAAACCGGCTTAAAACGAGTTGATAAGACTACGGCTACGCCGTACGCCCAAACACAAACAGAGAGACAATCTATAGAAAGAAGAGCGTGAAACAACATCTTAACGAATTGATGATTCGCATTAGTTTATAAATAAATAATCTTCGCTTAAGTTCAGCAGTAAAGATCTGAACAGCAGCCGCGAAAGAACGTGAATTTTTGTGAATCATAATAAACAAAGTGAATTTTTAAAAACTAGAATTAATAAAGAATAATAATTATGCACATTATAAAAAACATTGGATTAATTGTTGCAGCTTCACTTTTAATGCTGCAAGCTGCTTCCTCCCAACGGCCCTCCTTTGCGGGTAGCCGACCCACAGGTGGTTTAAACCAAAAGGATAAATATCTTATACCACAGAACACAATTGCAGGAGTAAGTGATAATGCAGACATTGCAAATCGTTTCGGTGGAGATCAGCCTGCACCTGTCACTATCGCATACGGTGCTTCGCAACGACCGCCCACAGGCGTAGTACTCGTGTATCCTGAAACACAATATGTACCACTGCCTGGGTTTGGAGTAGCGGCAGCTCCATCACCCTCGGTTGCAGTGAATAATCGTTTTGGTGAATCAGCAACAACGACACAAAATGCAAAGTGGTAGACCCACTGCTCCCACTACCGCAGGCGCAAGCAGCTCAACTACAAATTCAGCGAATCCACCAGTAGCAACCAATGTACCGAGTAGACTACCATTTGACGCCCACGGTGATAATGAGCTGATTGAACAATTGAGTCGACTACCAATAGAGAAGCAACCTTTTTGGTTCATTAACTACCAAGCGATTGAAGCTCATCGTAACAGCTCGCGACCAGGTGTCGGCGCTATTGAGACAAGGGGCTCATTCTTTGGTGGCTAATATGGCAAAACTAGTCTAGTATAGTTTTAATGGTGCTCGCTACCTCTTTCCTCCTTTACCTAGAATATTATAAAAATATTTATTTTACTATTTACAACAAAAAAAAACCCATCATTGCATTTTCGATAACCTTTAAGCTTTATAAGCCCAATTCCCACACATTACGATGACGATAATGGAAAACTGAATAAAATGAGTTTGCATATTACTCATAAATAGCATTATTTTTTTCCCCCCATTAAGCAACAAGGCTTCCAGAACAAATATTCGTTCGATTTCAATTACGAAATACCAGAGATATTCGTACTTTCCAACAGTTTGAGATGTAGGTGAAGGAAAAAAACTGAGACGCGAACCACGCGACCAACTGCCGTCAGATGTCACAATAAAAACAATCAAAGGTGAAAAAGATAAGAAGGACAATTTATTTACTATATATGTATGTATATACTGAGAGTTCAATGTTCTTCAAGAATCATGGCATACATACTTATTTCTTCGAAGGCATGATTACCATCAATTGGCGCAAGAACAACAATCAATAAAAGAGATGCGATGCAACACGAGTACGAATATAAGTTAAGTGAAATACAAATGAAGATGGATTACATTTTAATATACTCGCACATTCAAGAAATGCACAAGTTATGCGATATAAACTTTCACAAAATACTGAAAACGCCTTTATTCTTCAATACCATTAATCTTTCAAACAAATTTCAACAACGAGGGAATCAGATCACCCTCTCCTTCGTCCTAATCTTAATACAATAAGAGTAATAAACAGCAAGAATAAGCCTTTCACTAAACTTGCAGCTGTGCTTAATACGTCAATGGCTGGTTAATCAGGTAAATCTGGTGTTGCGTCTCAAATGAAAATGGCGAGAAAGGCAATGAAACACTAGGAGCAAGTGCCTCCTCTACAACCAAACGTTGTGAATGCATCGAATTTCTCCATTGAAGTTTCAAATTGTTTCGACGGTAGGTCAAGCGCGATATTGATTTAAAGTCGGCTGAACTTATTACTTCAGTTTCAGTTTCGGGCTACATTATCGATTTCAATGCTTGTCAATTTATTTGTAGGTGAAACGAAATTTGGTGGCTCTTAAGTTTTGTCAGGCTGAGTCTTGAGAGCCGCTTCTAACGTCATTCAAGTTCCTTAGCTGCTGTTGTATGTTGTCGGTTGATAGACACAAATCTTTGTCAATCATGCTGGGCCTTTTCGCAAGCGCAATGGTTTTGCATTACAAATAACAACAACTAGCGCCATTATAAGCACATTTCTTACACGTTACATATTACGACGTGGGTTATTGTATTCTGTCACCAACGTGTTCCACGCTTCATGTTGATGCCATAACAGATTGCTTCAACTTTTATAGGGTCAATAGTAGAGTTACGATAACGATGTTGTAGATCTCAAGACAGCAAAACGCTGTGCATAACAAATAGACATCAATCGAATTCGATTGTCTGTGCTGATAAGCAACCCCCTTGCATATCAACTAACAACTTGATGTATTAATTCTGATATTTCGGTAATAAAACACATAATATCAATGGTTATTACTTTTTCTATATAGAAATATTTATAAATAAAATACAAAAACACACTGGTGGCCAGTAGCAGACTGTAATTAGCAGCGAGCCCTTGGCCAAATGTCACGTAGCCCTAATAGTCATTGGCTGCCGAAAATAATGCTAAACTGCCTCCAAGATACCAAAAAAGGAAAGCACTGAACACAGACAATGACTAAGAATTCAATATAAAAGACAATGGAATAGGCCCAAACCACATTATTCTGCAAACATTACTGAGTAACATAACAGAAAACATTTCCATCATTACATAATTGTATATGGCAAATCACTTTACAATCCTGACTGTTTTGGCTTTAACATTGTTGTCTGTTCAGGCAGAACCTGCACGATTCCGTGGTAGAAAGATTTTCCTTGCTAGACAAGAAGCAGCACCTCAAAATGACCCGGCAGCTGGAGCACCATATCCTGCAGCAGGCGTTACACCTGAGGTACCTTTCGATCTGCCTACTGAAACTGAGGCACCAGCAGCACAACCAGACCTAACCTATGGTCCACCAGACAACACATATGGCCCACCACCTGTCGACGAAGTTGCACCACAGCCAGACAATACCTACGGTCCACCTGCAGAGGATTCTGCAGCTACGTTGCCTGATAATACCTACGGTCCGCCAGATACAGCTGAACCTGCAATTAACGATCCAGCAACAGCTGCTGAAGAGCCTCTACCAAATAATTTGGTTGTTCAAAATTTGATTCAACCACGTAACAATCGTTTACGCTTCCGTGCCCGACCTGTATCACAACGTCTACGTACAGCTCCAGCCAACACTGTCGAAATAATTCGTTCTAAGCCAATTCTGGTCTACACTTTGGAATAGACTTCAAAGTAGATACGAGAATCTACATTAACTGAATGTTTGCGTAAACTGTTGTTATTTTTAATTAATACTCAATCAATAAAAGAGTTGTAACTACGAAAAAATAAAAATTCGATGTAAACCAATATGTCTGTATATTTCTCATTGATCTTGCAAATTATCAATCTTCAATATTTTAAGCTATGAGTTTACCATGAATAATGAAGCCTAGGGCTGTCACACCCACGGGCCAAGTGACAAAGAAAAGAAAGTCGCTAACTCAAACCGAGCGTGAAGCTTTTCTTTTTTTTTATTTTACTTGCGGTTTAGATAACCACGACTTCTCCCAATGTGGCCCAATGAACTGAAAAGGTGGACAGCCTTGCCTTAGCCCAGATTTCCTATAATAAAATGTCTAATAATTAGAATTGTTAAACGCTTAGGAATTAAAATATTATCGACACTTTATTACCTAAATTGGATAATACATTAATAAATACATAAATCTATTGTACACTTTCGATAACAACACTTTTGGAAGTACCATATATGTTGCTCATTATCTCCAAGTATGTGTATATAATCTGGAAAGTGTATTGTGGACCAAAAAAGAATGTATCTTAATTATTATGTCACCGGCTTAAAAAATACAAAGAAATCTTTACATTAAACATTAAAGCATTGGTCATATATACATTATAGTCTGATCGCTTTTGATACAATTACTTAGGTGTGTTTTATAAAATTTAAATACTTTCACACTCACGATTTTCTTTTTTGAATTTGAACTATTTTGAAATTCTATCACAAAAAACAAAGGACTACAAATGCCAATGAATTTGTTTTATTACATATATTCCTTAGGAGGGTCTTAAAGGTTTCATTGTGTCTATGACACTACTTAGCATTACTATTCACTTCATAAGAGGTATAACAATATCTGAATTCGAAATTTTTAAGAACTACAAATAAAATGCTTTGGGTTTAACGCAAGTGTAGGCTGATTGTAATCAAACTTAACATTGATTGAATTAATTAGGAAAAAGGTCACGTAATTAAAGTTTTTGTCAATAGCGACACTACTAAACAACAATAACACTCATAACGACGACATAAAGACAAACGAATTAAACAGAGTTATGAAGCCCAGAGAATTAGCAAAGCTAGCAAGCTTAGTTAAAATTAAAATTTATTGATAAGTTTATTCTTGAATTGTATAAAAAGAGCTCAATTTAAGTTTGTAAGAACATAATTGTTTCAACTTCCCATTGTAGCAGAGCAAACAAGAAATAGGAAAATGATAAAGACATTAGTAATTTTGATGCTAGGTTTAGCTGTGTGTGTTACCTCGGATCCTATTCGCCGACGTGCAGGTCAACAACGTGGATTTGCGCGTCAAGAGGTGGCAGCTCCTCCTAGTCCTGTACCAACCGGCTACCCAGAAGCAGGTGTTACGCCATCAGTGCCTTTCGAATTACCACCCAGCTCTGGTGCCACACCACCTGACAACACTTATGGGCCACCACCACAATTGGAATCACAGCCAGAACCACAGCCGGACAATGTGTACGGACCACCAGAAGATGTAGAAATACCAATCGAAACCGATGACATACCGCAAGAACCCGAATTGGAAGGAGAACCAGAACCAGAAACTGAAACTAGAAACCAAGACGGACCACAGGACGAAGACGTGTTAGTAGAAGTCTCTGAAGATGGTTCAGTAATTGCGGTATCTAATGCTTTAGATCAGCTTAATAAGCCAGCACGTTTACACCAACGATTCCCTCAGTCTCGCCGTCGTCAAGGGCCAGTCCCAGAACGCCTTGTCCTAGCGCAGCCTCAAAATTTTATCTACATGTTCAGACAACAGAGTTTTTAACAATTCCAAATTACGTTAAAAAAAAAAATATTTTTTAAAATATCACATTACTTTCTTAAAAACATAAACCAAATAAAAACTACTTAGTATATAAATACTTATAATTAAAGTTCTTAATACTTACCTTTCAGTAATAAAATGAATTATTTGTGTGACTAGAAAATAGGGTGCCATTTGAAATGACCATCACAACATACATAAATGAGCCAATTGTATTGCCAGACACGTCTCTTTATTTCATCCATATTAGTCATATTACCATTGGGAATGGTTCGCTCGAATATACTCAGCAATATGAATGACCCTAACGCCAAAATATTGTAACCATATCGAAGGTCTCTCCTCATAAAAAATACTATTTAATAGCATGTTGGTTGAGGTAAACATCAGAAAAATGTTTGCCGTTGAAATGTTTATTACACGAATAACGATTGTTGTGGTTATTTTTGCCGCTTATTTTGTAAGTGTCCAGGCTAAGGAGAAGCGTGCAACCCGTATCATTTTTCCTGGACCTGCGAATATAAAACAATTACCAACATCAGTAATAGAAAGGCAAGAAGCAGCCCCATATCCACCGGCGGGACTACAACCAGAAATTCCATTCGATCTACCCACAGAGGAATTATCAGAATTTCTAACAGAACCGCCACTTAATTATGGTCCACCTGACCAGACATACGGACCACCTGACGAAACATATGGTCCGCCTCCAGATCAAACATATGGCCCACCAGATCAAGCATATGGGCCACCTGATGAAACCTATAATCCACCGGAATCAACGTATGGACCACCCCTAAATGATGATGGCTTGCCTCAAAGTGCATCTATTCTTCATTCAGATGGATTATTTTTACAAACGCAATTAACGCTTCCAACAACTCAACGTTTGCAAATCTTCAGACCTGCACGACCAGCTAAATTACGACAGCGAAGACCGGCAAAAGTGATAGTTGGAGCGCCATTAACACAACACCTCCAATCCATCAGACCTGCTCGGCCAGCAAAACTACAACAGCAACAAAGACCGTCAAAACTAATTGTTGGAGCGCCATTAAAATTTCCCACTGTTGTTCCATTTCCTCAAACACATCTAACGTTGCCTTTGCCACAACGTTTAACTGCTTTCAAACCATCTAGATTGATATTTGGGTCTCCACTACAATTTCCAAGTCCGATTACATTACCCCACATGCAGTTAACTTTACCTCTTAAGCAACGTTTAACGAAATTTAATCCATCAAGATTAATAGTAGGTGCTCCTTTAAAAACGGGACATTTAAAAGTTAATAAAGAAGGAACAGATACAGTTTTCGCGCAATTGACACCATCAATAAGACAACCAATCATTGTTGGTGGACGCATCATTGGCTATTCTGACAAGACGCAGAATTGGTAATTGAAAATAGGAATTAACTGAAAAAAGAATAAAAATTAATGCGATTTGTTTAAATGGGGCTTTTTAATTCATTTACATACGCGCTCTCTTTATAAGGGAAGTCTGGCATAAAGTCAAAAGTAAATTTGAACCAACTTTTACACCGCAGAGACATACTTAGTTGCCAAATCCATCGCTATCATTAGTTAATTTCTTGGTTGATTTTTCAGTCACCGATTTTGTTATTTTGAAAGTTTTTCAGGCACCAACCGTTCTAAATTTTGTTAAAGGAACCTTTTATTGGTGGTTGTATGATAAAATGTTTTTATCATTAACCATCTGTGCCCTTTCATCCGCCTTCCGTGCTTCATTCTACACAAAGACAATTCAACAACTAATTTAGGCGCAATGCGATATCAATCTTTCGTTTTTACTTGCCGATTTCAATGCATTAAAATGTTTTCAAATCTCTGCAGGTCATTCTTCATTATCAAAATAAACACCAAATGTAGCCTTTATGCCATTTCATTTGCTATTTTCATTCAAATTCATTTCACTTTTTTAATATCAGAAACATAACAATTTAATGTCTTCAACAAAACGAGGCTGCCAACATATTTAACAAACATTCGCGCCGTCTTATTACAGTGCAAGAAAGTACGCAAGCAGTGGCATTTTACAGCACCGCTTGTCATGGCATTCAGTCGTCGAAAGAAGAAGATAAACCACGCGCATATTATGTTTTGTTTTGATTTCATTAATAACTAATAATAAGATTAATTAGTTTCACTTGACAGTGAACAATTGTATATAAAGTTTCACTTGATTTCATAATCGCACAAATAGTTGCAACATTAACTTAAGTATTTAGAAATCTTCAATTTACCGGCAAGAACTAAGTTCATTGACATTTCGGTGTTTTTATTATAGTACTATATAATATTTTATATCATGGCAGGCGTACTGTTTGAAGATATATTTAATGTTAAAGATATGGATCCTGAGGGCAAAAAATTCGATCGTGTTTCCCGTCTTCACTGTGAATCCGAGTCATTCAAAATGGACCTTATATTGGACATTAACTCGTGGCTTTATCCAATGGAACTGGGTGACAAATTCCGTCTTGTACTGGCAACAACGTTGCGGGAGGACGGTTGTCCAGATAGCGGCGAGTACCACCCCATGGAGCATGAAGGAACACGCGCCGACAGCTTTGAATATGTAATGTTTGGCAAGATTTACCGAATTGAGGGTGACGAGGCGCAAAACGAAGCATCTCGACTATCTGCATACGTTTCATTCGGTGGACTGCTTATGCGATTGCAAGGCGACGCGAACAATCTGCACGGTTTCGAAGTAGACCAAAACATTTATCTGCTAATCAAGAAGCTTGCATTCTAGATATTTAATATTGGCGACTTTTACAATTGTATATTTTAATTAATGTAAATATAAAATATATTTCATATAAAATATGATGGGCCAGACGCCTTTGTATGCCTTTATAAGTATGTAATTGAGCTGTAATGACCTTACAAACCATCTTCTTGAAAGCTCTCAACATTTTCTTAAACGTTATCATATTTCATTTCAAGAGAGATCGATAAAAACTATCAATATTCTGTATCACCGTGAAACAGAAATAATTTGTTTTTTCATGTATTTAATTCATATGTGTTCGTTAATACACATAACTAAGCAAGTCCACATATAGATTTAAAAAAAAAATGGTAAATTTTTCGCGGATACAGGATGTTAATTAACTCAAATATACTTATGGCTCTACATGCTAAAGGATTTCAAATTAAAAAAAACTTTTGAATACCAACCATTTCTTTCTGATTTCGGTGTTTCAGATGTTTTCATCAACGATATTTCTTACAGAAATATTTTCATATGTATTTTCTCTTTAATACAGATCGTGCAAGGCCCTCCTAGAATACAACGACAGTGCTGAGAAATGCCATTGCACAATAATGTAAACTCAATTCTAGTTGCCTCGTTTTTTTGTATTCGCAGAAGTGGGCGATAATATTTTTCAGCTGTCGATCGAAATTGTTACTTAAAAATAATTAAACAAATAAAATTAATATGCTGAAAAATGAATGCAATTTTCGGCAAAATGTATTCAGTGCTTAAATAACAGTTGCGGATGGTTGATGCTTGTTTAAGAGGCGGCACCACCGTCAAACACAAGTGAGCAGAAGAAAAATCTAATTGGTTTATTGTTGCTATAACAGACATTGTGATTATTTTTTGATACTACATTCTTACTTATAGAAGCAATGTGAAAATTTGAACTGCTTCCAATCGACTGACGTTCGCCGTATGGGTTGGTTGAGTAATGCCAGCGAAGAAGGTAAGTCTTAATAGTCTCCTATCGCATTCTGTATTTATTGTATTTATTTATGACTATGGTGTATGGTAGTTAACTAAAATTTTTAATAATTTGGTGTTGGTTTCGATTCTCATGTCATTCTTTAATATTATTTTATAATGGTATTTCCTGATTTCAATTCTTCTAAAACTATTTGTATTGAAAACGAAAGACTGCAATTTGAAACAAACTGAGCAGGTATCAATCACACTTTCATCCCTTTCCAGTCAAATATCAGTCTATCAATTCCAATAATAATCAATACATTTTAATGTTCCATATGTTTTCCTAGTCATTTGCTGTTGAATGTGGCGGACACCGCCTTCTTTTAATTGTTCGCTCGTTACTTGCGTCAGTCATTGTGTCATTTAATTTTTGCGCTACTGTATGTGGGGACATCGTTGATAATCGAGTGATGGAGAAGCCAGTATATGTGAGGCGTGCAGAGCGAAGAAGGCATTTGTGTTTTAATTTAGTTTTGAATAGCATTTTATGCATGATTTGCGTGTTCTGTTCGGAGGGACAAAGCCAATTATTACAAGGAGAAGGGTTTGGAAACGCGTCGTTTGACTTGAACGACACTAACACACTGGTGGACACGCTAATTTAAAATGAACGAATGCAACCATAATGCACTTTCTGTGAAAAGTACTCAACACATTTTACGTTCTCCTCCAATGGCATTCGATACATGAGAGCGACCCACAAAAAGGTGCGGTTGCACCATAGCTGTTGAACCGTTGAAAGACGACGCGTCATAAACATTTCATAATTAACCGATTTCCTTTTCGTTTCTCATGACTCTATGTACATGTATGTACATACATATATATGTATGTATATGTTATATTCAAACAGTCACTTTAGATGGGCACCCATCACCCGGAAATCTGTTAGCCAGATGTTCTGTTCTCAAGCAGAATGCTACTCTACTCTTTTCACTTTCCTTGTATAGCATTTTCATTAGAACATCATACATATGTACATATGTAAGAGATTCAGTACTGTGCTCTTGAATATACTTATGTATGTATGTACACATGCTGATATGTCTGGCTCTCAAAAGGCGGTTGAGGGAACCATGTATGTATATTTTTTGATTTCAGTTCTTATTTTTTAGTTTGTCGTCTTCGAATAAAGAGCTTTGGGTGATAGCACGGTTCGGCGGACTGTTGGTTGGTTGGTTGGTTGGTCGGGAACATTACAATACTCTTTGCTCTGGTTTATTGTTGAGTGTCGATTTATTTTGCAATTTAAATTTTTGTTGCTGCCGTCCGTGACTTTTCGGTGTTTGTCGTATTTTTTGATTGTTTTTGTATATGGTGTGGTGTAGTGTGGATGTATATAGCTAATAATACTATCTGAAACTGCTCCGATAGCACTTTTTTTTTTTTTGTGTATATGAATGTGTCGCAATAACTTTTTTGCAACTAATTCGATTCAGTTTACAAGTTTGTGTTGTTGTGTGCCCTACCGTGCCAGCAATCTGTTTAATGAAGATTCTTTTCAATAACGTACATAGCCCCTGAAATTACTGAACAAGGCAATCATTGTTTCGGTGTGTGAAATGACTACGCCTTACGCTTATCTAATGTCAAATTGCCGCTTATCAGTCAGACATCGCGCTCTTATCACAAGAATTCTATTTTTGTTCCACAGCCGCTAAATCAAACAAAAGATTGAGGCGACAAACTCTTGCCATTGACTTGCTTGTATTCATTTACCTGGAAGTTGTTGGAATTATTCTATGCTCTTGTTTGTGATGAACTAAGCAAATAAAAGTGTTCTTGATAACAACGACAACAGTTTTACAATAAAAGATTGTCATCATTGTTGAATTTATTTTATGAAGTTCACTTGAGCTGTTGACACAGCTGGTTTTCATTCCCTTCATATTGTACTATACTGTGCTGAGTTGAGTGGAGTGGAGTGGAGTTGAGTTGTGTAGTGCTGGTTCGTAAAGCTCTCCATCAGTACATCAACTTTGTGACGTGTGTGTGTAAAATTAATTGTGACTCGCTGTGACACATTTTCAACGCTTCATTTTTTTTTTATCACTTTGCTTTGTTCTGTTCTCTTTTCCAGCTTTACTAATTAACAACAAAAAGAAAATTACTTCAAAAGAAACAAAAACTGAAAGTACAAAAAAAAAAGCATTCAATTGAATGAATTTTTTAACGAAAATAAATTAAACTCTTGGTGATGGATCAATTTTCAGACTAATTCTTTTCTCTCTAAAATAACATCAAATACACAAAAACGAAAACAAAAAAAGTAGAAAACTTCCTTTTATGTAGGGATTTTGAAACCTCTAAACCAAAGTAATAGATTAAGTAACAAAAACCAATACAAAGAAAATTGGTGAAGGTTTTTTAAAAAAAGTCTCAAAAAGAAGTTTGTCAATTGAGTTGCATTTTCATCATCATCGTTAACCATGGTACGCAGTCGTCGCTCGATTTCGAAAGAGGATGTCGCATCGCTGTTAAATGATAGCGGAATTTCGTTGTCATCGCCACCGGCAATAAGCCAAAGAGAAGATGAAACCGAGGATCAAAAGCCTGGTTTAGGTAATGATAGACACCCTGAAGATGGAGATGGCGAAGGCGATGCGGATGCAGATGGGGATGAGAGTGATGAAGATTATGTATTGCCTCCAGCTAAAAAGGCACGCGCCAAAGCAATCAAAGTGGAAATCACCTCAACGAATCGAAAATCTCACCTTTGTTCGATTTGCAATAAAGAGTTTGGTGGCAAAACAGATCTAAAGCGTCATATGCTTATACACTCTGATGAACGTCCGCACAAATGCGAGCAGTGTGGCAAATGCTATCGTCAGGCGGTGAACTTGAAGAATCACATAACAACAGCGCATGAAGGGCGAAAAGAATTTGCTTGCAATCTCTGTCCAAAATCATTTGCACTCAAGGAACGTTTGCGTCTTCATATGCGCTTGCATTCTGGTGAGAAGCCCTATGCCTGTGCATTATGTGACAAACGGTTTGCACGAGGTGGTCAGGTAATTGTCTTCTGTATTTCATTATTTTTTTTTTTTTTTTTTTTTTTGTTAATTTAACCAAACATCATATGTTTTTATACCTATGTTCAGCTTCAACAGCATGTTGTCACACATCACAAGACCAGTATTCAGCAATTTAATTGTATCAAATGCTCGGCGAGTTTCTCGACAAATACAAATTTACGCGTGCATATGGAACGTCACGAGCAAGGACCCGATCATCGATGTGCAATCTGTGAGGAACAATTTCCCAATGAAATTTCTCTGCGCGCACACATCAACCAAATTCATTCAAAGCTAAAACACTTCGAGTGTGAAGTTTGTCAAAAGACAATCGATGGTAATGATGCGTTAACACACATGAAGAAGCACACTCCAATTAAGATGCACGTTTGTGACATTTGCAATTCATTCTTTACACAAAAATCACAGTATAGTGTCCATATGCGCATGCATACGGGCGAAAGACCATACCAATGTCGGGTAAGATATATTTATATTATATCATCCCCAAATTATAAGTGTAATTAAGTTTGACTTGCTTTCAGATATGTTATCAGACTTTTGCGCACTCTAGCGTGCTGAAATTGCATATAAGAAAACACACTGGTGAAAAACCCTTCAAGTGTCTACTGTGCACAGATGAAGTATCCTTCTCTCAACTAGCACATCTGAAAACACATATGAAGAAAATACATAAGCAACATAATCCTTATATGTGCGAGGGCTGTCACGATTTTTTCAAAATCAAAGTGGAACTGCAGGCACATTTAAAATTGTGTGCCAAGCAAAGCGGCAACAACGAACATTTAAATGCCAATGATGAAAGTAATCAGCAAGCACTGTCAAAAATACGTTTTCATATGGCAGTTGTATTAAAGAAGATCTCATCAGAACAAAAGCTACGACAATTGGGATATGAGAAACGACTGATAGATAATGTTATTATCGCTTCGCTTAAACTAGCCAAACGGCCGGCACATGATGATCCGAAACTTTTGCCCATAGATCGTCTACGTTTGAATGTGCAGGAGTTTCTAAATTGGATAGTCCCTGCAAAAGTGATGGAAAAATTTCATGAAGAATTACTTTCGGTAGATACAATTCTCGACAAAATAGCTACCATGTATATGAAACAAAAGTAACGAAACGATGCGACACACTATTCTAAAGGCCAAAATAGCTGACTGCTTTGCAGTGTTATATGTTTAAAGTTCGTGGAATGTGCCATAAGCAAAATTCCTATAGTTTTTTCTAGTTTATTATAATTTTAGTTGGATTTTATTTGGTTTTATGTTTTTGAAACTACTGCAAACTAAATGCCACCACCTTCAGCTAAGCTTGCCATTAATTTTACGTTTAAATCCAAGAATTTTTCTCATTTATGAGTCCAAAGAAAGCACTTAGTTATATTGTACAATGATGACCAATAGATTTAGTTTAATTAGTTAATTTACATAAGTTTTCTTGCCAAATATTTAACACAATGCTTGCTCTTGCTAGGGCCCGACAAACGCATGTCGTGTGCCATAAATACGCTTCGATTATATAACTTTATAGTTTTTAACTAGTACTTAAGTTATCAATTCTGTCACCACCTAAAGCTAAACCCAAAGAAAAAGAAAAAAGAAACTGTTTAAGTTGTATAGCATTAACGAAAAGCCTTCTTTTATCGTTAAGAAAACAATCCAAAGATCCCAAAAAGTTGAAAAAGCAAAAAATGAATTAAAATAAACGATTTTGAAATGAATTAAGAAGATTGGTTTTGTTAGTTGTGTGGGGTGGGGAAAAACGGCGATGAAGACGACGAAGTCGACTGCTGTGATGATGACGATGTGACACTTGTTGCTTGGCTGTCTTTTTTTTTTTTTTTTGTGTGTATATATTATGTTCTTGGCGGATTTCTGTGGCCTATGCGGAATACGCATAAGTAATGAAATTTCCATTACAAATTTATCGATGGTATAAATGTCAGAAGCGACTGCAAAATATGGCAACTTTAATTCTCTACTCTTTATTGGCTTGTACAGGTGATGCGATGCTGCTGCGATGAGCTGAGGAAGCGAATACTAAAAACTTCACATTCGTGACTGTGCGCGCCTTCTTTGCGTTCGATGTGTTACTGGTCATTGCATCGATCTTCGCATCTAGTTCCGATTTGTGAATGGAAGTCAACCTTATTGCTTGTTCTATTCACTGTTGTTGTTGTTGTTGTTGTCATTGTACATTCCATTCTTCTTTGGCAGGTAAGAAAGTAAGCATACGATATACTACTACTCGACGTTGCCCAGCCCAAAGGTCTCATAAACATTAAAAGATAGCCAGATCCAGTCAGTTAGACAAGCCAAGAAAAACCAAGTGAAGTTAACCAACTGGTCTGGCCCTTGATTGCCGCGAGTGAGCATGCGCAACTTTTGCGGTTGCGCTAAACTAAGTACGGCATTGCGTGTCGTTTCGCTCTAAACGAATTGAACACGGCTCGACACACCACAACCGCAACAATTGTGGCATAACCATGGACGGCGCATAGCTACAGTTCAGGTTCAGAGTCAAGGCAACTTACTCTAATGTCTACATTTGTGGCAACAGTTGATGATGCTTCTGCAGCGCATTGGCATATTGCGTGCCATGCCAGCAACTGTTGTGAACCACGAGTTAAAAAGTAGAGAGTCGCAACGTAGATGCTGTAGACGCCCTTTAAGTTGATGTTCTTTGCGTTTTTGCGCGTTAGAACAAATTGCTCTTGTTGCGATTCCTTACCTTTCGTGCCGTTTGCCATGTTTGGTATTATGTAATCCAGATTGCGTCTCCAAGTAGCTTGTTTGATTTTCTTATTTTACTACAATGTTGAGTCAGTTGTTGTTAGAGCTGCTGTTTTTGTTGTTATTGTTATTTGTTGCTGTTGTACTTGTTGATGTTAAGCATTGAAGTCGTGAAAGGAATCTGCTTGTTATTCGTATTTGTTCAAACATGCAGATACGCATGTTCGGGCAAATAACGAACTAACATATTCAAGTATTTGAGTTGAGTTTGTTAAGCGGCATCTAAGCGGCTTTGACATGCAGATTGTTGCTCGAATGCTAACTCAAATTGATAACGATGAGAAAACAAAACGAACTTAGGTAATTCCCCCTTATGACATATTTTCCTCCCAGCATCAACAAACCTTGTTTGGGTAAAGGTTGAATTTTCCTCAAAGCAATAAAATTGTAGAGTTTTCATACGCTTCTTACTTAATATAGTATAATAATTTTTCAGATATTGTGAGTTTATGGTGAACTTAAACAAATTTAAGAGAAAATAGTAGTGAACTAAAATAAATCAACAAAAGTAGGTTTCGTTTTTTTTTTAACTGTGCCAGATTATCAATACAGGCAATAGGCCTCAAATCACCAAAGAGGGGCCTTGATACAGTTGAAAAAAAGAAGAAAAAACTCCCAATCGAAACAATTTTTTTATTCGTTTATCAATAATGACATAAACAGCCCTCTAGGGCTTTGGTTAGTGGAATCAGTATTTATGCTAAAATCGGCATCTTGGGATTATTTTACTTCATTTGTCAATAGTATTTACTTTTCGTTAGAACCTAAGTTGTAATCTACCACTGTCATTGGTATTGACTACGTCAAACGAAAATACTTAATTCGAGGTCTCACTGACATTCGTTAGCCGTCATTGTCAATTGGCAAGCGAAGTCAAATTAATGATAATTTGCAAACCTTTGCCTTGAATGCTGAATATAATTTTATGGAGCAATGTAAATGCAATGAAATATGTCAATTTTCTTGGAGACTCGCGATATGTATTTGCAAATGTTTAATAATGATGACCCTTATTCATTGGAACTCCTTGAAAGTACATCATATTTATGATTGACTTGATGATTTGCTTCAAAGCCTAAAACAACGAGTTCATGCCACATGACATCGTGTGCAAGGAAGAGCAAATTCACATTATTTTGCTTTGACAGAAATACGAGCATCCATTGTATGCTCTCCCGCTGGTTTTATTTCTAATGTAGCAATTCAGTATATGTGGTCAGCAACAGACCACAGCTACTGCATTAACATCATACATACAATACATATATAGTAGTACGAGTATACAACATACTTACTTGTACAAAAGTGCATGCAAACTTTACTTATTGTATTATATTATTATACTTAGATGCGATGGAGGAAATAGCAGCTCAGAGAGCAAAGAGACAAGTCAAATGGCAAGAGTGTAATGTTTAATATTTTATTACTTCATTTTGAAGCGAGCTTATTGTGTACGATTGGCATGGCATAGCATGGCATGGCATAGCGTGGCATGTTGTCCCCATGGTTAGATGTGGCACTAGTAGCAGTCCCGGTCGGTGGTGGAGTCGATTGTCAATTTTACAACTTTATAGAAGCATATCTCATGGTAGATCGCACTTAACGCGAAAAATATGCGAATGTTTGAAATATGCTTGCATGTATATTAGAGTCTTAAGATATTTAAGTATCTTCAATACTACAATATTATATCTGTGTTGTGTATTGTGTATTTGGGTTCTTAACATGTTTGACATATTGGTTTAGGTGTTCATTCTACTTTGCGTTGTTGTTTTTGTTGCTGCTATTGGTACAATCTTTAAAGCCTTTTTGCCATTGTAGTATTGTAGTTTCATCCTTTAGTCATCTAGTCAGTGTTCGTCTACTTCTCGTTATTGTCATCATTTGTTGTATTTGTATCTACTACAATATTTGAGCTTATATCTGAAAGCTATTGTATTGTGTTTTGAGGCATCCCAGTTGAGTTAAATTGTGTAGAGTCAGTTGGGTCGATCCTCACTTGGAGTTGCGAATAAATGCGAAAAAACGAATTTGAATTGCAAATCCTATTATGACTTGAGAAATTATAATTTTTCTCCCTAAGTCGACGTCGTCGTCGTCGTCGTCGTCGTAGTCCTCATCATCATCGTCGTCGTCATTGAAGTTGATGTTGAAATTGTACTTTTGTGGTAGCGAATTGCAGCAGCGGCGTTGGAGTCTTCGTCTACTGAGTTCTAGTCATAATTTTTTGTTCTTTCAATTCAAACGCTGCCTCAGCAAGGTTCAATAACATGAATAATGCATACAAAAGGTCTGCTTCCGCAGCATACCGCGCCCAACCACCATACCACATTGCCACCATATAGCCACAAAGTCATTCCAAAGTAACAATCGCAAACAAGCGAGGCACGCATACACTTATTTATGATAACGCTGCACTTTTCAAGACAAAAAGACACATAGACAGACATCCAAATAGACAGATGGGACAGAAAAATGTACGTACCAAACCAAACCAAAACAAAACAAACATTCGTACTCCTCTTTTCCATGCTATGTATTTTTCTTGATACTCTACATCTATGTACTTATGTACGTATATGTGGTTCAATGGGTATATTATGATTAAGTAAATGTATGTAACATTTAGAGAAAAGCAAATAAGACAACAAAAATATCAACTTTATGTAATAACTCGATATACACAAATATAGCCAGAAGTCACTAAATAAATTTGATATTCAAATTTGAGGACAATTATTAGAAAAACAAAAATTGTTAAAATCGAATTCCGAATTTTCGGCCTTAACCAAAAAGTATTCCCAGTTTGTCTCAGAGGTTTCAATCTCAATCTCTGAAACCAACCTGAAAAATCTACGAACTGAGCCAGGTCCCCTAGTGGTAATTTTGCAAAACTTGCCAGATCAGTAAAGAAAGGATGCCCAAGAAGATGAGTTTTCTTATCAAAAAGAGCCGGGCAGTCACATAGTTGGTATTGAATACTCTCTGATTCTTTTTCATCTTCACAGCTGCGATAGAAATCTTGATGTCGAACTTCCGTCCTTTGGACCATCAGCCGAATAGGGCAGTGCCCCGTGAGAACTCCCGTTATCACTCTTTTCTTGTTAAAGTGACCTCCAACCCCTAGTCACAGCGCAGCCAGGCACATTCCCTCACCTCATGCATGCTAGCACCTTGGTTTTCGCTTTCACCCTTGGAAGGATATCTTGTAGAGGTCTGTGTATATCAGCAACTGCTAATGAGACCTGCTGTAACGATCCATTTCTGGCGTGATCGAGTGCTTCCTAGCCTGTTTAGGAGCAGCCACCGTGCTACGGACAATTTTGCTCTTGATGCTGTGGGCCGACAGAGCTTGATAGTAGCCTGGCTGTCAACATAAATCGATATGTTTTTAGGGATCTATTGCATAGTGTTTATCAACTTTACTACTTGCCAGACCACATAGATCTCTGCTTGAAAAGCGCTGCTCAGTCTGGTATTCGGTAGGATAGTTGAGCCGTTAGCTTCTCTGGAAAGATGATATCACCAGTACCCTCTTCCATTTTAGATCCGTCTGCATAGATAAATTCCCTCATTTTGCTTCCAATCATCCCTCCCCGAAAATCTTGTATGTAAATTGTCATTCCATTCCATTTCCAGTACACAGTAGTCACATTTGTTCAGCTTGAAGTGGGGTTCACTTCTTGTAGGATGGTGCTGTGGTCCACAACTCAGGGCTAAGGAGATACAGTTCCCAGAGTGTGACTGCGCTTCTTGCAGCTGCATGCTTGTTCACCGGTGCTAGATTGAGAGTGGCATCCAGCATTGCTTGGGAATAGATCATAAAGATCTAATCAGGCTTATATTTGCACCGTATAGAGGTTATATAGGATATAGATGTGATTTGGTGTTAACTTATTGTTAGTTCTGGCAAAAATATATTTTTTTCAACACTCTGTTACAGTCTCTAGTCACGACTATTTTAGTGAAAACCTTTTTAAGTATGTACAATTGAAAATTATCCAAAAATCTGTTAACAACAATCACATTGTGCTCCAAGTAAAATGAAATTTTTTTAGATATTTTAATTGAAATAACAGGCAGCCCCGAACCTAGAAGAGGACCTCAAAGCCTCCTTTCAATTCGTGCAAAAGCTTCATCGCGTCATTTTCTTTTATCGTTTTCATTTCTGATCATCGTAATAGAGTTAGCACTTTTCTGATCACCACACCAGGAACCTCATTTAGTTTTGCCACCCCGGTTCTTCGTCTGGGCTAGTCCGTCATAAACTATATATATACATATGTAAATTTCAATGAGGCCGAGTGGAAGGGAACTCGACAGTCGTGTGTGTCCGATTATGTTGTTTTCACTATTTTTCATTTCTTATATTTTGTTAGTAGTTTTTCGTTTCATTTGGTTCTGGTTAAGTTTTGGGTGGAGAATGCCGCAGCATCATGTTTTATTGTTGTTGCTGCTGATATTGTTGGTGTTGTGGGTCTTTGAAATCAACTTTATCTTGAGCTAGGTTGGCTTTCGTAGTACTCATTCTGTGCGTAGTAAACATTTCAGTTGCTTTTATCTATCTGTTCCTGCTCCCGCTGATGGTGGTGGTGCTGATTCTGCTTCTGCTTCTGCTGCTGTGCATTTTTCCATTTCTGACAGAACAAAGAAGTCGTTTATTTGTAATTGTTGTTGTAAAGGGAATAACAACAACTGCTCAAAAGTACAACAGTTCAAAAGTCTGTCTGTAAGGATTATTAACAGACGTGTATACATATTTTTACGACTTTTGACTTTGACTAGACTCAACTAAACTTAACTAAACTCAACTCAACTCAACTCGACTCGACTTGACTATTTCGCAGTTCACCAACAACACAATGCGCCCAGAGTTTCTTGACAGCCAGCAGCAACAACAAAATATTCTTCTTATGATTGTTGTAGCTGTCTTATTAAATGTTATGACTATGCGCGCTTGAGGTCGTCGTAAATTCATCTATTCATCTAACTACTTGGTTTTTAACATCTCCACCGACTCTTCATTCTAACAACTTTGTTTATCTGGGCATGTATTGTATGTATGTCCGCCTGCTGATTAAATTAGGATCATACTTAAGAAATCGGTAGCTCTATACTTAACTCAATGCAAAAATTGTGGCTATTCGTAATTAGAAAAACGCTATTCGCTTGATTATGCCATAAATACCTATGGCTTGGCATATGTTGGGAAGGGAGGGGATGAGTGGGTAAGGTACGCAAATCTCAGAGAAAACGCAACTTAATCGAATGTGCCACACGCTTGCTTTGTTGCTTTGTCTCTGCTCAGCGAGAGATTGTGTCTTTCTTTGTATTATTTTTAGATTATGACCGCCACGCAATGCCACATTCACAGGGTGTACAACAGAATGATGATGAGGACGGCGACGACCACGTCCAACGTCCTTTTCGTTACTTTTCTCTAATCTCGCTAATGCTATTTTTAGACTAACTCAGCATACAAACAGAGTAGTGTTTCTGTGTCTGGTCGGTCGGTGGGTTGATCGGTCGGTTGGTTGGATGACTGGTTGACTAGCTGGCTGGCTAGCTGGTTGGTTAGTCGGTACACCACAACTCAAATGTCCCGCTGTGAATTATGTGTCTACATAAATTACCAGGCGAGGAATTAATCATTTTTATTTAAGTTCGCGCTGCAGCAAAAGCAACACACTAAACCACTAAGAACAGAACTCATCGATTTCCCGAGCCCATTAGGTATGAGATTCCGGTCGGTCAGTTAGTTAGTCATTCAGTCAGTTAGTTAGTCAGTCAGTCAGTCAGTCAGTCAGTCAGCCACTAAGTCTGTCACCCGCTTGGTTGACTTAGTCTAACATAACAACAAAACAACTGAACTGAACTGAAACAAGACTCTGTGATACGTTGCGGCCGGCCTTGTAGGCACTTAAGTCGCTTTGGATTGTCGTTCAATCTGGTTTCGACCGACCGTCCAAATGTCCATTTTTTTTTTTTCCTACGTTTATTTCATTTTGGGCTTTGTCTTTGGCTAATGACACTGGCGCCTTTATGTGTGCTCTTATGCTCAATGTACCCTCAACAACCTCAACTAGAAATTGCTTTTGATGGCGCAACACTAATTTCAATTGCTACACAAGAATTTGTCTCTCGCCCAGTTAAAGCCATAAGATTGTCTTCGCATCAAGTAAACCAGACAAACCAAAGATAGTCTTGAGTTCGCATATCGAAATATGTTGCTTTTTAATTGATACGTGTTCCTGGGCACTCCAATGTGGCATAAAAATATATTACAGCGAAGACAAATTCTGCCCTTGGGCATGTTTGCTTTGCTTTTGTGTGTATCTTGATACCAGTAAATGAAATCACAGTTCTATACAGTGCCCCCACAACGTCCACAAACACGAGTGAGGCGTGTCTCTTATACCACATGTAGTTGTTGTACCCAAGTGTAGTTGCAGGATGCAGGATGCAGGAATGCAAGGAAATGGTATGTCCACCCTCATTTTGCATTTTATTTGCTAAAGGTGGAGACGCCGCGCTCTCTACACCAGCCAATTCAAATGCTCCGCCCACGTCCAGTGGCTGTTTTAAGGATTTTATAATTTAATTTTTGTACCATCGCAAGTAAGTTTTTCCTCAAGCAATATTTTTTTTTTTTTTTTTTCAACATTTTCTTGGGTTTATTGATTATCGGTTGCGGAGAGGTTCATAAATCAAAAGCGTTTTGCACTCGAACCCTCTCAGCACTCAATTAATTACAAAAGCAATTGTCAACGCAAAACAAAAGACTTAGGCAACGAACTTACATGCATTTTATATATATAAAAAAAAAACACATAGTCTAACATCAGTTATTTACAACAGTCATTTTCTCGAGGCAGCCGTTGACATTGTCGCAGCAACTGCGATACAACAATAACGACCGAGGTCTAGTGCTACTGCAACAGAAGCTACTGAACCAACAATAACAAGGAGGAGAACAACAACAACAACAACACCAGCATCTGCATCAGCATCAAAAAAACGGCAGCAAAAGTGATAATTAATGTGTAAAGTGAGCCGGCCAAGCCGAGTCGAGTTGAATTGAGTTGAGTTGAGTAAAGTTGAGCTGAGTTAAGCCAAGTCAAGTCGTAGTGGCTAAGTTGAGCTTACCGCAGTTGCTGAGTTGTGTGAGCACCACAATTTGCACATCCTGGCAACTTTAAATAAGCGACAAAATTGTCAACATTCCTCCCTTTGCGTCTCATTGCTCCATAGATCCCTGTAGAAGGTGCTGACACTAAGCACTTGTCACATTCGTACGCGGACAAATTGTACACGCAAACTGCTAGACAAGGAGTTGCAGTCTCAGTCTCAGAGACAGTCTCAAGTATGCTTATGCACATTCAAGCATTACACATATCCGAATGGTAGGAAAAATTATAGTAGCATAGGAAAACAAATACTATGTATAAGACGAGCTGAGTTGAGTTGAGTTGAGAGATGTTTAACTTCATGAAAATATTTCAAATAAAGTGTTGGGATGCGAATGCTATACAAATGCTGGATGATGATCGTGTCATTGTGTGTAAACACAGTATGCACTATGTCTACAACGTCTGGCTGTATGTAATTAGAGTTTAGAATTTTACCAGTTGTCATTGCAACAACAAACTCTTTGTTAATAAAAGCAGAACTCCTTGGACCAAACGACTGAGCTATTGGTTGGAAAACGGTGGCATTTTGTTTGCTAATTGTCAACAAGGCAAGAGGACCGACTGACTACTATTGTAATACCTATAATTTTTGCAACTTATGCCATTCAGTTTATTTATTAGGTACTACTTACTTACGTACTTTGTTGACTTACTAAAATAGATATATAAAATCTGTCTATCCATCCATCCTAAGCCAATGGCGTTGTTTTAAGCTTGTTGAAAGTTTATCTGAATTGTAAATTTCACTTTTTAATTTTAATAAAACTCTTTATTGCCTCGAATTTACGTGTTGCTGCTCCATTGCACTTGCAAATTGTAGTACTGATCATTGTTGCTATTATATTGTATTGCATTTCCAGTGACTTCGTCATGCTTTCTTTATTTCCATTTTGTATTTTCCCTGCGCTAATTACGCTCTCAATTCATCTGAGCTTAGCTTGAAGCAATTTAGCTCGATCAACTTTAATTCAGCTTAACTCAAAGTAGTAGTACTAGCCTAGTGATTGATTGCAAGCATTTCTTGCTGAAGTTGGCGATTCCCATGAAGCGTGGCGCAAGTTACATTTAATTTTTTACATGAAATGCATTGCACACACACACTCTACTCCACCAGCCAGTCCGTCGCTGAAAGTGAAACTTGTCATGAGATGAGATGAGTGGTAGGCTACATTTGAAGTTGTGTTTTAAATAGGCTTCAGAAACAGCACCGATTGAAAATTGACCTTAAACCAGATTCGTTTTCTGATATGGTGTACTATGGTCTCCTTTTTTTTTTTTTTAATGGGAATCGACTCATTTAAAATTTTTGTGGGATAAGTGGCGACTCTTGTGACGCGATGTGATACGCTGTGATGTGTGATGCTTATCGCACCTGGTTGAGTTTGCGTTCGTATTCCGCTCAAGGGAACAAGTTTTCTGACTGGCTGCCTTGGTGGCTGACTGACTAACCGGCCGAGTCAAGATCGAACCAAGCCTATTTGAAGCCGCCTCAAGGTAGCAGGCATCAGCAAGTAATGCAACAAGTCAGCTTCTGCGCTCCGAAATTGTAGCGTAGGATAATCTATCGCATCCAATCGCAGCTCACTAACGAGACGACGTGCTTAACGTGGCATTAGGTAGTTGCTTGGACAGTTGGTTACAACAGACGAGTACATTGTCGGCCACTTATAAGTACGGGTACTCTTATCCCCTTTACTTCAGTTTACAGCTGCTTGTGCCAGCCAGCCAGGCTGTTGATATGCAACTGAGGTTTGACTGAACTGAACTTAAGCTTAGCCGGTGCAGTGAGTAAGCATCTGTAACTTCTTGCTGTTATCTACCCAATAAATCTAGTTTCAGTTGGTGCTGTCGTTGCCAGAGAAGTTTGTGCACTGTGGCAGCGTGATAAAGTCACTTTGCAGATGCTGTTGATGTTGCCTACTATACCTATTGCTGTTCTGTATGGTTTGCAAGGATACTAAAAGAATTTGCTTTGTTTACAGTAGCTTCCAACTCAAGTACATGCATGCATTCATGAACTAAGTATCAATTCTTTGTAGTGATTGGTGACCTCAGATCGAATGACTATTAGGGTCTTCTGATTGCTCATCAAGACTACAATATTTTGACTTTGATTCTTTGGATCTTTTGTTTGCCTTCAATCATGGATCGCAACGTAATTCCCTTTGTCTATTACATTTGTGTGGACAGACCAAACCAAATCAAATCAAACCAAACCAGACCCGACCCGACCAAAGATAGGTATGTTAAAATCGACCCACATACATTTCTTTGATCACTCGTTCGTATGTTCGCTCGTAGAAATAGGTCTTCGAATTTGCATTACTGGCTATTTGAAGTCGGCTGGCAATAAATTTCAATTTGCTGCTTGGCAACACAACCTAGCGCAACACAACGAGCGCTGCTCCACACTACAAACAAAAACAACATAAGTCCAATGAATGATAAAAAGTCGATTACATTCAGGTGTTAAAATGTAGGATACAATGTGGATATCGAAACAATTTACGTGTTAGTTGATACCCTACACTGAAAGGAGGAGACCCTCTAACAAAGGAAGCAATGCTGACCAAAACCCATCGGTCGAAATGTGAAGTGATATTTGCCAAGTCGAATTGACTTGTCGTTTGGTTTATTTTCTGTTGCATGCAACATTGTTAATGTTGTTGTTGGTTTTTGTTCTTGTAACTTAAAGTATTGCCTATTTTGAGCCTTTACTCTGGTTGTTGTTCTTGACTGCTGTTGGTGATACCAAAAGTTTTTTAGCTCTCGGTTTCTCCAATGGCCCTTGTTGGTCATTAATCATGCTGAGTGAACGACAAGCGTATAAGTTACTGCAGTTTGGTTTGTGCTGCTAAGCTCAGCTCAGTTCAGCCCAGCCGGGTTTTCCATGTAACATTGGCCAGCCAAAAAAGGCCAACGAAATAGGCGAAAAATCGCAAAAGAGCAACATCCCAGGTTGATTCTTTCGCTTAATTGGATGCACGTCCAAAGCGAATAATAAAAATAAGAAAGCAGCAACACCAACACGATCACCTGGAATGGCGATTGGTGCCTTACACATTTCTGGTACTTCTATTAAGTAGTTTGACCTGAAGATACCAGTACCAGAATAGGCAGAATAGAAATATTTCTTTTTCTTCTGAGACAAGTGCTAAGGGTGCTAAGTACAGCAAAGAAGAGCAACGATGGTGGCATTAGCTTTGTTCATACTAAGTATACGGTTTTTGTTGTGAAAGCGCAGAAATGAGCTTCTTTACGACATTATGAAGCACGCGATGTAATCCAAAGTGCTGCGCAAGTGCAACCATTGAGCTGGTGAAGTACTTCGCACATTTAGCGAATTGGATTTAATGTGGTATCGCTTGAGTGCACATGGGAGTGTAATTAAAAAATTTCACTTTTCACAATTTCGCTTTTAATTAAAGTCGAAAGCATATAATAATCATAAAAATTAAGGAAAACTATTCATGCTTCCCAAGCTATCACAAAACTATGAACAAATAGCGTATTGAAGTAATAAAATGCAATGCAACGTAACGCATTGCATTGAAGTAATGTAGACTGTATTATTTTACGGTTTTCATATGCATGACTGGGCCATTTTTATAGCCAAGAAATGCACACCATGGGTATGTCGATACACTATGTAACCCACATGCGATTTAGAAGCGCAACGCCCACACCATTGAATGCTTAAAACGGTCGACACCCATTAGCACTTTGGCACATAATTGATCCAAGTATGGACCATAAAGACCATAACCGCTCTTAAGGAAATGTGAAAGAATTTTTTTAGACAGACTATAGTGTCTACTACTCAGTACTAGACAAAGGCGACTTCAAGCCAAAGAGAGCTCAAAAGTTCGACGGAGACGCTACAGCAATGCAAACCCACGAATCTGAGCTAGGTAAACCATGAAGAACGTCAACACTCGACAACAAAAGGTCTGGTCTTTTGAACGTAACTAACAATTTATTTAATGCGCTGTACGTGCGCTTTAATAAAAGGCTCAATCAATCTGTACTCCTTGAGCACACACACATAAGCATACATACACACATTGGAAAAACATACTGTCAGACAGACCGACCGACCAATGGATGGATAGATGGATGGTTGAAGAATGATGCGGCATTTAGTTACTATAGTGACAGATAGACGACGATGCAATCCTGTCAAAGAACCTAAGAACAAAATAAAAAGAAAACAGCTTCACAGACACCGATGCGAATGCTCAAAGGATCGACCATGATTTTTATGCAGTTAGTCGGAGGCAACCGCGGTGAAGAGCTCAAGCGTTCTGCTAATGAAGCCATAAAGATATGTATTATTTTTGTGCCATAAATTTAGTTCAGCCGACGACACCCACATGCATGCAAACACACTGGTAGGTAGGCAGGCAGGCAGGCAGACAGAATGGCAGCCAAAGAACCGACGTCACTCAGGGCCGCCGTCATTGTCGCCTTTGATAAAGTCATTTTTGGTTTATGGATTTTTGTTCTTTCGTTCTCAACTAAACCCGACTCAGCTGAGTGGAGCTTATTATAGCGATTAAATCCTGAAGCAATTAGTTTCAGCGATTGAAGTAAGAGGTAGTCGTGAGCACATCTGCTCGCGTATCGAAAGACCAAGACACGCAATGAGCGACAAGATGCCCCTAGAATACAATATTTCAGCTGGAAATAAATACATATTGCCAAATGGAGTTTTTACCACCACCAATAGATCGTTCGTATGTTCGTTTGTCCAATGGAACGTTCATTGGAACGCACGTTCAACAACATCAACAACGCTAAAGTTTTCCTCGCTAACAATAAAAGACTAACAAGGTGTCAATATCTTAAAAATTTTATCTTTCTGCCCATAAAACTCAAGCGGATCATAGTAAATCAGCCTTTGAACAAAAAACCAGCACCAGCACCAACACCATCAGCATCAGCATGAGCGAGGAATAGAATTGGTTGGATTAGGTTGTGCACAATGTAAAGAAGCTATCTGTTTGGTGCGCATTTACGGTCATCGTGGCCTGCCCGAGTGAGTAACAAACGACTAAGCCAAACTCAAAGCCGAAGAAATATTCTTTTAGCTTTGCTGGACAGAAGAAAAGATATCAAAGCGCAAAGGCTGATCTAAAGCTTAGTTGAACTGAACTGTGTTGAGTTGAACCGCTCCGAACTGAGGCGATGCACAAACAACGATTAAAAGCCTCTTCACGCATGCGCGCGCACATTGCATTCGCTTCATAAAGTTCCTTTGGCTTTGGCTTTGGCTTTGGTTCTGGATTCTGAGCTCAGCCCAGTACCACTGTTTAGCTAAGCTATTGCTGTTGCTGGCCAAGTAGCGGTGTGATGGCTTGCAGCGGCATTCGCCACACCATCGTATAAACGTGTGCGAGGAATGTGTGCCCCGCACGCACGTGATTAAAGTGCTGCATATGTAATCAGGCATTGTTGGATATGATGGGGTACAAGGGTTGGCAGCAGTGGCGATGGCTCGCACACATAAGCACACTTATTTACGGCATGCTTATAAATCAGAATTCACTTTTGCCCTACGTAGTAATGTTGCTTGGTATTGACGATAGATGACGACAACGACCTCAGCAGCGGTGGAGGCTGGAACCGAGTCTGCGAGACAATTTACGATATCACGAAGCTCACGGGCCTCAAATATGCACACATGCAGACTTACACATGTACGTCTGCATTGCCCGAAGCATTGAGATACACCTCGCTTGGTTGCATTTACATACAAATGCACTGCTGTGCAGTACTTTGGGCAACGGGCAGCATCTGTCCATGCGGGGGACTCGCGAGTACAAGATATTGATAAATAAATAACTTTCCTTAGGCCTTTGTTTTTTCTTCCCATCTTGCCGTCTTCCTTTTTTTCCTCATTCCTTCCTTTAATAAATTAATTTCGTGAGTTTATTGAACTCTGCAAAATCAAAATAATATATCAACAAGTTTATTACATAAAATAAAATTTAAAAAGATTGAAAACGCACTGGACCAAAAGGTATCATACAAGTAACAAAATACAATATACACAATATGTATATTGTTTCCTTTTCATTAAAGAGAAAAAAAAAAGAACTCTTACTTGTACATCACAGTTTCAAATAAACAGATTTGTTCCACTTCGAATATAAATTTGATTAAATGAAGAGTCTCATTTTTGTTTTTTTCATTACAGTATTTACTTAATGTTTTGGGAAAAAGAATTTACAATTTTACGATGATGCAGATTTGACTCTTGACCCGCTTTTGTCGCTCAGCAGTCTCACTTCAAAAATAAATTAACAGTTCATGATGTCCTAAAGCTAAACTATGGTAAAAGATAGACCAGAGCCAGCTTGGACAACGAGTTCTAAGAACATTTTCCAATCTTACGAGTGGTAGTACATTTTCGGCGGCGCTTTGAGCGTAAAAAAAAGCCGTCATCCTCTTCGGTCTATCGATGACCAAAAAGTAAAGTCAAGCTGATCGCATCGCATCGCATCGCATCGGTGTTAGTACGCCGCCATAGTCTTTGTAATCGTTTAAAATCAATCATGGCTCATGATGTTATGGAGAGTTGAGCATTTGAATTCGACCGGCTAACAAAGCAACCAACCTCACGACAGGGCGCTATGATCTGAGTGCAAATTTTTTAGGGGTCAGTGTCTTTGGCTATCCGCATTTGACTAAGCTCAAAAGTATTTTTCTTAAAAACATGATTAAAAAGAAAACCCGCCATTAAACGAAAGTTTACCTTTTTTTCTGACCTCTAGCGGTTATTGTTAGTATAATGTACACCTTTGTTTAATTATTTGTTTTAATATTGTCTTCACTTAAATTTTTTTTTTTTTTCACTTTTCAAGCGAAATGTGAGTTGGTTTTTGTGATATTGTTGTTGTGTCTTTTTAATGGACACTTTGGCCCAAATCATTATTGCAGTCGAGCATCAAGTATCGTCTTTGTTCCATTCGTTTGGATTGCAAATCTAACTGTGCACTCAATAGTAAATAATCCATTGATATCGAATTTGTCAATGAAATATGAGAAGCTAACCCAAACGAGCGGGGAACATAATTGAGGAGTAATGAATGGAAATTTATCTAACAATCGCCATCGAGTTCGTCGCTCAAGTCTTTCGTTTATGCGCTCACTCATACGAAAACATACCTATACCAAATATGTAATTTCACAACAGAATTCATGTTCCACGTTTTCTTTTACCAAAAGGAATAGAGCATCGTTCAACCAACAATAAATTTGAAGCTGTCGATGCTAAAATACTCAGCAAGGTTGTTTACCTCCTTCAATTGAGATCTTTACGCCTGATACAGTTGCTGTGAGACGAGACGAGGCGATCCGATCGCGTTAACGCAAAATAGTCCAAAGAAAAGTTAGTTGGCCATTCCGCGTTACTCGTTACTCAACTTGGCTGGAATCGTGGCTGTTAAACGAATCAAGTTCTTTTGTTTCAATCATTATCTTTTGTTGTTGTTGGTGTTGTTGTTCTTGTTCTTGATGTTGTTATATTTTTCATATTAGCGAAGAAAGAAATGATCTGATATCAATTTCGCGTCCACACTGATTGAGTACAATGTTGTTGTATAAGCAAATCATCCTATAGACATTAAAAAAATCTATGTTTGTATTATGGTCTATGTGTGAAGGCATGTGTATTGATTGTTCTATTTGATATAACTGTGTATTTTGGTTATTGTATAGTTAGAGATACATCATTACTTACTTTAATTTAAGACATCTTTGTGTGCTTTAGATGCTGAAAAAAAAAACCATCTTTTGTTTTCTACCACAATTGACGATCGTACGTCGATAAGGCAATAACAGTTTACACGAAATTGTTATATGACTGGTTATGTTGATTTTAATAGAATAGTCATGAGAATCACTAACATGATTAATGGACTCCAACCGTTCGGATGCGCTCGATTGGTTTTTGATGAAACGAAAGTGTTCTGCAAACTCTTAAGACTTTTAATTCATTTGTTAAAGAACTTCAGAGCTGGAGTTATAGCCAAAAGCTTGTTTGGTGGTTCGGTTCGATTCGATTCGGCTTTGGTTTAAGTTCGTTACCAAACATGTCTCAAACGAACTACCTAACACGCAACTCGTACTACACAAAGCTAATGCTCAATCAGATACAAGATACATTCGATGTTCGATGGTCGAAGTAAATAGTTGTGTTTCGTGATCGCGGATAACAACGACGACAACGACGACGGCAACGAAACGTCGAAACGAACTATCGAAACGAGAATTATGAACGATGTCAGAAACGTGTACATAACACGCACTGAAGTGGAAAACTTTTAAACGAAACTTTAACAAATTCTCGAATCGCTCTGAAAATACAAGAGTCTGTTGTTCTTAAAGAGGGAGGCGGGTGGTGGTGCACGCGATTCAAGAATTCGTTGTTGCATGTTGCAGCATCGCCTCGCCACCGCAGCCGCCAGTAAATGTAGATGTGGTGATGCAACTGCAACATATTCGTGTAGTCGCAGTAGAATCACGTACATTCAGTTAGGCATGGTCCGTCGTGAGAGATGGTCGATGGCCACGGGGACCATTGTCGGATTGGTTACAAAATTCGCGAAGTTCTTTCAAATGAGGTGCTGTAAAGGACGTTTCCTAACGGTTTTATTATGTTTCGTGTGGTTATTGCAAGTGGAGATCCAAGCTTATGCCTCAGACACAACTGTGGTTGATCCATATGCGGACGAAGCATTTCTGGCGCTGGGCCACGGTGCTCATGCGCACGCGTCAAAGTTTGGTGAACGCCAGCAGCCAACACGTAAAAAGAATGCCGCGTCTATATACTTTGGTGTGCCGAAGAAGGTAGGCAGTGTTCGGACGCGAACGACAAGTACAACTACAACCACCACCAGCACAACCACTGAAAATAGTGTAAATAGTATGTTAAGTAAAAGTAATGATACTGTGGTTGGTGGCGACAAAGTGCATGGCTCAAAGATCAAAATTACCGGGAATGTTACGACAACAAGTGAAAGACAACGCGAACGCGAGTTATATACAATTGCTGTACATAATCCAGTCAGTGACAATAAAACTTTTCTAGTGAAACCCCGATCCCGTCAATCTAAACAACTAATACGACGAGAGGACAATAATATCGAGTCAATAATTACAACGACAACGACCTTAGAAAATGTGCGGGGTAACATATCAAAAGCTGACCGCTTGGAGATGTCTACAGAGTTCTTTGTTGTACCCACAATGCCAACTATATCTAGCACAAGGATGCCAGGTAGAGTGGGTCCTAAAGCTCGTGGCGTAGTACCTGGCAGCTATCATCCGAATCCAGGACAAACAAATTCACGTGTGGTGGGATTTAAGCCTCACGGTGGTTCATCGAATGTATCTGTAACTCCACCAACCATAGTGTCTATCCATCCACCCTTCTTAGGCTTACGAAAAGAACCTTGGGTTGTACCTGTACTAGTACTTTCCTCATTAACAATGCTTATGATGGGTGCTTTTGAAGTCTTTGTACTTTTTAAGGCTTGGCGCACTTCACCCTCACGTCGGCATCTATTTCTCGGCCAAATGCTATTGCTAGGCCTATTCGGTTGCGCTAGCCTAGGAGCAGTTATTACAGCACAGCCTTCGTTATTGAGCTGCGGTACAATAAGATTTGGAGTCGGCGTCGCTTATGCGCTAGTCTTTGCAGCATTGCTGGTTAAATGTGTTTTCCTGATAAGCCTCAATGGTGGTGTCTATCTCCCAGCACCCTATCAGGGTTTGCTTTTACTGTTTGCAGTGCTGATTCAAGTAGCCATTGGAGCGCAATGGCTACTCACACAACCGCCTGAAATTTATACAACAAGTGTCCCCGTTGTAGGTAGTGGATTTTTATCACCAACAATCGCTTCGCATACAAATTATACTGCCTTCTTCTACCCAACTGCTTACACAACACCGGATGGGCCTGAAGTATATACGCGAATTGCTGCCGTCAGCACTGTGTTGATTCCACTATGCAAAACGCAATTCTCTGAATTGCTGTTCTCACTAATATACATCGTGTTCCTGATTGTGTTTATCGCAGTGCTAGCTATAAAATCACGTGGCATACGTGACAATTACAGGGAGGCGACCTACATTGGCCTAGCAATTGGTGGTGCAATACCGATTTGGCTTGGCTGGATGCTTTGCGGATTAGCTGTTGCGGAACGTCACAAGGATGCATGTGTAGCATTTGGTCTTGTCGCCACTTCGGCGACTGTCTTTCTGGTCATGTTTATGCCAAAGGGACGCCAACTGGCGGCAATGGGCAAGGAAGGCTTATATGTCGAGGATCGGGAAGAGCAGTTCAGCTCATTGAGTCGTGCTGGCTCTGGTTATTCACCATCATTCTTTCACTTCAAGCCCATCAAATATGGTGTAATGGGTGGCGGACTACAGAATTCTGGTACGAATACGGGAAACGGAGTGAGCATGAAACATTGTTCAAATGCAAACAACGGCGGAGGTAAGCCCGATCAAGTTCCATTTTACAATAACTAAGTTGCCTGTTAAAACTCAGTCACAATTTCATATCAAAAACACAATATATGTACGTAGAGTTGGAGGCCCACAATTGAGTAAATCAGGTTTGAGAAAATCTAAACTCAGCTTAGTTTTTAGGCACAACGCAACTTGAATGATTTAATGATATATTGTAGTCAACCGATGTCAGCTGTCATATTTGGGTAATACTGTAATTCTTCGCTTTCTTTTTGTAAAGTATTAAGTCAATATTAAACAAGCAATAAGAAAAAAAACCACTAACTTTGCTCTCATCACAGTTTAAATACACTTCACTTGGTACTTGTATTTACGTAATTTGTTTTTTATTGATTCGATTTTCGTAACTTTTATTTTAAAATTCATTTTTTATGACTTTACCAATGCGCCAATATTCATTAAAAAAAATACACAATATTAATAACAAATAATTACAAAAGGATACTATAACTTCAATAAAAATTTGGGGCCACCAAAAAAAAAAAAAAAAACGAGGATCCATAGCTAGTTATTGTATAATCATGCTCTTTCATAGGCCTTGCAACTAGTGTTAGATGTGAAATTTATATATTGAAAAAATTATTAGTTTCTATAGTGGATTTGTATTCTATTTTGTCGGATTGTCACAGCTGAAGTTCCGAAAAACTATGGAACTTGTTAAAAATTGCATGTAAGAAATGGTAGCGAATCTGTTTAATGGAAATATAAGACAAGATTACATTTGAAAATCTCAATCTTTCCACGTTTCCATACGAGAGATGACACTACTGATCATACATATGAATGTAAAATTTCTGGGATATCCGATGCATGGCATACAAACATTAGACAAAAAGTTATAGTACTCATACACATAGTGTGAAGTGTGTATGAAATTTAGATAAAAATACCAAAAAAACGCACTCATTCGAATTCGATAAGTCGAATCACGCATGCTGAGCTTGGCATTTTTCAGGTTTAACAAAAGTAAGAGAGTTTACCTATTATATTTTTGAATCAAGAAGCTTGAAATTGCTTGTCGTAATTGCAGTTTTTGTTTTCAATTTTTCTTTCTTTCTGGGATTTCTTGCTGGGTTTTATGGTTCATTTAGATGGATAGAGAGAAGGCACAAAAACTACTCTAATGAGCTCGTGCTTTCGTTTTCTTTCTGTTGCTCTTTCTATAACCATTGCCCCATGCCCATTCCCCTGTGACTTCCGACATTAAATTAAGTGATAGAGAAAATTTTCCTTTTTAACAATGAGTATCTTAACTGTATAATCTTAATGGCAGCGAAACACTTTCTTACTTAGTAATGTCTTAGAAGCGGGGCCTTGCATTCCATTCAGTAAGACATTTAGTCAATTAGTCTGTTTGCAGCAACTCTTTCATTCATAGCAAGTTTGTAGCTTAAGTCATTTGTTAAAGTTGTACATATATATATATTTTTTTTTTTTTATAAGAAACAATTACTAAGATCCGAATGTCCTTGATTAATTAATGTTTTTTTATTAAAACATTGAAAATTGTAGTGCATACACATAGTTTGTTCATGACATACTTCAGAACTTTTTTTTTATAAACTAAAATACTAAAATACTGGTGAATACTGGTCAATTCATAATTCATGCCCTTCATAGAAACTTCCGATTTTTATTCGATAGTATTCTGAAATGATTTTGATTTTCTCATTAATGAACCATGCACTTCTTACACAAGTCTAAATCCCATAAAATTTCACTTTCATGCATCCAAACAATCCTCTTTGCCACACTTTCGTTTAAGTGTCAAAAAGAAAAGTGAATCAACTAATGAACGAACAAAAAAGAAAACCAAAACAAATGAATAAATGAATGAAATATTGAATGAATAAATATATACATGTATGAGTGAATGAATGAAAGAAATATAGTCAAATCAATTAATGGAATGAAATGAACAAAATTACTTAGTAAAGACCCATTTTATGTAATGCATTCGCATGTAACTTTATAAAATATTGTAGTAAAATGGCAACTGCTTGCGCTATGTTTATTGTCTATTTCATTTAATTTTATTACCATTGTTACTCATAGAGGTAAGGAAGGCCTGATTTTTAAACTAGGAAGTAATAGTGTATGCACGCATTTCTTTAGGTAGTAGCTCTATGCTTTATGAGCACTTACTTACAGTATACAATAAGTACATATGTTTTAGTACATAAATATGCGGACTTAATGTGATCGACCACGCATAAAAAAATTACCTAATAAATATAAAACCCCAAGTTAAGGAGTTAAAAATGTAGTATATGTCAATCAACAGTGATACAAATGACGCAATCTGACAAAACACAAACTAACTTCCACCAAATGAAAGTGCATTACGACGCGTGGGGCCTTTCAATAGACATGACTGTCCCGTTCCTACTTTCCGCCTGATTTTGGCTCTCAAAATATTGAAAAAAAAAAAAAAAAAGAAATGATGAAAAAAGGCTTACGACAACAATGTGTGGGCAACTGTACCCGACTTAGGCTACGGATACAATATATAGACACACACTCATGTACAAACATCCATATGACAAAGGCATAAACGACAGCTTAAAGGTTTGAAAGCTTAACCAAAAAATTGAAAAAAAAAAATAATAAATAAAAAATATAAAATCTGCTTGAACACTTCAACGCTTGCGCATAATGAACTACAATGTACAATGTTTTGAAATTTCTTATTTTATGCTCAAGAGATTTAGCCTCTAAATTAATCAGATACAATATATATAGGTACATGTAGTATTTCAACCTTTTTTGAGGGCATTAAATACTTCAATGATTAATAAATGCCGTTCTTCGTATTGTACTATGAATGACGGATTTATCCAAAAAGTGGTTTACAATATTAAACATATATGAACTTTTCTACCTGAGCACAGCACATGTGAAAAAAATCAATCAATCGATCGATCTATCTTAATTTCGCTTCATATGATGTCAGTTTATTAAAATCTTTAATATAAAATAAGCGCCAATTGAGCTTAAAGAATCAGAAACAAGGAAATAATGTTAACTTTGAATGCTCCAAATCGGAGATATACAATACTATAATAGATTTTGGTTATTTTTTGTGACTTCCTATAGCCATCCATTATTATTCGTATTGTCATGATTTGATACCAATTTTTTACGAAATCCATCAAATATCGCGTGCAATTTGAAGGTTCTAGTTTTACAAATGTAAAGAAATAAAATAATTTTAATTCATGCGAACATATTAGTTATGTACAATATTTACTTCGAAAATATAGAGTTTGGGATTTTAATTGGCTATGTCTTCCTAAAGCAAATGATCTTTAAACAGAAAATCATGTTCAATTCTGTAACCAAAAAAATTGTGATAATTGAGGGAATGTAGTTCAACCGATTCCGAGCCAAACAGGGCTCATTAGGCTCTAAAATGCGGTTATTTTCTGCTTATAAATATTGGTTTTTACATTAAGAGCATAAAAATAATAAAAAGAATAAAAGTGACAGCTTAGTGACTCAAGGCCTGGGGTGGCTGAGCAACCGCCTGGTGCGCCTAATGTTATCAGTGATCTGACCAAATGATTGTAATACCAATTGCAGTGGCTGTTGAATTTAAATATATAATCTGCTGAAAGCCTTCTTGATCATAGTTTTGTAAACATCTCTTAAAGATTATGCCATTCTTTTAACTTCATTTCCAGCTATTGATGGAGAACTATCGACATGAGTCCAATTTATGTAGTACAAAAATTTGTTGTTAAGCACAAATAGTCGAATGTTCTGAATTTTACAATCTTTAACTAATTCCATTCAGCCTAAGTTACAATACAATAAAATGATAAAGCTCATACTGTAAGGGTACATGGTGGTCAGGGTTTCAATTTTTGTACTAAACTTTATCGATGATCAATAATAACATTATATAAAATGTATTATATTTGCTTGACGCCATCTTGTAAAGTTACGGCAAAAGTAAAATTTCAACCTGAAGTTGTTCCACTTGAAGTTCATGATGATGGTGGGGTGGTTGTTGCTTGTATGTTATGAAGTGCACTCTCAAAACTTCGAAATGATTTAATCATGCTGTCGGCCGGCAACGGAAGTTAATTCCATTTTAATACTTGTTTTATAGAATGGAGCATAGTAGCCGCCTGTTGTTGATTTATCTGAAAAGATAAACAACCAATAACCTTGAATTTTTTATTTTTTTTTAATTTTTGAAGCGTCTTCATCGAAGTTTAGTTTTTTTTAATTTTTGTCAGACGACATTCGACGATGCCATTGCCATTGCCATTGCCATTGCTGTTCCCATTGCCGTTGCCATAGTCATTACCATTGATGCCTCATCAATCGTTGACTTGTTTTTATGGAATCAACGCTAAATTGGATGGACTGACTGACTCCCTTAATCGATGACTTTGCTTATTTTATTATATTATCGCTCTTTTGCACATTTATGCTGCTCTGAAGCTCAGGTATGCTGCCGGTCAATTGACTGACTTTGCTTTTGTTCTTATGCGCCTTTGCATTCTTTAATGGGTCTAAAGAGTTAAACACCTCGTGTATCATCATCGCCTTAAAGTACCTTTTAATTTATTGCTGCAAATTGATCGACCAAACTATGTGACTGACTGAGTGCCAGAGACCACCCTGCCATGGATGGATATCAACGAAGGCGAACATGAAGGAGCAGATACAGAAAAAGCAAAAAAGGCTCCACGCATGTGATAATTGTAATCCAAGACGAACCAGAAGTGCACATACTAAGAGTATATAGAAACAGAAGGACGGATAGACAGACAGATAGACACAGGCATTACACAACTCAAATGAAAGACTTAAGCAACAAACTTGAAGCAATGATGATCGTGTCCATATCCATGTGTGTAGTACAGGCCAAGTTTGCCAACCAAGTTGTAATCTATGTACGAGTATGCTGCAGACGGTAACTGGGCGCGTTAATATACTTGTACGACAACGGTAAGCGCAGCACGTGCTCATGCCAAGAGTCACCATGCCTATAGACAAACAAACTACTTACTTCCATCCAAACATGTATTGACTCAAAATTATAGCGGTTTGCACACCGTAAACATTCACACACACACACACACACATATGCACACATGCACATGAACATGAAGGCACGATGAAATTTCAGATTGCGGAGCACCACCTGGCAGTGAAAAACGATGGCAACGGCATCAGTAACAGCAATAGCAACAGAGCTAACAACAAACGTAATCGATAACCAGTTCGGAATTGTTATAATGAAACCGAAAGCGGAAAACTGCCTGCCAAGTTGGCAACTGCACTTGGAAAATTATTACGCTAAATTGGCCAACTAAGTAGAAGGAACTGCGAGCGCGGACTGAATGATCAAGGCAAACACAAAACTGGTTGTTATGGCAAAATAAAAAAAATAAAATACAGAAAAGAAAAGAAAACATGAACACATGAACATTGAGCGCGTACTTCATAATAGTCTATGGATCATGACTTTCTGTTAACATACAATAACAGCAACAACAAGATCTATAAGAATCATACATACAATATAAGAGAGGAAATTATTTCAACAACAAACAACAAAGAATGCTGAAAAACAGAAATCTATTAAAATTCAAATTGAATTCGAAATTCACCAACAATCACGGCCACATGACTAGTGAAATCAACAAGGAGTATATTAGGTACTACATACTGTAATAAATACGAGTGTATCATATCATCATATCATTTGATATCAAATCCTATACAAAATCAGCACGAATCGAAAGCAAGAGCTCAATGGAGTAGACCGAACAGCAGAGACAGTTGATGCTGTTGATGCCAAGGCTTGATGTTAACTACTAAGTATGTATACTACGAGTATGTCTGGGTCTAAGACTAAGCCTAAGACTAAGCCTAAGCCTGAGCTTGGGCCTGGGCCTGGGCCTGTGACAATGAACCCAAAGAACGTGGCCAATTAGTTGTAATACTGCTTCGTGATATCACACATAAAACATCTGGTTGCGGTGGCGGCACCAACAGTTGATGGTAACTCTCCCGAACTCCCTACTCTCCCTATACCACCTATATTCTCACTTCTTTCGAATACTATAGGTGCACAGTAAGTTGAAAAAGTCAAGAAGAGCGAGCGTTTGTTTGTTCTTTCGTTCATTCGTTCGTTCGTTTGTTGATTTTTCACATTTTGTTGTTAGTGAAAAAATGTAACAAGAATAACAATCACAATAAAAACAATGTACAATAAACTATGTAAGTAAAATTGAGGAAAACTCAAGCAGAAAAAGATAGCAAAATGGACAAATGGACATAAGAACGGACAGACATAGAAATATTGCATTGTAATAGCAGTACATACTTAGTAGAGTAGTAGAGTTGTAGAGTTGTAGAGGAGCGAAAGAACTGACAACGGACAATGACAATCTGCACGTAGCAATCAGTCACCGGTGAGTTTAAGTTGCTTGCCCTTTTTCTCATCTTCTCCTCAAATCCTATCTTTTTGATTCTTCTTGTTGACTGTTTGTTTATATTACAACAACAATAGCAACATTTGTTTGTATGCATGTGAATGGAAAGCAGCAATAAGATAGGGAAGAAGCAGTAGAGGAAGGAACCCAATGAATGAGGAGTCTTCTTCTCTTCACTAGTATAAGATTGTGTTGATAGTTTTTGTTGTTGTTAATACTTTTATTATATTGTATCTGTTGCTGTTGCAGTTGTTGTACTTGTTTCAAATGCAAAACGTGGCGGAATCAAGGAACAACAAACAACAAGTTTCCAAGACGACGACAACGAGCGACGTTTCACGATTCTTAAAAACTTAACCCAAGTCAACTAACTCATATGCATATGTATGCATGTATGAAGTATACTTACCCGCCCACACATGTGCACTCATTGGTATACCCAGACATATATATTGTATATACAATATATATATATATATATATATATACATAGATACATGTGTACTTGTCTGCATATACCAATACAATGTTAGTTATTTGCACTTAATTAACATTTTTTGCCTGCCTTTCTTTCTAAGTACTTTATTTTGTTTACTTTTTATTTGTCTTAACTCGGTGCAGATTTTTAAAAATAGACAACGTTGGCTCTCACTCATTTATTCCATTGGCAACTTATTGAACAAAATATTAAGATACACTTACCTTGTATAAAACTGTTAGAGCAAGTAAAAGATACTCAAATATAAGCAAAATTATCTAGATATGTAATATGTATCTACTACAATAAATACAATATACTTGTATGTATTGTATATTAATTATTAAACTTCATAACTTCATGCATGAAACTCAAAAGAATCATAAGAGTTCATAAAAGGTATAAGAATTAAGCCAAATTTGCCGCTTCATGTAGTGCAAACTAGTTTATAGCTAAACCGCATACATACATGCATACATATATATGTACATGAGTATCTGTAAATTTACTCAGTCTTTTAGTCTCAGTATGTCTGTCTATCTGCATCTGTATGTATCTATTTGTATTTTCATTTTCTGACACATAATTCCACATTCGAGATACAAAATAAAACAACAACAAAAAAAAAAAAAACATTGTGGAGTGGCAAAAGTGGGCGCAACAACAATAAAAGGAGAAAGATCTCTAGTCTTTTCCTCTTACCACATGTACGTACAATATGTACGAGTATATTTGTTGCAAGTTAATTGAGTTAAAGGAAAACTTGCAAACACACAAAGAAAATAGCGAAAGAAAACAGAATGAAAAACTATTGTAAAAAAAGTCAAAGTTCATCATTGAAAGATAGCAAGGTAGACAGAGAGAGAGGGAGAAAGGGAGAGAAAGGGGAGTTTATGTTGATAGGTACAGAGTTGTGTAAATTATATCTCAACTCAATGCCGTTAGTGTCATTAGCACAGTTTAATGCTTTAAGAAGACAAAAAAAAAAAAAAAAAAATGAATAAAAATGATTTTTTCGCCTCAATCGCATGAGGTCACAAGGCAGCAATGTCAGTTAATCTAAATTCGGCTATAGATACTCACTCATTCATACGACGACGACGATGATGATGATGATGATGATGTTGATGTTGATGTTAGAATTTATCTTCATTTCATTTTTTGTTTGTATAATTTTTTTTAGGGTTCCGGACCCAAAGGGTACCAAAAGGAACTTCGTTGTCCGCCAGTCCTCGGGTCATACTTCATGAACCGTAATAGCTAGAGAGTTGAAATTTTCACAGAAGGTGTAGTTCTCTCCAGGCGTCAGTAACAAATACTAAAACAAAAATATTTTCGAAAACTTAAAGAGGTCCCCATACAAGAAACATTTTGGTTTGTATGGCAGCTATACGATCCAGTATTTTCACGATTTTGAAATTTAAAAATTTGGTAGCTATACATCAGAAACTTATATTGGCAAAATTTCAGTTTGATCGGATTGCTAGGGAGGGTACCTCCCATACAAACCCACCATTAAAATTAAGGTTCTTATTAGAAAAACTTTTTGGTTTTTTGTTCTATCGAACTGAAATTTAGACACTATAAGTTTCAGATATAGGCCCTACACATCTGTTGAAATCATCCAAATCGGCCAACTAGGAGGCGTACCTCCCATACAAACCCACCATTGAAATTCGTGTTCTAATTCGAAAAACTTTTTGGTTTTTTGGACTATCGAACTGAAATTTAGACACTATAAGTTTCAGATATAGGCCCTACACATCTGTTGAAATCATCCAAATCGGCCAACTAGGAGGCGTACCTCCCATTCAAACCCACCATTGAAATTCAGGTTCTTATTCGAAAAACTTTTTTGTTTTTTGGACTATCGAACTGAAATTTAGACACTATAAGTTTTTGACATAGGCGCTACACATCTGTTGAAATCATCCAAATCGGCCAACTAGGAGGCGTACCTCCCATACAAACCCACCATTGAAATTCAGGTTCTAATTCGAAAAACTTGTATGTTTTTTTTTTTTGGATTTTCGAACTGAAATTTAGACACTATTTCAGATATAGGCGCGGTATATATTTTGGAATCATTCAAATCAAACCCCAATCTGATACGGAACCCTCCGTGTATGAGTCTGACTCGCACTTGGCCCATTTTTTTATTTTTTATATTTTTTCTATTTAAACTTAAGGCCGGGGATTATGTTTGAAGGCATTAACACCATCAAAAACAACACGTACGAATGAATGCCTGCATCTTTATTTTAACATAAAAGATTCCAAGAACAGTTTTTTTATTTTTTTTTATTTTTTATGTTTTATTTTCGTATCTTTTGCTTAAAGCTTTTCTCTTGTGGATTCTAAAGAAATCATCATCTTTGTTATTTGTCTTTTGCTTCTCGACACCATACAGACAATAAATAGCCTAAAGTTGCTCATTTTTTCATTGTGATATTGTTTACGAATGAATGCATCACTTATCTAGAGTATAAGATTCTTTGAATACACAGACCTTGAAGTTAACAAACATATGTATTTATATTGTATGTATATTGTATTTAAGTTATTAACTTGCTTTCAACGCGTACATAATTAGATTGATTTTGTTAGTTGAAGACTTTCTCTTTAGCCATAAGCAATGCTCATTTACAATATTAATCATAATGTCTAGCTGGCCTCTTAACACACAAATGTATCTAGTTTAAAGTGGCATAATCTGTCCGCTCGTATTTAAATGTAACTCAACAAATAACAGTTTTGTTAGTTAGTTAGATAGTTAGTATTATAATTAATCTCATTTAATCATTTTCATATTGTTCGATTGTTATAATAAAGTTGCTCGCAAGTATAAGAATTCATTAGTTGAGAAAGTATAGTATATCTAGTATGTATTGTTATAATGAAATTGTGACTTAAAATTTGTATAATTTATGCATGTATATATTTACAATATTATATTATTTAGTCAAAACATTTAGCTATGCACTCCTTTTTGATAATAATATGTTTTTTATTCTATTTTATTTTTTTGTATCATCAAATCATCATTACTTCATCAACATCAACATCAACGTCGTCACTAATGATCATCAATGGCACGCACACAAACAAACAAACTCATAATCACAAAATATCTCACAAATTCCCAAAATGTTATCATGAATATATTGAATCTACTATATACTCGTACTACTGTACTGCTATGTGCCACACACATATGGAAACTTATATAATTCACGTAATGTTTGCACTCTTCATATTTGGTTTTTTCTTATGCATAATTTACCGATTTATTTTTGTATGATTCTTTGTTATTATTATTTTTTTTTTTTGGTTTCCGGTTTCATTGAAATTTAATTAAATTACAAATTAATATGTTCCTCACATATCCTCACATAAAAACAAACAAAAAAAAAAAAATATGTTTTGTATATAAACAATATAAAAACTTATAACCATGTGTCCATGTTGCATGTTTTATTTTTTGTTATTCCTTTTTCTATGCTGATATGCACGATTCGTCTTGGTATGGAATTATGGATATTATATGTATTTTTTTTATATGTGTTATTGGATTATGGGATTCGTAATGTTGAATTTCTTATATGAAAAATCAATATGAATGCGTTCTTCGTTGATTGTCATGGAATTCAGATCGTGTTGCTTTGGTGACAGCAGCACCACCCAGCTATACACGTATGTACCACTATTTTCCAGCACATTTGACAGCACACCCGTTTTGTTATTACCCACAACCCCCACCGCCACCAATAGCACCGCCCACGATCACGCAGTTATCACCACACACACCGTTGACACTCAAGCAATTGGGCAACTCACTCACCTCAATGACACAAGCACACATTGCCAAGACACTCCGCTATCCAGGTAGGTAGTCACCAAAAAATTTCACAATACACTCCGACTTTTGCAAAAATACCCATTGTCCTGTTATTTAAATTAAATTGTTGTGTGTGTTTTTGTGTTTTTTTTTTTTTTTTTTGACAGGCATGTTTATACGTCCCGATGAGACCAATCTGTATACAACATTAGAGCCAACCCTTAGTAGTAATCCCAATGTTTACTTTCAACGTGGTGGCGCTGTACATCCTGGCATGATGTATTAAACTTGGACTTCCCGACCAATAGTGATGTCCACGATTCACAATATCAATCAAATGGAACTGAGTATTTTTTTACTAAATGTAAGATGCATACAGCTCCCAAGGAGCGTTTATAATGTAGTAATTAGGGTCTCGTACATTCTAAGTTTATTCAAGTAAATGAAAATCATAATAACGATAACGCAGATAAGAAGGTGGAAGCACTATTGATTGCCTCTTAATAATGCTCTTTGAATAAAATTATTTACACATAAATACTGATGGAGGAGATCAATCGATCGATTGATCAATTGACAAATGGATGGCAATGATTTAACCTTAGGTAAAATGCTCTCATAGTGATGTAAGATTGACTTGTAACTACAATATATAATATTATTTCAAGGCTTGCATTAAGATAAAGAAAATTATAAAAAACAAAAGACGAACATATGTAAATAAAAACTGGAATCGACCTAAAATTCTTAAGTACTTTCTTCTTAGACAGGAGTAATAATCATTATTATTATTATAAGATATCCACTGTATATTTAGTTTTGGATTGGGTGGCGATGACGTTCCTGTGCATTCGCATTGTGACACCAAGTAATATGTTGGAAATGTTCATTCAACATTCTTCAAATGATTTCTTAACGCATTTTATTTATACTTCCAATTCTAGCACATATTTCTATCTGTCTGTCTGTCTGTCTGTCTGTCAGTCAGTTTGCCTGTCGGTCTATCTGTGTCTGTTCTGTCTGTTTATTTCTTTCGTGGTGTGATTGAGCTACATTTCACTTTTGGAACTGAGGATAGAAGAAGAGGGGACAGACAGAGAGACAGACAGACAGACAGTCTTTAAACATTTTCACGTAGCTGTAACAATAACAACAATAAGAACGACGTGTAGAACAAAATGCGGCCATTATCACAAACGATCTTAAACGACTGCCAGACTAACTAACTGACTGGTTGTTTGGTTTATTTGTTGGTTTGTTGGTTGGTTGGTTAGTTGGTTGGTTGCCAGTTAAAAGCCCTAAGCGAATGATCGAGCAAGCGAGCAGTTCCAAGTTAATTTCTAAGTACCTTGCAGCAATTTTATTAAACCATTCCCAAAGGAACGAGAAGTCGGACATAAGACCGAAACCGAACCAAGATCTTCCTTATATGGCTTAAATAGAGTTTGGACTGACTGACTGACTGACTGAATGTAAGTAGTATGTACATATGTATGTCTGTAGCAGGGCGTTTAGTTCATATGTGGGCTAGCGTCGAGTGGGATCAAGTAATAAGAACTAAAATAACTAAGTGAGTAAATGAATGAATAAATAAGGAAGAGAGAGTGTGTGAGAGAGTGAGAAGCAAACGCGTGAGCGAGCGGCTGCGCCAACATTAATTAAGTGCAACAATGCGGCGCTGTTGCATCCTTATCCTCATCGTCATAGTCGGCGTCATCGTCATCGTCATCCTCATCGTCATCCTCATCATCCACATCTTAGTCGTCGTCATCGTAGTCTTCGTCGTTGTACTAATGACATTTCTCACGAACATCGCACAGCATCTGACAAGTAACAACACGCACGCATATCCATCCATCCATCCTAGTAGTGGACGAGGCACAGCCTGTTCGAATAGTCCAAACTAGACTATACTGACTGAACTCAAGTTGTTGACGCTGAAGACAAGCGATGAAGAAGGTTCATACAAACAGCAATAAGAGCAAAAAACAACTTGGTAAAAATTAAAGTAACAATGAAACGCGAATGCCATAGTTGGTGTTTCATGTACTTGTAGTTCTTCTTCATCATCTACTTCCATCATCATCATCATCATCATCATCGTCATCATCTCAGTTGCTTTGGTTGTTCTTATTGGCACTGTTGTCGTCACCACTGGCTGCTGGCTGGTTGTAAATATTTCTATTTTTTTTTTTTTTTGTTTTTTTTTGGTTAGAATTGCCATCAAATCACAAGTCAATCAATGTTATTAGATTTTTGATCGCCCGCCATCAAAGTTATCCCCAACAGAACTGGCAGAACCGAAACGAACCCTTTGGCAAACGCCGCTTAAATATGTCCAGTCATGGGTCTATGGCTGCGACGCCAGTCGTGACATGTGACACGGTGACGACGATTGATGTTTTTGTTTTTTTTTTTTTTTTCTGTGATTGCGGCGGCATCAATTACTTCGTCTATGACAGCACAGCGTGAAATGTTAGTTTTCCACCGCTTGTTGACCATTTCCGACCATCATCATTGTCCATTGGCAAACCCTAGTCTCTCGGGATCAATTAGGCTTAAAGTACGTGGACAACTTATTGTTTCAGGATTCTATGTTCTATGAAGAAAGAGGACAACATCTACGATCAGTTAGAAGCAATTAGCCAAAATCAAAACAACAATTTCATTTCATTGTTTGTTTCCATCAACAGTCACAGTCACAGCAGCAGTGGCAGCATCAACATCAACATCAGTAGTTGCATTAGTCATCATTGGAATTTCAATAACCGCCAACACAAAGCAATAACCACAAAACTTTAATCCAACTTACATTTATTTCTCTTCCTTTGATAGCAGTTTTTCTATAGCCTAATCATTTATGATATTACCATTACCACCACCATCACTATGTTTATCAATAAAACCATTACCAACAGTTTGTTCCAGGGTTTGTAAGGCTACGTCCCGTAGGAATGTGGTCGGTCGGTTCATCCATCTATCCATTGGCGACCATCCTATGCCGTTGAGTGCGATAATAATAATTTTTTGTTTTTTTTTTTCTTTTTTTTTTTTTGTAAATTAAATTACAGCACTTTTAGGCCAAACGGCATTTGGCGCTAGTGGGAGCCATTATCTGTAACATTATATCCTCTTTGGATACTCTCACTTTGGCGATTGCAATGGATTGGATTTCTTAGCGAAATCAACGATCGAACAAACGATCTATCGAACCATCGATCGATCGCAGCACGGTTCCATGCATTACCATTATTGCTGTGAAAATTTTATAGCCTTTTATTTTTATGACTTTTCGGTTTCCACATTATCTATCCACTTTAGAGGTTGTACTACACACACACACACACACACAGATATATATAGGGTTTAAAAGCTTAAGTCACGATTCAACAAAGATACCAGTTACCGCCTGCCTGCCTGCCTGCCCATCTGCTTGCCTTCTTTTTTTTCTTAGGGAACTATGCGAAATCAAATTAAAGTTATTGAATTGAAGACTCACTTAGACTATGATATAAATGTTGTAGCAACGACGAAAATAAAACAGGAAGAGCAAGAAGGAGGGTGAGTGGGATTTTAGCCATCAAGCTATCAAGTTTACTTGGCTTCTTGATTAGTTCGAAATGCGTACGTTGACACCGCCACAGAGCTAAGAAATGCCCTACAGGCGTTTTCCCGTAAACTAAATTAAAAGCTCTTTGTATTCTTTAACTTTGTAATCATCACAAATGAAGCGCTAACCCCATTTAAGTGGACGACCAACTCATGGCCCAACCGCAATGTAAGACCAATTAACAGTATCCCAGTACCAAGACAATATATGGTATAGAAGCAAGAGGTGGAGCTGGACCAAGTTACAAAAGTTCACCTTCTGCTCTGCATACGTTGCAGTTGCATTCAGAATTCGCATTCACACTAGCCAACGTCAGGGGCGTTCATGATATTTGTCGCAAATTGCGAGCAAATGTTGTTCCTGTGTCGTCGTCAACGTCGTCATCATTAACTGGTTCTGTGCGGTGCTGGACTGCACCGCACAACAAGTCCCTTGCTGCAACGTCAATTGCTAACGACTGGACTGGCTAGCGACTTGGTTAGATGGCTAGAGGTACCGGGCGGTGGTTAACTGGCATTTTGAATTCAAGTTTATAGCGGATGCGTAAACGCATTTTGCTGAAAATGCCGTTAGGGCTTCTAAATTGCGGCCTTTGGCACTCAGCGGTGTTGCGGATGCTAGGAGCGCTTGAGTTCCGCGCTTCAAACCGCCTTTGCATACATGAAACAACAACAACGAGTAACCATAAAGGTTGATTTTCGCTGCTCACTTTACACAAACAAAAAGAACTAGATTTTCATATTATAATGCCAGGAGCGACTCTTTGGTTTGTTGGTTGGTTGATCATTCGTTTGGTAGGTTGGACGGTCGGTCGCTCAATTGGAATAAGCTAGCTTAAAGTAGCTTTAGGCACAACTGATGTATAGTTACATTTATCTACGGAATGCAAAGCACAACCACATGGAAATGTTTCACTGACGCACATTTAAGTGCAGACAGTTGGTGGTACTGGTGTTAGTGCTGTTGATGTTCATCACTCCTTGAGTGGTTTGTCGCATTCTCATTTGACAGAGTGAGATTTACATCGTACAGCCAGCGGCAACAAATGCACCACAGGGAAGATTACATCAACTTGCCATCGTATTCGTATAACTCGAACTCATACTCGCATACTCGCATTCAACTAGACAAAGCTTATGTAAGCGGATAAAAAGACGCATTAACAAAAAAAAAGAGAGAAAAAGAATATTTCTTTGGTCAAAAGTAACGGTAAAGTGCGGTTAAACGCTTAGCCAAAATGGTCAAAAGATACTTTGAAGTGCATGAAAGTAGGCTTTAAATGTGTGTATGTATGTATTGTACTTAAACAATTTAAGCCATTCAAGAACACCTCTTGATTGTTTCTTATGATCTCAACAATGAAATCTACATTAGTGTTGCTACCAACTACCGATTCTGGTCTTATGCCTATGATATCCAAACATGAAATTGGGTCAAAGCGTTTCAGCAGCTTTGATGTATGATGACGATGGCGACGGCGATGGCGTTAATGATGTTGTTCAAGTAAATGATTATATTAAATTTCCTTTGAAATTACTATTATCTCTTTGTAATTTCTTGTAAAGAATTCTTGACTGTGACTTAATTGAAAGAATTGTGTAATAATGATGACTTGACTAAAGCTTAGAAATTTGGTAAGTAAATAATTTTTGGATTTCTTATTGGATTACATATTGTATTGTACTAATAATATTGTACATTATTAGATAAATGACATGATACTTGATGCATTTTTATACTCGAACCTTTCCACTCAGGCTAAGAGTAAGTATTATGACTTTTCCTTGATGTTTGTAACGCATAGAGAGTAGTGAGTCGGAGATTACCTATAAACAAGGATGGCGAACCCAAATTGATCTACTCGTATATGTGTGCATATAACAAAAACATATATTTCAGAATTTTTCAATTTAACCCTTTTCACTCCAAATAATTTGTATACTCTTTCCGCAGTGAATGATATTATGAGTTTGTCATGAAATTTGTAACAGACAGAAGGATTCATCGGAAAACCCAATAAACTATGTATTTAGCCATGTCCGTCTGTCTATGTGTATTTGTGCAAACAAGTCTGTAAGTTTTTCACCTAGAAAATGACCTTTTCTCTTTAATAGAGGATGTACATATGTCGGAACCAGTCGAATCGGACTACTAGTCGGGTACCTCCCATACAAACCACCTATTAAAATTCAGGTTCTTATTAGGAAATATTTTTTTTATTTTGTGCACTATTGATCTGAAATTTAGATACTTTTAATTTTTTATATGGGCGATGTAAATTTGTTGGAATCAACCAAATTGAACCACTAGGAGGCGGTTCCTCTCATACAAACCCTTCTTTCAACATATTTATTTATTTATCATAATTAGGGCTAATACACAATACTAAACTTAATACTAATTAACGAAAGCCTAGCTACTGGGGTCTTCGAATCGCGATAATTAATTTAATGATTCATCGAGCAGTGACTAACTTATAAAGTTGAATTTAAAAGAATATTTATATATGTATGTTGGAAATGTTTAAAGGTGAGGGAGTTTTTAGAAGTTGGGATGGGGCTTGGGAACCGAAAAAGGACCCCCCTTAAGCAGGAGTCCAAAACATGATTTGCGGTGAGATCGGCCTCACAAAGGCATGGAGAGCGAACTGATCCTTTGAGGAGGTGATAGTGTGAAAATTAAGTGTGTCCGATACGCAGACGAATAAAAACTCCCAATGCCCTTCTGGTTAAGTTGGTAGGTAGGCCGGTTATGCAGCAAGTTGGGTTGATGGTAGAGTACCGGTGGAGGAACTATCCCCATCTCGTCAACTTCTTCATATGAAGAATTATTTTCATGTTAAAAGTATAATATAAGTTGATTAAATAAAAATAATTTTTTTTTTTTTTTTGTAATGCAAATTTATCTCAGCAATCCCATTACTGGAAAAGGATGTCTTAAAATAAACTTAAAAGTTGCAATTAAAATTATAGAAAATACATTGGTTTTCAATTTTTTCCTATTTAAGTTGAGCAATTAAGGGAGGAGGGGATATATACTCGTACATTTACTCGAAAAGTGTGAAACATACAAATAGTAAGTATGGTAAACTTCGCTGAATCAAAATTAATGTTCTGACTTGTTTTATAGTTCAAAAGGTTTTCAAGTTAAAGAAAAATCTTAAAATCAAAGTCTGCCTCAATGCCTTAGTGCCAATGGGCGAGCTATGATGGCCTATACCTATTAGCAAAGTACATAATTCGTTTTAGAGTTTTGCGTTTTACGACCATTTTCTATCTTGAGATACAAGTTAATTTATGGCATTACTTTGTCTTACTTTAGCCGAAAACATAAAATCTGAAACCGCCTGTTGTTGTCTATACAAATGCCCTGGCCTGGCTGCGCGTCGGCTAAGAAGCAAGGAATTCAACATTTGAACATACATACATACATAATGCGAAATTCCTGTCTCAGCACGCTCTTGAGTCATTTTGATTTTGTTCATTTTCTGTTTAAACAAAGCATATATTTCTTGTACATACTCACTTGCCATGTACCATGAGATGGTCATCGCCAAAAGATTTTGACCAGAAAAACAAGAATAATGGTAAAGCATTTAAGGAAACCTCATTTACGGTGTAAACTTAAAAAGTTTGTATATTTGTAGCGCCTTCAATATGACGAATTACCAAGCAGAATGTTGAACCGAAAATGTAATGCAGCCAACCACCACCATTGTCAGACGAAACCAGACCAGACTAGACCTGACCATCCTCCTAAGCTTGAGCAAAAACAAAAATCATTATTAAATGTTCTTTACTAAAGGGTTTTTGTTGTGCTGTTGTAAATTAGGTAAATACTTTTACTCTGGCACCAGCAGAAGCAATGCCACCATCAGCGTGTGCATCCGCATCCTCAAAAAGCTAACTACCAGTCAGTCGCGCAGACGAATGAAGTGTCATAGCTTTACAGACAAACGCATTATTTAGCCCAGCCGCAGCCAGCATACATTGGAGAAGTTAAACGAAACGGATGCGGCATATCTTTAACAGACATGCATGCATACTTAGGACTTATGTATGTATGAATGTATGTACATAGAAGTTGGTTGCTGCTGTTGGTTCTTTTTGGAAGGACGGTGCGATGACGACGACATTGATGATGCTAACTGACTGTACAGAGACAAAGATAGACAAACGACGAGTGACTATCGAAGACGACTCCAGCATCGACATGTTACTTGAACTATGTGAGTCTCAATGAATATGCGCGCGCGTGTGTGTGTGTGTGTGTGTGTGTGTGTGTGGAGTCAAGCTAAGTTTCAAGGTTAACGAGTCGTCACCATGGTTCATTTGAACTTCCAGTCAACATATTCGCTTTGGTTACTTACATACACCACCACCATCACCACCAACACCAACACCACCAACATCAACACCACCACTATACAAACAATGTACACAAAACAAGCACTTGATATGAAGCTAGGAATAAATGAATGATTTACCCAGCGGGTAATCCTTCAAAATACAATAAATAGTACATGAAACTAATCTTGCATAAAATTTTGGTAATGAAAAAAATGGAAAAGAGTTTATAAAAATATTACACGAAGCAATTACAGTTTTCTCAATTTAGTTTTTTGTTTTCCTTTTTTTTTTTTTTGTATTTTATGTCGATCCATAAAGAGTTCGACATGCCTCCGCCACAGCCACAGCCACCGCCACCGTCGTTGCAGCGGCTGTCAGCGTATCTAGTCTACTCAATGGCAGAATGAAGAATCTACAAAATTACAAAACAATTCAACGCTGCTGATCTATTATTCTCGAGATAGTAAAAATGTAAAAATCACGCTTTCGTGTTGTGAATAAATTGAATACAATTTATAAATGTCCGGAGAGGATTAAATGCAACGCTCTTCACCACATAGCACATAGCACTCAGCATCAGCATCAGCACCAACAGAAAGGAACGAGCAACTGTTGCGATCATTCTTTCTATATATTCAATGGTAATGGTAAGGAAGACAGATAGACAGACAAGCGGACAGACAGAAAAACATTTGCAAGACGCAAGAGTGCGCGCATCTTGGTGGTTTTTATGTTCAGGATCTTTGGTGATTTTTCAACTTGGAACAACCTTGAGAATAACAATTGCCAACAAGAACAACAACAACAGCAGCAGCAGAAACAACAATAGGAGTGAGTAACAGCAACCCGCAAGAGATGATGAAAAATTACGGCAATTGAATTTGGCTTTCTATTTTATTTGCGCGAAGGTGGCGCAGATGATGATGATGACTACCAAAACGAACTTGAGTCTACATCTTCTGGGCGACCAACCGCGCGCCCGTCCGTCCGTCCGTCCGTCCATCCATCCATTCATCCGTCCATCTGTTCGCTCGCTTTTCAACGCATTTATCAATTCCAATGGGTACGATTGTTTTGCAAAAGTTGATTATGCATCATGTATTCTTCACCGGCATTTTACTTTGGAGACCATCTTATTCAAGTGAGCTGCGCGCATTTATTCAAGAACAAAGTTAAAATGAATTTCATGGTATCAAACTAAAATATATTTAACTTAGTTACGTATTATGCATACAATATTTATATAAGAATGTTCACTCGTATGACACGCGAGCGTGCGCATATTGTGCACGACAAAAAACTTCACTCAACACGTTCCAAAGTCAACGAATTACCCGATTAACAAGGCACGTTTAGTGAATTCGAAAAATGCTGTTCACTGAATTCCACAATAAAAGATGTGCTTTGCAATGTCCGAAACACATTTGCCACACACTGACACGGCAGTATGCTACGCTCCATTCTTATAGTTAGTGCTTTCATAATGACCATGGGTGCCATATTGGACGATTCTCGTCCAACATTCATTCATGTAACCAAAGGTGGTTTGGAGATCTTTCGAAATGACAGTAAGTAAACTAAACACAATAATTGAAATGATAATCATAAATATAAATTGTTGTTTGTTTTCTGTTTTAGCTTTTTGGAAATGCGATATGATCATTTGTCCTTTTGGCACTTTTCGTTGTCGCGTCGCCCGGAATGCCGTCAATGAAGTGATGATTGTTCGAAGAAATATTTGTTTAACTAAGAATGATAAAAAACTTGTAGAAAAAATCAGTGTCCGTGGATTGATAAGCGATGAACAAAAAGAAACTATTGATCTTGATGTATCTCTCAATGGTACCATACATTCACCGCAAGACATTTAGTTCTATTCATATGTAGATACTACAATATTTTATTATGTACCTATACTATTGTATATTAGTCGGAATCGTTTGTTTAAAACAATAATATGACACTAATTAAGTACAAATAAAATGCTACTACACAAATTTTTCGAAAAAATCAAATCTAGTAAATCTAAACATACTACATTTGGTATGTAAATGACTAATTGGAGGTTTATGTATTTAAAATTTATTTGTCACTGCACGTAGCTCGTCCATGAGTGACGGTATATCATCATACATGTATGTATCTTTTGCACAATTATTCGCTTCAATGGTAGTCATGATGTCGGCCAACTGCTGAATGTCCGTGCGTAAACCATTTACTGTACCTTCAAGTGGTGACAAAGAGGGTAAACAACGATTACTGCGGTCAATTAAATCTAGTATTGCACCTGTTCGAGCACGTCCTGTAGCATGGGCAGACTGTTGTATTAACTAAAATTCAATGTGAGATTTTAGTTGATATAAAATCCATTGGCAATTAACTACTCATGCAAACCTTTTTATAGTCATCTATTAAATTAGCCACTTCATGTGCTGGTTCTTCATATTTTGTACTCTTACCCAAATCAGAGGCTTCAAACTTATGACGCTCCATTTCCAATGATTGTTCAAGTAACTATTAATTTAAAAAACAAAAATTGCAATTGAAAATTGTCTTTTTATATTTTTATTCTATTTACTTACTTTAATTCGATTTTGACTTGCTTCATACTTGAGTTGTAACTCTTCCAGACGAGTCCTAAGCAAATCTTCAGATTTACGATTAATTTTCGTCAATTTTGCTGCTCTTAGTATTTTCTTCAAGTTCTTGACTAAGCTTGGCGTATCGTTACGACTTAGCTTTCGACCACATTCTGTTTCCAAAATTTTGGTCACCATGCGCAAGGATTCATCGCTGGCGCTTGGCGTGCTTTGCCCCGATTCTGATGAGTTTTCGTAGAAATTTCTCTTAAACATTGTTAACTCGCCTTCAAGCGTTTGAACTTTGGCTATGGTGCTTTCGCGTTCCTCTAATAACTTTTCCAATTTACATTGGAGCTCAATTATTTGGCCTTGATAAGCGATGTCCTCGTTTCGTTTTTCTTGGAGTGTTTCAATTTCCTTGTGGAATGTTTCCTTCATTTGGCTGAAGTCCTTATCGCGATTTTTCTCTGATAAATATGCCAACTCCTGTAGGTTATGCAACTCTTCATTTTGGGCAGCAAATAAAATATTCAGCTCTTCTAGTTCGGCATTTTTGAGTTGTAATTGTTCACGCATTTCTTGCTCTAAACTTTGCATTGACGTAATCGCTTTCAAAAGATCCTGCCAATCCTCGCAAGAAGCATTAATTTGTTTGACTTTATCATTTTGACTACTTAGAACTGATTGAAGAAGTGATAAAATCTTCATTTTCTCAGTGTCAATACTATGTACTTGTTCCTCCAATTGTTGTACTTGTTGTCGAAGTTTTTGAAGTTCATTGTTCGATGTCTGTGTGTCTGTGTTTTGTACTTTTATTGTTTTGGCCAATGAAATCAAATCGTCTGTTGATTTTATTAATTCTAATATAGTTCCTTCTTGGCACATATTTGCATCTAAATCAGTCTTTTCCATGAGCTTGTTTTCCACGTCTAAATTTTCTTCTAAAATTCGATATTCCTCTAGTCTTTCTATTTCTTCTTCTTGTTTCCCCACTAATTGACTGTAATATTGGATTTTGCAATTTTGAGTTTCAACTTCATTTTCCAATTCTTCAATTCTTTGACTAAGCGTTGTAATTTCAAATAAACTTTCCTCTAGGCACCCCCGCAATCGTTGAATTTCATTGGCATCACATTCCGTTTGGCACTTTTTTTTCTGCGCTTCAATTTCTTGCAACTCAAGCTGGAATTTAACACTCTCACTAATGGAACATGCTTCGGCATATTGCTTGTGTAATGTTATCAATTCATTTTCTTCAGCATTTACTTTTTCTTGTAGATCTCGTACCTTCTTTAACGCTACATCTTTCTCCTTTCGTAAGTTCTCTAAACACACACTAAGTTCACTTAATTGTTGTGTCTTTGCATTGTCAGTAGCTTTTAGATTCTCATACTCGAAACTTTGAGTTTCTAAAAGAAAAGTTAAATGTTCAATTGTTCGTTCGTTTAATTCATTCTTAGCTTCCAATTCAGCCATTCCAATAAGTTCGTCCTGTAATTGTTTTAGGGAAGTTTTCAGAGCAGTTATCTCATTAGTTTTTGCATTGATTTTCGTATGGTAGTCGAGGCTCAACCAATGCACTTTGTCAGCATTTGATTCATCAGCTAAGTTTTTTGTAAATTGCATCTTTAAATCAAGAAACTGTTGCTCCTTAAGGGCAAGGAGCTTCTCTTGAGCCAATAGCATTTCGTTAAGATCAACGGTCACTTTTTGAAGGTTTCCTCGTTCGGTTGATAAACTTTGTAAACTAGCATCTTTGAGCCTTAATTTTTCCTCCAATTCGATTTTATCATCTAAAAGCTTTTTGCATTTTCCAGTCACAAGATTGTTCTCCAGCTCCAAATTTGCCATAATGCGTTGTAGTTCCATTAGTTTTTCATTATGATCTAAATCAAGACGTTGTATGTCTGCCAAAAGTTCCTTCTTTTGGTTACGAAGCACATCAATTAAACGAGCTTGATCATCGAGCAATGATTGCTGATGCTGCAATTCAAATTCATTTTCGCTTTTAATTGCATCAACGCCATGTTTGTCTAGAAACGATTGTGGCTTGTTTTGTCGATTTTCTAATTCCCTTTCAAGTTCACTGCATTTTGTGAACAGTCGCAGACATTCCTCTTGAAGCCTTTGGTTTTCTTTCATATACGTTCGTTCCTGTGTATAGAGGCGCTCTAATGTCTCGAGACGTGTTGTCTTTTGGGACTTCAACTCAAGTTTGTACCATTGCTCTGATTTACTGAGACGTTCTAGTTCACTGCGCAGTTTTCGCAGATCTTGCATGGCCAAAAATAAAGCTTGATCTTTTTCTCTAAGGGCATTTGCAAATGAAATATCGTTGCCATTGCTGATGTTAGATGAACAGGAAAAATTACCAGAGCCTTCAGATATTTTCTGATCTTGGTGGGCTTCGAACCCACCAGCCCCATCAGTATTAGTGTTCATTTATGTGGCAATTGGAGATTGTGGCAATGATATCATTTCTAGAACCTGTTTAACTTTTTCTTCGCCGTCTGATATACAAGAAAAACATTAGAATTCATCTAATTAAAATATATTTTAAACATATAAATTTGATAAATTTATTACTCACAAATACATTAACATATTAACAATTTAATTTGTATCGAAAATGTTCATTTTAATTTCCACAAGGTAACAACAATATACCTAATCTAATAAAATAAGATAATTTCCACCACAAAAATATGCAAATATGAACAGCTGACTACTTTAAGTAGGCACTACACTATGTTTTTAACTTGCAGCCATGGCAGAAAAATGGTATACTTATTTTCAAGAAAAAAAGCTCAAATTGTTTGTAGCATTGCCAGACTTTCGTCAAGGCATCAATCAGCTGAGTTGTTTTTGGTAAAAACAGAAAGAATAGTAGAAAGAGATTCGCATTTGTAAAACTTTTGTTATTAACAAATTAATTGATGTTCGCAAAGAAGAAATTATGTAAAGCTGTTTATTTTTAAAGTGTAGATTTATTTAAATGTGTTTAAAAGCTTATTTATGCGATAACATACAAAATTTACCTGCCCATCATGGACGACATGGACAACGATACAGAGATTTTCACCGTTTATTATGGAGGAGTGGCGCTGAAGTTAAAATGGACCTGCATTCCACCTTTAGTTAGATCGCCTGCTATACGTCTCTGCTGTATTACTAGTTGTAATAAAACTGTGGATTTTGAATTGTTACTTTTGCTTACCGCCGACAATTGCTTGTACAAATCGACTGTAGTGGATAATAAGACTTCACTGCTTCTAGAACTCCAAAGAAATGACGTCGTAGACCTTGACTATTGCCACGGATCAGGGGAACTGTATATTGTAACAAATAAAGGCACCGTGGAAAATCAACATTGTGACAGTTCAACTTACCGCCCGAATGGATGGCAAACATTAACATTTGATCCATTGGAACTATCAGAAGAGGCCATACGCGTTCGGAAGGTTTGTTGCTCGGCTCATGGAGTTTTATTCGTAACACAACGCGATGAAACGTATGTCCTGGGTAACTGCGGTGAAATGTTTAATGTTGAAGTTCAACCAATTAAATTGAGGCTATTCGAGGAAGACAAAGAACTGTTAGATGTGACAGCCGGAGATGATTTCTTTGTCATGCTAGTAAACAGCGCACCTAATAGCGATAAGGAAGAATGTAAAATTTCAATCAAAGATTCACAATCAACTGCTTTGTACCTGAAACAACAATTGCCACATACTTCGCAAACACTCACACGTCAAAATACCATGGAATTGGATTTTTCATTGGAAGATGCTATGCGAAAATCAGATCTAATATCACGAACTTCTATTCAATCACTTAGTAGCAAGTCTGATTTATCACATATTGATAGTTTTGCATATAACTTACAGCAAATTTTAAGCCAAGGTCATAATCTTCTCAACACTCAAGTATTTACGTTTGGTGCCGTCAATAATGGCCTGCTCGGTACAGGGGATCATATTAAGCGTGCCACCGTTAATAATGTGCAAAAACTCGATTCGATTGGTGTATGCAGCATATCGACGGGTCGAGAACACACCGTGGCTCGTACCCTTGATGGTCGGCTCTTTCAATGGGGCTTGAATTCAAAGCAGCAGCTTAATACATTGGCAACTGTGACGGATTTTAGTGCACCGACTGAAATAAAATTCGATGGCATGGAACTTGATGCCCATCAACGGTGTGTTCTTGAAGCTTGTTGTGGTGATTATGAAACGGTTTTGCTCAATACGGCAGGAACTTTAAGCACCATACCAAAGAAGCAAAAGATCAACTTCGATAAAACATTCCTTAACGTTCAGTTTGGTTCGGACGTAAGTAGACCGCCAAACTTGCGTCTACTAATGGTCTCAAGTCGTTTTACATTGCTCAATAAACGTGCCTTTCAAACTCAATACCACAATTGCTTAATAAACCTTCAAGCTCAGATGCAGCTCTTGCTTAAGTACTCTAATATCATTAAACTGATGCGCACGTATCAGAAGCAGGTACCGGTGCCAGCTTTAAGAACTCTCCAGAGAGTATGTATAAACTTCAGTCGTTTGATTTGTTTGCTAGCATCTGCGCTGCATTCGATTGAAGCCTTTTACCGTGCGGACTTTGATAATCCTGCCGATCTATTGTTTGTGCAATATCATAGGGAATGCATTGAACTCTTTGAAGCCTACACAAAATCATATTGCGATATTTACTCAATTGATGGATTTGCAGAGGCAGCAAAATCCTTTCAAAAACACTCCACTGTTCCATTGATGGCAGAACATAATGAAGAGTCCGATTTGGCCAGGATTTTCCAGCAACCTTTTCAAATGTTTCCCGTTTTCATACAATACTTGGAGCAGCTGATCAAAACACGTATGGAATTCAAGGAACATCTGTTGGCATGGGAAGTATTCGGCCGCCAAAATTGCATCTATCTAGAATTAGCGGTAAATACCCATGAATTCTGGAGTACCAACGAACGAAATCAGCGCATACGTCACTTTAGACGAAAGCATCGTCGTGTGATTCTCACTTCAAATTCCGTGTCACTTAAATTGGCAAATAATGCTTTAAGCATGTCCAATCCTACATTCATTCTATTCTCCGACTGCCTCTGTCAAGTTGGTAGTACAATATATATATATCCTCTGTGTACCATTTGGTTGAAAATTGAGGGTGACACAAATCTGCGCGTGATTACCCCGGAAAAGAATTTCCTAGTGACAACAAAAACACATCTCGACAAGATGTTTTGGCATGACCAGTTGGAGTCAAGTATTGTATCAGCTTTGGGTAGACCAGTAGGTAGTAAGGCACCAAATATTCGATCAACAAAGTATGTGTTTAGTCGAGATCATGCCAAATATCCAAATGTGCATGCATACGGTTCTTGGCGAAATGGTGAGCTAAATGGAATTTGCTACCTGGAGTATCCGGATGGTAAAGTTTTCTATGGTGCAGTGCACCATGGTGAAATAGAAGGTACGTCAGTGAGTCATTGAAACAAATCGGTTGAAACCATAAATTAATATGTGCTTAATATTAATAATTTTTAGGATTTGGAAAAATGATGATTCCATCGGTTGGTCTTTATGAAGGCAATTTCAAAACTGGTAAATTTCATGGTTTTGGCGTATTCGAAATGAAAGACAATGAAATATACGAAGGAAACTTCCGTGATGGTCTATTCCATGGCCATGGCATGCTACGAAGTAATCATTATACTTATATAGGTGAATATCAGGCAAACGCCAAATCTGGCTATGGGGTTCTCGATGATGTAGACTCGGGTGACAAGTACATGGGTATGTTTGCGGATAACAAACGTAACGGCGTTGGTACTTGTATCACTTCGAAAGGTGACTACTTCGAGGGAATTTTTGGTGGCGATGAGTTGATAGGATCCGGAATAGCTGTTTTGGAGAATGACTACTACTATGAAGGCGAATTAAGCATGCATGGTCCTAATGGTAAAGGCACATTCTTTATGCCATGTAAATCAATAAAATTGGATGACTCTATGGCGAATTCGGATGATGAGTGTTTTAATTATGAACTAATTGGCAATGTACTAAGTGGAAATCTGAGTGGAAATTGGCAGGATGTGCGCATACAGTCCGGCTCGATGTCTATTAATCGTCAGTTTTCGAAATATCCAAAGTAAATTAAGTCTTTTTACACATGCATTTCTCACAGACTAACCCTAAAGTAACATTTGTATTTCTAGATCGATAGGTGAAGTTGTAGTGGACAACAACCGCAAGTGGCGTACATTGTTCGATAACTTTGAAGTGCACATTTTGTCATTGGGTTCGAAGAGCCACGATAAAAATGCCATAACTACGGAGCAACTATGGAGTAGCATTGCTGTGTTCATGCACACATTGCGTTCACGACAAAGAGCTGCAGAGCAGCAGGATAAAAGTGTTGCATCATCAAGTCGAAGTTACTTCGCTACAAATATCATGATGGGTTTAACCAATGGCCTTGATAAACTTGGTCAGAAACCAGGTGCAATGAAATCAACAATTCAGACTTTCTGCAATGGCTTACTGCCTCCACGACGTATACACTCACAGGAGTCCCTGTATCATACCGAGATTTCTAAATCCGACAGCTTACATTCCATAAATGTGGCAGCAAATGGTTGCGATGATGAAATAAGCATCAGTAGCCTGCACATTGACAACTCAATCTTAAATAACACTATGAACAGCACGCAATCCTCTTATGATAGTGCACTTAACTTGAGTGGCGACAGCAGTTTTAGTAACAATAATAACAACAACAAAAGTATCTCAACGCAAGCTGCTCTGGAATATGTACCAAGCTATGGCATAAACTCTTTAAATGAATCGGATGTGAGTGCTATCAAAGAGTATCTGGAACAAGCATTCAAGGATCCATATCATCCATTGTATTTACTGAATCAACAAGTGGCCAATTGCTTTTACTATTCCTATGGATGCTGGAAAGTGAAACCGACGGCGATTCTTGCAAAGCAAGCTATGCATGAATGGGAATCGATTTCCAAACGGATTTATAAGTTCATAAGAAAAATGTTTCCAGCTCTGCCAGAGAACTTTTGTATCATTGAAAGCACACGAGAAGTTGTATCACACATTACATTGCTCTATCCTATTGTACTTTCCGAGGGAATCTATTCCACGTTGTTTGTTTTGTATGCCAACAAGTATAGTACCAAGGACGAAGTGTATCGTCAGAGTCTCATATGTGCTGAAAAACTTAAAGACAATGAATTGTCTGATCTGCTGGGACTAGAAAGGTTTGTTCACGTGTTTCTTTGTTTGTTCTAATCAAACATAAATTAATTAAAATTTCATTAACAGCTCATCATTGGCTGTGATTAACAACGAGCACTTTTCGGATGCAATAAAAATGTTAAGACAACTTCAGGAGGTGAGAGATAATTCACGCTTATCCATTCTACAAATCCAGAATCAATCAATTAGACATACACTGGACTTAATTTCTCTTTATAAGGCAGGATATTTTATCATTGGCTTATTATCATATTAATATGATGAAGCCAAAAGCCTTAACGGCTCTTTACATAAGTGCCGTAATAGGAGATTCGATCCGGATACCATGCTACCGCTTTCTGCTTTTTTTTTAGAATGTCCAAGTGATAGCTAGCCCCCCAGAAATTTTGAAAATAATTGCCCAAATTAAACTGTGATGCCTTCTGGCAAAATGAGTGTGTCAAAAACTATGGGGTTGTGTTTCGGGATTGGTATGATATGGAAGATAATACTTATTTTTAATCTCCTAATCTATTAAGCTTTTAGAATAAATGATTAGGCTTGCATTTCCCTTTATCTTGTCAATTAAGTCGTGCATATTTGAAGCTTTTCTCAAAATAAGTCGTCCATCCACACTTTGTGTTTGACTCATCACTTAAAAAGTGCCCATAACTTCCCGACTTTTCATTCTATATATAAACATTTTTTCAACATATAGACCAGTATCCTTATATGCTTCAAAACAAATATGTTAGGGGTGTGCTATTCAAGTGGCGCGGATTGTATGTTAATACGAGAAAGACACTCAATCTTGAATATACCAACTATCTGTACAATGTACTCAGATTTATTTAACAAGAGATTTTATGTTATCAATCTTATTTGAATAACACTTGCTTTCTATTGCATTTTAGCGTTTTAGTCCCAAAGAGATGCTTACTGTGATAGAGACCTGCATGCAACAAATAACAGATGCTTATAAGGCGGCGGAAAGCGGTGAGTAAAATTAAGAAAAAAAAAAGTACTTAACCTAGAAATAAATAAATACCATTATTATTATTATTGTTCTTTAGAAACAGCTGCCTTACTAACAGCAGATAGTATGATGCCCCTTACGGTCTTCGTTGTGTTGCGTGCTGCCGTACCTCATTTGGGTGCAGAATTGGCTCTGCTAGATGACTTGACCGGCAATGCCAACTTTCAAGTTGAAATGAACGGTTTGGCTGGCTATTGCTACACTACTTTAAAGGTCTGTACTCACAAGTTACTTATTAGCAATTAATGGTTTATATAATCGTACATATATTGTATTTCCGTTGTATTTTCCAGGCTTCTTATGAGCTTGTCACTTCAAAGTTTTTGCAGAAAGTGCAATAATTGGATTGTATGATTTTTATTTGTTTATTGTTGTAAGTGCGAAATATAAATTATTTTTATTTGCTGATAATTTATAGCATAACTTAGGTGTGTTTGTTAAAAGTTTGTTGTCATTTATAAATGTGTAAAACTTTGTTAAGATCATGAATCAATTTGAAGATAGTATGTAACTATAATATCTTTGTCTTTGACTTTATAATGAAAATGAGTGAATGAGAATTGTAATGTTTGTTTTATTTTTTGTGTAATACAAATTTAGAAGTCTGGAATTTATATATTTTATGATTTGAAATCTGTTAATATAGATTCATGCAGAGTGTTGCCGGTTGGAAACATTGATTGAGCCAAATGGCTTACAAAATTGTTCCTGCTGAATTTATATGTCAAATACTTGTCTGGGAAAGTTGTGCCAGCTTCAGAACCATAAATCAGTATTAAATTTCTACCTTCTTTGGCAATTTTTCTTTGAGTCAAGTAAGCTAAAGCGAAGAGTGCTTTTTTGTATATTTCCACTTCGTTGGTTAATTCCAACTGACTTATAAACGGCAGCATAGTTACATTATGATACAGAGAAACGTATTCCTCGGCGGAACGCATATGGCTAACGAAGATTATTGGAATTTTGGTCGATAATGTGCTAGCTTTTGCACCATTCGCGTAGTAGTACCACAAACTATTAACGCGAGCGCTGCCATTTCAAAGGAAGCAGCTACAGCTGCTCGAGCAATGGTATCGGCGCCTGTATGGGATTCATCGCAAAAGGGAAGCTTAGGCAAAACCATGGGCGGAATTGTCTCGAAAATGGAGTTTTGCAAGAAACTGAAGTAAAATGCCGTGCTAGATAGATTACATTTGATGAGATATTTATCCGGATAATAAAAAGTGTAGAAATAATGCTCTGGTTCAATGCGCAAGACTTGTTTGCCTATTGGTGATGCATCAAGAACGATGGGTTTTTTGGATTCATAAGCCAATTTCATAAAGCACTCGCCATCAGGGCAGAGATGCATTATAGCTGGTACATCCTCATTTTCTGCAGGCGGAGCCAATTCTACCAAAAAACCATCGTACATCTCGGTTACCCAATTCATATCGCCGTCGCAACCTTTTATTTGATTCAGAACTACGCGAGCATAGAGCTTCATATTATCGCATTCCAATAATGCCATTGCATTTTGAAGGTTCTTTAAATACTCGACAGTTCCAGCAATGTCGGAAACGATAACATTAATGTTACCTTCTCTTGCGAATGTAATATCTTCTAGTTCTTCAAAGGACATAAGAAATTCTTGCATTTGGATGGAAAGAGAACTGGTAAATGGGATTTCAATTTGCCGGCACGTGCAACACAACAATGCAGGTAATCCTTAAAAACTTCGACCACCATCAGTTGAATATCACAACCCACTAGAATGAAGTCGTACTTCTGAACATCGGCAAGCAAAAAACGGGCGTTAACATAAATATGCTTGGATGAACATCGATTTGAGTATTTCCGTTCTGTTGTTAAATAAATCCGTTCACCTTTAGTTAAGTCGATTGAGCTGTCTGGTGGATTCAGATCGCCTGTGTATTGATAGCGTGAGGAAATCCGTGCAAAAACTGTTGAAACAACTGGAAACCCAATTTCTTTGGACACCTCAATTTCACTTTGACGTAATTGTATTAATAACATCTGATTTTCATATTGTGTGCCGGTGAATAGATCAATCATAAAGCAACGTATGCCGGTACCTTTTGAAGAAGTTGTCTTATATAGGGGAATCCGATTGGTTTAATTTAATCATTAGTATACTTACGCAATAAATGACTTAGATCCTCATCGCACACTTGTTTTGTCAATTCAATGCATTTTTTGTTTTCATTTAAATCCACACTTATAGGATCTCTTAAAATCGTAAAGCCTTTAAAATAACCCAACCATTTATCATCCGGCAACTCAAAGCATTCCTGGAAATCGCCCTCTTCTTCTCCTTCTTCATAATCAAAGCCAGTTTTAGTAATCGAATCAGAGAAGCCACTAACAAGTGATTTGGAGATTCTCAAAGAAAGTGGTGCACTTTCGCCCAACAGAGTCCACATTGTTTTCCTCGCTTGTAGTTGGTTGATGCTTGCTCTGGCCTTGTTTAATTTGCAAATATCTTCCGTAAATAACTTTAATCTTTCGACTAAAGACCTAATGAGTTCCTCATTCACATCCATGTTTAAATTTTCGATTGCACCAAATTTATATATAAAAAAAAAATACAAAAAAATAACAAACTTCCGAAACTATTCGTTTTTAACAAACTTTGTCAAACAACTGAATCTGTCAATATTAACTAAATTTCTTTAATCAAAATTATTCTAGTCAAATATTTTTAACAAAAGCGAACTTCGATATGGATTGCTCCTTAAGAGATGGGTCTTCGAAAATGACACTGCGCAGTTCCTTTTTTGATAATCTGTGGCCATTGATACTCGATGACAACATCTGTGACATACAGAGTAAGAGTCACTCCTGGTACTTTCAACCTTCCAAGCCATTCGATCAGTTGCACTGGCACAAATTTCTAGCCGATGTAGGCTATCCGGACTATATTAAGCCATACGAGTTACGTTGTTGCAAAGCCGATGAAATTGAGGTGGCCGCAAATGAGGCAGCTGAAGTTGATGCCGACGAGGCTGCCGAGACTTTGGCTGCCAAAAGTATGGATATTGAAGAGCATGGATCGGAAGCTATACTGCCCATAGACAAGCAAATAGATCTCCTACATTTAGCTCATGAGCGCCGCCAAAAACTGGCATATGATTTTGCGAATCGCAAGTATCCTTGGACAATGCAACAACCAAGTTATGAAATGGACTTCGTAATAACGGACAAACTATTACAAATCTTTAAGAAACCTTTTGAGCGTGATATCTTGCGAGCCATACAATTATTTGACATCAAACTGATGATTATTGATGCCGGAACGGAGATATGCTTCGATGATTTCCAGCGGTGGATTAAATTCCGTCCTTATGTACAGATGTTGGCCCTAGTGCGCTGCCCCAGAGTAGAACGACAATTGGAACTTATGGAAGGTGTATTCACGACAATTCTGATTGAGGAGAATGCCGAAAATAGTTGGCATGAGGAGCTGGAAAGCTCGGTGCACACTGGCTTCAGATATGCTCGGATCCATGAAATGCAGAAGAATTGTGCTGATGCTTTCGTATTTGTATTCTCAGATCAACGTGGAATCTGCATGTGCAATGCATTTAAAGTGCTGCGCTTGAAGTGAGTCACTAACTAAATACAAATAGTAAAATTATGTATATTTTGGAGAAAAATATATACCTACATAATTAATTCTTAACCACTAAGGACTTCCACTTTATTCCATTTGTAAATTGTAAAATTAGTGTAGTTTGATTTAAATTTTGAGATTTAGGATAAAACAGTTTCCCGATGTGCAAGCAAATCTACAAATGATACTCGTAGATACTATTGTAGATATTACCTAAGTTAGTTTTTCAGTCCCCTATAAATTTGTATTTTAACTGGATTTATTTGCTTTTAAATTTGCCCATGAGTCATTTCCTTGCTAAAATGAAGTGAGTATATTTATTTGAAATAAAATTCAAACGGCTTGTGGTTTATTTCTCACTGCGGAAAAACCTACAGAATTTGCGTAAAATTTATACCTCTTCCTCTGATGAAAAATATAAAATAGAAGCAGTCATTGCATGACACTCAAAGTACTTGAAAGAGTTTTGCCAGTTCTAGACGAAAGAAAAATCATCCCTGAACATCAGTTCGGTTTTCGTAAGAAGCACGGAAATCCGGAGCAGAATTGTAAGCGATAAAATTTATTGATTTGTTGCTCTGCGGTCTTTCTGGACATTAAACATGCTTTCGAGAAGATCCGGCAATCAGGTCTTCTCTTTAAAAAGAAAAAAAATTTGGTATCTCAAACATTTTCATTGGTGTTTGAATGTGTTGAGATGGCTTTTGGGACAAACAGAAAGAAATAGTTGTATGTAAAATAGATTTTCGAACTAAAATCCCATGGGCGAGTTGTCTAGTCCATGTACAATACTTATATGTATGTTTAATAGTCTTTAGACTAAGGTGGTCTTTAGTCTGAGGTGGTAAGTATATTAGATTTCATAGATTTGGTTAAGGTTTGATTGAAATAAGCAAATTTAGAAAAAACAAATACATAAATTCAGAATATAACGCAAAAGTGCAGCGCAACATACTTGTATAAGGCGACAAAACTGTCTACAAAAGTTGCATTACGAATTATTTAATTGGTTTTTATAAAAGGCAGAGAAGTCTTCAATATCCTGTTTCGGGTATGTTTCTTCGAATTTCATACCAAATATATATATGTTTATATCAACTTTGAATGTTAGAAGGGATTCATGTCCAGTTTAATTGGAATAGACTCTATTAAATAGCTATAGCGGCTAAGATTCTTTGTTTTAATTTGATTCCCAAAGTAATCTGCCTTTAATCACTGTGACCAGCATATAAGCTGGCAGTTAAAATTTGAGGAGCACTGCACAGCGCACAAAAGCTTTCTTTCAATATCAACGTTTGAGTGGCTTTCTAAACTGTCAGTCAACATTTGAATAGCTCAATGTAGTACAGCTGCCAATGATCACAAAACTTTGAACAAAAGTGCTCCGCTCCGTAACAGTACTTTGCAAACTGTGCGTAGTGCAAATTGAAGCACACGTTTTTTTGTATTACTTTTTTAACTTTATTCTATTATACTCAGAAATTTGTCATGAAGTTTGTAATGGACAGATGGATTCATCGGAGACTCCATTAATATTTTACAATGCAATTATAAAATCAGTTGGCTTATATGGAATCAAACTTTGGAGTACAGCTGATGAATCGAATGTGGAAGTGCTGCAGAAATCAATGCTCCTTCGAAGACTTGCCGGGAGGTATTACCTCAAAAATTCAGAGCATTCAATCTTTTCGACATTAGCAACGACATAGGAATACTCACACGGTATCGCCCATTTCATAGCTTTAATAAAAGCCCAGTAATTGGTAATGCAGTGTTTTACAGGGTGTCATTTCAAGAAGCTGCCAACTTGCTGCGATTGCTGCTAACCAAGTGGATAAATTATTAGCTACAATTTGAAATATACCTACAATACAATTATAATAAGTAGCTCAAATTGAATTTATTATATTCGCTTTTAACTTTCCCACTTGATGAATTAAGTTGATTCTTGAATATAAAAATATTTACTTTTCTTTTTAACTAATGAGATTCATTTATCATGTGAGAAATGCTAAGTGAAATATTGATGGAAATAATTTTTAAAATTGCATAAAAAATCAAGTGTCTCACAGATATTGAATAGAAGCGACAAAGAAAATCCACTCCAACAGCAGCAGCATTTATTCGATCATGTTTAGAAATTGTATATAAATACATTATACTACTATAGTGAGAGAACAGCAGCAGCATCTCTTTAGTTTGTTTACTTTTTCTTATATATAATACCGACAGATGATGATGATGTTGATGATTTCGATGATTGTTGGGTGTGGTTAATAATGTCGACCCCATCAAACATTGGAATCTCTTTTATTGTTTACTTAACGGTTAATTACCTAAAAGTAACAACTACAAAAAAAAATACATACACACATATATTTTTCTTTTGCAGTTTCTTCCAACAGATACAAACAGGCAAAAGAAATGTGCACTTGTAAATTAATGTATCTTTCTGTATGCACCTTCCAATTGATGTGTGAGTGTGTATATGAGTTTGTTTCTTCCGTTTTTAGAACATAAGTTGTGATCTTAAGCAGAAACAAACAACCGCCCGACCTACCAATAGACCGACCGTCCGACCGACCGACAGTAAGTGTGGGTGTATATGGTACATAAATACTCACTTACTCAATCAATCGTTTAGTTAGTTCGTTGGTTTGCTCCCAAAAATACTCTAATATTCTCTAGTTCTCTTTCCCCATAAGATTTTCTAAGATTTTTCCTCAGTTCAAATCATGTGTCGTTTGTTCATCCTTTAGGTATGCTCATCGCTCATTTATGTATGTATATACAGATATATATATATATATTTATATACATAAATACATGTATGTGCATGTGTGTGTGTGTGTGTGCCATATGTATCTACGAGTTGTGTGTAAGAGTATTTATTTGAAAATTTTCATATTGTAGGTTTTCCAACTTAGAGATTTTGAAATTTTGGAGTGTGGGTGCAGTATATTGCAGCGTGTTATTCAGTTCGGAACAGAATTCGGTATTCTCCTTGAAATCAAAGAGGTCTGGGCCAAAGTTGTGAATGAATCGACCATAGAAAGTTTATCTCTCATCAATATATGTACAATATAAAATAATTTGTATATACAAGTATTGTACAAAACAATATTTCTCTAATAGAGATGTGTGTGTTAAATTCTTCATTAAAGATTATTAATATTTAGTGGAAAATTGTATAAATCATTTAAGAAGTTATAAAAAATATTGACTGGAAATTGAATAAACTTGTATTGCATGGTACTGCAAAGAATGAAAGAAATTAAGAATGTGATGAAAATTTTATAAAATTGCAAATTTCCTAAAAATAAAATATTTTTCAAAACTATGCCAAATGATCAACCATTTCTTCTTTTCGCATATATTTCTATAGTTTTCCTTTATTGTTTCTCCCTCTTATGTCCAATATTTTCATTTTTGGCTTATCAAATCATTTCAATATTTCGTCATATTTCATCTTTTTTATGTCTTTTATGTATATGGAAAAGTTTGCTTGACATCATCAAAGAAAATTACAAACTAATTGAATAGATGTACGAGTTCACGTCCTCATCGGGTCCAAGTTAATGATTCGAAACAAAACTGTCTGTTGCCAAGATAAAATGTTTAAATGTTTGGGGAAGTCCATAAAAACAAAAACAAAAAGTAGAACACAAAACATAAAAAATTTTATTTTTATAAATTCCAATTGGACATATATGCTTATGCGTTTGTGTTTGAGTTTCTGAATTGATTTACTTACATGTGTTTGTATGTATGTATCTATGTACTCTACACATCTAGCAAAATATTTTTGCTAAAGTTTCGTTTTCTTTTTTGTTTTTTTGGGAGATTTGCTAATTTTATCCCAATTTAATCAATCAAATATTCTTTCAATTGGATTCAATGCGATTCGTTTCAAATGGAATGAAATCATTTTGATTTCCGTGGCTCCTCTGTTCATTTGAAAAAATAATATCTTCTACATACTGAATTTTTTAATTAAAAATTTTTTTTTTGTTTTTAAAGAATTCTGGTCGATTTGTCTTTTTCCGCTTACTGACGTTTTTATTTCCTAACGACAGGAAAAGGAAAATGGCGTATTTACCATGAATTCAAACATCGGCAAATGCGTTAAAATGTGTTTGGATGTTTATTTAGTTTTTTGTGTTCTACAAAATTCAATAATGACATTTCATAATGATTATTAAATTTGGTAAATTCCTAAGCAATAATAACAGTATAATATTAATAATAAATAAGATAAATACTTATATGCCTTTGACTCATCCATGAGTAAGTAATAATTTTATAAATCACATCTAAATTAAATAGAATTAAAAGAAATATTAACCTAAACAATGCGTTGACTTATTTAACAAATTTGTTTGCATTATGACAAATCAATAATCTAAATGAAAGAAATTTCTAGAAGCTTCCATAATTAATAAATTGATTGAGATACTTGGCATTAGTATTATGAAGATAAAAGCTCAGAAATAAAGAAAAAAAAAAAAAATAATAAGGCATATTGTTTAAGCTAAAATACAATATAATATTGACTTCATTAAGTTTCAATGAAAATATGTATAGGCCTTTTCATATTTAGAAACATATTTAGTTCGTACTACAATAATAAAATCTCGGAAGGACGTCAGGTTCACAATATGCGTAGGATAGTTTCCGAGATCAAGATTGCTTTCTGCATTCGAAGACATTATAAGATATTTGAAATGCATGCTTGAACACCTAGACCCAAATGTCACAAATATTCCGAAAGTTGTCAGATGATTCCGGAGCATTGCTGAAAGAGCTTTTCTAATTTGGCAATGCTAAAGACTTAGCCGGCCTTTACGGCCAACCAGATTAACATAACCCAATCTAAATACATAATATCTATGAATTCCTTTAACAAATCTCTAAAGATCTCAAAGATAATAATCAGTGGATCTCAAGGGATATAATTTTATCAAATAATCAATTCTTTATCTTGTGATTTTTTATTGTAAATTTTGTTTATCAGTTTCAAGTATCTGAAGAATGGTTTTTTTCTTCCAGGAATTTCGTTTACACCCCAAAGTTCAATGCCGTTATTTTTGTTTATACTAATAAGGTACACTAAGTATACTATTGTATATCTACTAACATACATCAATAGATATATAAATAGATGGATGGATGGATGGATGAATGGTTTCTAATGAAATATGTTTGTAGTTGTAATTTACCATAAACAAAGAAACAAGTTCTTTTATTTTTTTTTGGAGTAAAAATGAAAATGCAGTCTTCTTCTAAGACAGATAATGAATCTGCATATCATGTGTATGTGATGTGATTTCATTATAAACGAGTCCATGTTGTATCTAAAACTTGTATTTATTGTACTTATATTGTTGTTTACGAAGGCTATAAAACATGTTATATTTGATGCCGTAGATCTGCTTTTACAAATACTTAGTATGTAGTGCCAAAAATAAAAGCATCAACCAAATAAGTAAACAAGTAGATAGGGGAGAATAGAATTTGATTTTGTTAGAATTGGAAAATATGGAAAAACAACAGACTATACCAACAAGATATACACAATAAAATTTAAGTAGAAAGAGCCAACAGACTAAGAAGCATCAAAAAACAAACAATGTATGGAAAATGTATTTTCTCTTGTATTTGAAAGCAATAAAGCATATCTTTCCTTTCTTATAACTTGTACAACTTGATAATGTTTCCATGGGTTCTTGTTTTAAACAAAATAGCAATAAAAAAATATACAATACAATACAATTTTAATATACCAACAATAAGTATGAATCAGTTTTGAAAAGTACAGAGCTGTGTATGTGGATAAGGAAATTAATTTTTTTATTTTAATTTCAAACACTTTTAAGTAACCGAAATTTAGTTAGTTAACATCTTTTGTACAATACAATACAATAATTAAGAGTAAGTACATACATATAGTCTGTGTATAAGTATTTATGTAGAATAAAAAACAAAAAAAAAATGGATTGCCCTATAAATTTAATTTCGATTGAGTGTAACTAAACACCATTATTAATTAAATTTTGGCAATAAAAGAACCAGTTTCAGTTGAATCAAAATTTTATAATCATCTAGATGATGTACTAAAAACAATAATTAGTAGGTGTCTGAAACAAATACTTACAAGAGAACTTCACACAGATATCGTGTGAGAGTACGAGTATATAAAAGTTCAAGTGTATTTGGGTATTTGAAAACCGGTCAAAACTTGTTTCTGCAGTACGTGTGGAATTTGAATTTGAGATTTTTATATAAAATGCGATGCATCATACAATTTACTTCAATTGGTATAATATTTTTCGTAGCCAGTTAACACCATTAGTCACCATTGAAAATGTACAGTATTGTAAGTAAATTCAATTGGATTTGATCTCTAAATACTCTCTCTTATTAAATTGAAATCTGTTGTTTTAGTGTTATTTGTTAATCGTCTTCATTGCTATTGCATTTGGTGCACCTGCTGCAGATGAGGACGTGAAGAAGCCAATTCAAATTATTGAATCCAGTCAGGAGAAAAAGGAAGATGGTTCATATAGCTTCCATTATCGCGGTGAGGATGGCAGTTTCCGAGAGGAATCAGCTGTTGTACATAACCAAGGAAGCGAAGATGAATATTTGGAAGTAAATGGTTCCTATTCGTATTTCGATGCTGATGGCAAAGAAGTAGTTGTTCATTATAAAGCTGATCCGCATGGTTTCCTACCCGAAGGTAACAGTATATCACAAGAGATTTCAGAGGCCGCCAGGCATGTGAGCGAACAGAATGCTGAATTGGAAATGGAGGACGAAATGAGGCCACCAAAGAAGGGATAAGATTGTGATGGGTTTCTATAGAGTTAATAAATAAATTATAAATAAAACAACCACTCGATTCGCGAAAAGAGTTTTTTTTTTTTTAATGAATAAACAATTTCAACTACACACAGATGATTTCTAAGCACAAAATGGAAACTATCTAGAATACTAAGATAAATTAATGCAATAACAGTGCGCGTAACTACAATAAGAAATAACTACGGAAGTACATAAGGCATAAGTACAATAAAACTAATGAACTACAATAAATGAATCTACTAATGAGTAAAACAATGCAATAAATACATAATTTATGAATTTCATTCGTGGAAGAACACTCCGAACAGTTTGATCGATCCTAAACTCAAATATAGGTAGGTATAGTATGGTATTATAGGCAGCAACTACTTTTTGGCAGCAATTCCATTGTTGATGCTGCCATTGGTACTTATACTGCTGTTGCCCGTCATGGATGATGCAGTAGAGCCAAGTTGCTGGCGGAAAACGCCAAGATTATTTGGCTTACGTGTTTTAATGCGCTGCTGTAGCGCTTGCAGTAATCCCGAGAGTACATCATGGTTGGGTATTTTCTTTGCAAAAAGCAACCGTTTCACTGAGTCATCATATGTCAAAAGTGCAACCATGTTCTGCAGTAAAAATCCCTGACAATATTCAAGCAAACTATTGGCATTGTAGACCTATAAATAAAATATTAGTATATCCCATAAATCCATAAATCTCTCTCTCTCTCTCTCTCTGTTAATACTAACCTTTGCGTGTATATACATTGCAACCACATTGTCAATGTCTACCATTTCGGAGCAGCGTGCTTCTGTATAACGGAGCAATCCATCTAGCTGGAAGAAACTTGCAGCCGCCATTAATTCAAGGACATCACTGTGCGAGACGTCTAGAGCATTGCAGCCTCCACTGTAAAGGAACTGCATCACCAGTTGAAAGATGTGGTATCTGATGTCGTTGATTTGCACTGTCGGCGTATTGGTCTCACTTAGCTTAGAACTGAGCATATTTTGAAAACGCGGAGAGGCAGTGACAAGCACAATTTTGTGACCATAGAAGATTTTCCCTTCAACTCTGTAGAAGTTACATAATTGCTTTAATAATTGTATTACACCAATAATCCTATTGCTCACCTGAAAGTGACATCACTCAACTCGGGATTGTTGACAAATTTTGGATCAATACGTGAACTGTTGATTGGCTGCAAAATTGGTTCTTTTACAGGTGGCAATGTCTCCCATCCAAAACAGGTAGCAAATATATCGGCCAAGAGTAGGGTGGTACCTTCATTTTTGCTATACCGGAATATATTGAAGAGCAATGGCAAGCACTCACTCACAAACTGGACGCTATAGTCATCGGGACATACTTGAAGGAAATCTTGCAATAATTGATCTATAACTGCATCCAGGCGTAATTCATGCGCTGCAGAAAGGGCATGCATCCAGCAATGCAATGTCCAAGGAACTCCCAATTTTCGAAGTTCAATAGTGATATCTATTTAATTTATAGCAAGAGATTAGAGAAGGCTGAGCCCATTGTTTATTATGGCATTTATACGTACCAAGGTGATTGTTTTCGGCGCTGTGATACATTGCCTCCTGAAGACTTTTAATTTGAGCTTTGCTTAACATCGGTAGAACATCTGCTGCTGTAGTAGATCGTTCATTGTTGGCATTAGCATTTCGGCCGCTTGATACATCTCCTTCTGCTAGCATTTCCTCTAGCGATAGTACATCACGTGCACCTGGTGACACAGGATGCGATAAAAGCTTCCTCAAACAAGAACGATGCCCGTGTGCTGCCGCTACAGAGATGGCACAAAAGCAACCTTTCTGCGCCGAACCCGCAAAACATATTGGATCCTTCAGTTGCGTCGAGAGGAATGAGTTCGCACCGTGCGCAAGTAATAGAGATACTATCTCTAAGTTTCCAGTTCCACAAGCAACTTGCAAAGGTGTCAATGTAGTTTTCTCCTCGTTCATTCTTGCACCACCCTCAACTTTGCCTCCACGTTCAAGAAGAATCCTCAAGGCAATGTAATTCGATCGACTGGCAGCAAAAGTGATTGCTGTCCAATGCTGTGTATCTGGATGGATTGCAGGGCAGTGGCCATTACCTGCAGCTGGGACCTCGACATTTGGATCGCAGCCTGCATCTAAAAGTGCTTGTATGGCGATTTCGTCATTCCGTATGCTAGCAATCATCAGTGCACTCATTCCTGCATGGTTCAACGTGTCGTAACGAGTCGACGGTGGCAAAAGATTTGAAGCTTGGGCTAGTAACTCGGCACGCCCAGTTAGCATAAGTTTAAAAGCAACGCTTATTGTGGCACGTTTGCCCAATTCTGATGTATCTTCACTTATGCCACTGGCTACTGGGGTAGTCGTTCCCGAGGGATGCGAGAAGTGGGTTTTTTTCGTAGGCAATTCCTCGTCATGGCCAATTGGCCTTATTGGACAGTCAACACCCGGTAATAACAAACGTGCCGCTTGCATTACGTCATCTTTATCGATCATCACCGCATTGCGATATTCAGCATGCGCAGATGAGACTCGAAGCCACTCAACTAATGGTGGCAACACGACGTATGCACGTTCATAACAGAGCTCCTGTACATTCTGGCTACTGCCATTGACCGGCTGACCAGTGGCTTGAGCTGTTATTTCAGTGTGTTCAAGTTGAGAACAGCGCATAAAATAAAACAAGGCCGACAGTGCTGCACTAGATAAAGCGGCGTGCTGGAATTTCTGTTGTGTGCGCAGAGCAAGTTCCTTCAACTCACTTATACTTCCAACACATGTTGTAAGCAAACAGGGTTCTATATTTGCACTGCTTTTGGATACACTACTCTGGTTTAAAGTGGAACCAAGTGATGACTGACTGGCCCAGCGTGGCATTGTTAAAGCACCGCTTGCAATGCGTCCTGCATTGAGGTGAGCAAATGGTTGGAGAAGACCCCACATGTCACCCGAACCAGCGATACTGTGTTCGAGTGTTGATGCAGTCAACTGGTTAGATGAATCCGCTGGAAAGCTTTGTAACAAAATCTCTTCCAGGAGATTTTCAATACCAGCACAGAGATAGATGGCCGCATATTCATGAACGAACTTTCCCAAGCGTGCATCTGCCATCCATCGATAAAATCGGCCCACTGACAACTGTACACCGGCGCGTGCTGACTTGCTCTGTTTGAGAGCGCTCTCTCCTGACACGGCAAACATTGCAGCTGCACGCAAACAAGCTTTTGTGCATGAATCAGCTAGAGCTGGGCACAGTACAATTTTAAAGGCACTGGCTACTTCTTGCTTAGAGCACAAACCCAGGCCAGAAGACAGTCGCTGCACTTCCCGCGCAATACGCACTAAGGCACGTTGTAGCAAGTATCCTAATCTTGGTATGACCTCCACAGCAATGTTGTCAGCCTGATCCTTGCAGCGTCCATTTCGAATGACGCGCATTATGCAATGTTGACTCCATGGTGGATGCTGTAATTCTACAAGGCGATTGTGCGAATCTACCCAGACAAATTCATCGGCATTTGTAACATTTGTATTAACAGTTTCCAGTGAAGAGTAGCGCCCCAAACGGCGTGCCGGCTCTGAACTTTCGGAACCCGCACTAAGGCTGCTGTATGTACTTGTACTTGTTTGCGAGCGCATAGTAAGCTGTTGTATGGCCATCTTAATATCCTCCAGACCGCTGCCACTCCAAGGTGACTTAACCGGAGCACCGCGATGGCGGGGTCGCGGATGATTTGCACTTGAGCGGGAACGAGTACTTCGATTGGTAACACCAGCAGCAAGACGATCTTCTGGTAATGGACCTAGCGTCATACCACCGCCTGGTGAGGAGCTCCCATGTCCGCCAGTATCTGACATGCTAGCGTGTCCAGAAGAGCGATTTTCATCAGAGGAACTGTGACACTCTTGCACACGATGTAGCGCACGAAACTCGTGATGATGTGTGCGCGGAGCACCGGAGTCTACTTTCCTAGGACTAGGACTATGCTGATAGACCGTGTCCGTGGGTATACCTATTGAAGTTGGGCTATTTAAGTTCGACGTCACCGTAGCCTTTGGAGATTTTTGAAAAGGGACTTGCGAAGGCTGCAAGCTATTTGTTTGCTGTTGCTTCAGACTTGCACTTAGCATAGGAGGCTGAGATTTCACCGGAGTACTTTGTACTGTCAATCGCGTAGGACCGGCAACGGATCGTTGTGGCATTCCTTTTGTGGCATGTGCTGGTGGACTGACCACCGGCTTTTCTGACAAATGGTAATTATCAAAATGTGTACTACCCACAAATGGTACAGCATTCAACTTTAAGGCATTTGGACCAGGTTGCTGGGCCACCTCTTTGAATACTCGAGGCGCTGGAGTTGCCACAGCTAAATTCATATTACGACCGGTAGAGTCTGCTGCCGATGGTGGTTGGTTACCACTTGTATGCGGTGGCGGGGGCAGTCCGGTTGTCTGTGATTGCGTCAATGCTTGTGCTGAACCTGGACTGAAGAGAGGCATGTTACCTGTTGGCCTACAAAAATGAAAATAGTATTAAATATTTTTATGTGAAATAAACAATAAATAAAATGATATTCAATCACTCAATAGAAAGAACAATAGTGAATAAATTATGCAAGTAATTTTAATTTATTAAACACTTCAAAATCACATTGAAATTCAAAACTTAACGAATAAAGCACTAACGGTATGCCGAGAGTATGTGTCAGCTGTTATAATACCGCTAATCTCCTAGTTTTCTGTCAAATCAAAGATTTGTACTTCACTTCGAATTTTGCTTTTGTTAGAAGTTAGGAGAACCTCATAAAAGACAATTTCGCTAATAGGAACAAATCAAATAGAATCGTAAAAGTATAATGAAGTTTATTTGCATGATACAAAAGATAGTGTTTTTTTATAGCTTTCACAATTTTATTGTTACATTAAATGTATCCAATGTTGCGTTATATGAAGATTACATATATTTAAATCAATCTACGACGCATTCAAATTAGTATTCTTTTATTTCATAAGATTATTTTTTATTGTGTTTTGAATTTTTGTTTACCATTTATTGCAAAATATTCTATCAATATGGTTCTTAAACTTAAGTAGTCATCGGACCCTATCCCAGGTCTAGCTAGCCATTTTATATTTACTTATAACATTATAGCTCAATATTCGCAATAAATCACTTTATTTTGAGTATCAATCCTCCTGGAATTAGCATCATAAAATTGACACAAGTAAAAAGTTTTGACAATTTTTGCAGAATCACAGAAACCTGAGACTAGGAAAATCTCCTATTTCTCTTTTTATCCAAAAAAATTTATTCTCAATTAAAAATTCCGAAACATCAATTTCAATAATATTTTGAATCAATAAGCAACCAATGCCACAAAAATTTGGAGTCATTGATTTCGTGAGCAATTTATCTTGTCTGGTTCCCCAGTGATCTGCATTAAATTATGTAATATTTTAATATTAACTACTTGCATATTATTCCATTTAAATATTGTTAGCAGTATTTTTATTTAATCCCAGCATAGATGGCCCGAGTGCGAGTGCGCTTTTAAGCGTCACCGTGATCTCATCCTAGCATATTGTACAAAATATTATAAATCGAGCAAGTGCGAATCAGACTCAGCACCACCGCACAAGACTTAAAAAGAAACTAGATTTAAGTAGCACTGCTGTCTGTAAATCTGCAAACTACTGCCTTAGTTTTTGAGCTAGAAAGCTGAAATTTTGCACCCAGAATTGCCCGAATCGGACAAACCCACTATAAAAAATCAGGTTCCTATTATACTATCGAACTGAAAATTTAGACATTATGAGTTTCTAATCCATTTCCTCCAACCGTGTATAATTTAATTAATTTTATAATTTTACTGGATTGTATAGATCCCATACAAACCCATACGTTTATTGTATGTGGATCCCTTGAGGATTTTAACTTTATTATATTTATAGTATTTTCTCTGTAGCCCCGATAGAAATACACATTCTCTACCTATTACCGTTCATCAGATGGAGCCCGAGGACGGACGGTATCCTTTGGGTACAGAGCCCTAAAAAATGGTGAAAAATAAAATCTAAAGTAAAGGATGATAATTGAATTTTAATTTGCGACAAAAGTTCAACATCAATCATTACGAATGCTTCAATTTCCTTATGCTTTTTTCCATGTGATCTATATATTACTATTATACAAGTATAACTCATTAAGGCGACACCTGACCCCATAAAAACATTAATACCAAACTGATCATTGGCAGTATCAATAATCTATCTAATAATGGTAGCATTTTTATTATTCTTATCTGTATATTATAAAGTGACATAATATGAACCCTGTAATATCTAATACATATATGGAAATTAAAATTTGTTTGTTCAAGTTTTATGCGTGGCCATAACGTGCATCTGAATGCAATGAAATTTTGTGTATGTGTTTTGTTGGTTCCAGCCTTGGACGTAGAATAGTTTTAGATTAGATATGGGGCGCAGTTATTAATAAAATTAGTGTATCAAATTTTGCATATAAAACTTGGATACATAGTTTAAAATCAATCAAGTATTTGAATCGCCTGATTTTTTGAAAAGTATTTCAAGAGTTGCGCCATGTTTTCTTTGAACAAATTAAAGACTCTTTAATAATATAGAGTGGAAGGCCAGGGAAGTGGTAATTGTTGTTCATTTGGTAAGTCATTGGAATTTCTAATGTGTTTGTTCCTTTGTCCAAAATAAAGGGCAGTGGGAAGCAAGAATGAAATTCCACATATATAATTCAACTTATTCATAGTAATGGTGCGAACGCGATCACACTAGTCCAAAGAATTCTGTTGGCCGAGTGACGCCGGGCCGGGTACTCTAGTAATGTTATAAAAAAAATCCAATATATGTAATACTTATAAAGGACTAGCAGTCCCGGCGTGCTTTAATATGACCATTATGAGCATTATTCTGATATTTCTGCAGCTCTTGTTTGTCTTGGTTTTGATGTTTTGCTTCCAATTCATGCTTTTTTGGTGGCATATAAAATTATTGATTTTAAAAATTAACAAAGAAAAAAGATACACATATCTAATAATTACCGATCTTCACAGAAACACTCTTCGGACTATGCTAGAGTTTTCCTAAAAATTTTATCGGTTCAGGGGTTTAGGATGTGTACGCTGTATACAAACAAACATATATGCAATTTTATATACATATATATATACATCTTTTTACTATACCATAATAGGAGTATAGTTCTCATATGTATTTTACATATGTAAATATTTACAATAATTGTCAATATTCCTCAAGGAATATTTGAATATTTTAGAAAATGACAGAATAATCAATCAATCAACTACGAGTATGAGTAACTTTTTTCTGATTATTGTAAAGATCATCCTAAATCAGATAAGATCAGTCACATGTCTAATTAGTTATATTATTCTTATTGTTGTTAAAACATGTTTACATGGTAATAATAACTGCAACAAGATTATATCGTACCGGGCACGCCATTCCTGCACAAAACTCCAATCGCACGAGCCACTCTGGCTTGCAGTCTCTGCGTTATTGTCTCCACCTTCATTATCATCATCATCAGAAGTGTCGCAGTCTCTGGTTTCGTTAGGTGGCTTACCCACAGCTGCCAATGTTGGCTTTGCCACCGATTCAACTAGCGCACTTGCGCGTTGGTAATTACCTTCAATTTTTATATTAATTACGCCATTCTGCACGCTCTCAATGTAGGACGGCAGTTCATCATTATTGTCGTCCCCACCATCACCCCCGACTTTGGTATTGCCATTCTCACTATCGTGCCCAGCATCGGTTCCACTTGTGACGGCATTTGCAGTTGTATTGGTTTCAACTGTGGTTGTTGAGGTTTTACCAATGCGCTTTAGTTTCTGAGACATTTCTTGTATGAGTTGGGTCGTCGCCAGGGTCATGTTGTTGCTGGATGCTCTAGTTTCGTTGGACTTAGTGTTCAAGTTTGTGTTCTTGCCACGATTAGCAATTGAGTCTCCAAAATAAATGACCACTTTGTGATTAGTTTTGCCTGACTGGGATGGCTTTGCTGGTGAAATATTTTTTCGGTTTGAATTTGATTCCGAAAATGAAGTACCATTTTCGGGCAATTCGTCTACGGGTGTTGGAGATGGAGTGACAGCACCTCTATTAGTTTCTTTATGTTTTTGCTGTTGTTGTTGTGTATAGGGCAGTGGCGAGGGACGTTGTTGGTACATTTCACTGTTCTTAAGCGACTGCGGTTGAAATGATTTCATGGAACTGATGCCGCAGCCGCCACCGCCACCACCGCGTCGTCGTAATATGAAATTATCATTAAGCATGCGGCCCAGCAATGAACTGGGTGGATTGGGCGCTGGTCGTTTTGGTAGCTTTCCAACCTTATAGGCCCGCAACTCACGACACAAACTGCAAACACAATCTTTGGTACAATACATTTTTGGTTTGGTTTGTTATTTCTTTTTCTAATTTTCAAAATTTCACTTCTCGAATTGCGATCACTAATTTCTGGATATTATTTTTTTTTTTCATATACAATATATACAATATTTTCCACTTTCATTTCACTTTATTTCATAGGTAGAGTAGTTTCTACTGGCATGGGAGCAACATTTTTCCAATTTTTCACTTTTATTCTCGTTTGCGCTTAACAACTCTTTCGTAATGCGAATTATTATTGTATGTAATTACAATACTTTTGAAAACAAAATTTTGTTGTTGTCGCAAGCGCAAAAAGCACTCGTGCGTATCAGAAAATATATAATACAATATTTATGCTGCTACACTTTTAGTTGGATCCCAATTTGATATTTTCCAAAGCAAACCGAACTGAACCGAACCGAACTTGAGCTGAGCTGAGCTGAGCTGAGCAAAAAGCGCTAACAAATAGTAATAGTCCACGCGCACTCGGCAACAAAAGCCAACTGAAGAACTGAAGTTTTTCGACAGCGTTTCAAAGTCACAAAGCCCACAGCTTCGGATTCGCGTTTCAAGCACGGCTTGACAAGTCATTGTCTGTTTATGTTGATGCGGCTTGAATGGGTAGAGTAATGTAGGACAGGGCCTTGGAAGGGCAGGGTATACATCTATCTACCTTCCTACCACTCACTGCATGTGTATTCGTGTTTTTCTCATTTTCTTGCTCATTGTGCCAGTTACTAGACGAAGACAACGATGTCTTAGCTGTGGGTATAGGAATGGGTATGGGTATGGGTAGAGTACGGGAGCTTATCCACCTTGCTGCCGCTGTTACTTTGGGTCTTTGGCTTTGACGGTAATTTTATTTTCATTCACTCATTCATTCATTTTTCATTTCTTGTTTTCATTTTTTCAGTATTAAATTGTTTTTTTTTTTTGTTTTCATTTTACTCCCTACTTTATGTATGGAAAACAATAGAAATTGTAACTGAAGATTTTCAGAAGTTACTTTGCGTGTACTAAGCTTAAGCCTCTGAAGCGCAGAGCATGAGTGTGAATTTAATTATAATAGACCATGCGAAGGCACATCACATAGAAGTTATCCAATCTTTATGTTTATCAGATCGACTTTGTTTCGGATTGCTTCCTTCCTTCTTTCATTTCAATTTACAAAAGAATAGTTCTACTCTTCAGTATTTTCCTAGATGATCTTAGTAAAAGGAACAAAAAACGACACACAGATGCGCAGGCATGTTTACTAAAGATTTTTCAATTTGTACCGTTTCTTCTTGACATACAGCAAAGACTTTTGACATTCATTGCCCTTTGAGACATTTATAGTCTAATCTCTGAGTGCCATTGAACCCAAAATGTAAAGAGTGAACTAACTGTATTAAACTATTTGTTATATGTGGACCAAATATGATTAAGAGACTAAGTCAACTTGGTCTTCATTAATTACAATTTGACCACAAACCCTCGACCACAATTCGACTCGATTTAGTTATGACAATGAGAATTCTTTTTGGGAGAAAAAAAAAAAAAAAAAACAAAATACAAAACAAAGTTTGGGCCTCATTTTAGATATATGTATGTAGTATAATTAGTTGGAGCGCCCATATTATGCGGAAAACCATTGTAAAATGATGTTAATAATGTTGATGATGACGATGATGATGGTGATGATTATACAACATCCATTTACATCTAAGAGCGCTTTCTTTCCTTCGTTCACAGGTTTCTCTAGTAGTTTCGTTGCGTATTGTAGTTAATTACGAGAAATTATATTCAACGATTTTCGCATTATAAATTCAACTTTATGAAGAAAAAAAAAAGAAATAATGCAATTATATTATTATTATTTATTTTGGAGTCTCGGAAATTCGTGTTCAAAGACATTCAGTCAGTCAGTCGTCAGTCAATGGAAGAACTACTTACTAAAAAATGAAAAAGAGAAAAAGAATCACCTAATTCAAGTTTTGCGTGCCAAGACAAGAAATGAAAAGATCAAAATAATATTTCATAAGATATTCTATGAGCAATGAAATGAAGATGAATGAATTTAATTTAAATAACAAGCGAAAAGAAGTGTGCTAATCTATGTTACCGGTAATTGAGGCATAAGGCGTGTGTGTTGCAATTGAAGAAGTGGCACACACAAAAAACAAAAAAAGATCTATTTCTATACAAATTCATTGTTGAGTTGTTTACTTTTACTTTAGCTAAACTCATTACTAATAAACTACAATAATATTTGCCATTAATCATTTATATGGTTCGCTTTAAAGGTGTGGCAATTCTCACGCGTATCCAGCATAACCATTAACCATGTCTATGTAAGATGGTTGGTTGCTCGCCCAATAATCTCAGGGCATTCATTCATTAGTACTGATAATGAAATCGAAATTGAATTTGATCGTCGTCATATCGTCAATTTCCGCATAAACTTTGATTTTCTGCAAATGACTATTTTTGAGATGCTTCCGTTTCCTCGATCGAGCACTTAAGAAAGTATCCATGTATCCATAGGCAGTAGCGGGTACACCTGACAATGCCAGTTGCCAGACTTTGTATGAGTATTGTGTTATGATATCCACTCTCCCACACTTTCGCGTTGTTGATTATAGTGCCGACAAAGTACCATACTATACTATAGTTGAAAATTTAAAGAAATACCACGATTGAATACAAGAGACAATTCCAGATAGTTTGCGTGTCTTGAGTTTTTCATTGCTAACAAACAAATGCCACATGTTTGTTGTCATGGATAATTTCACTGCTTGCTGAATCTATTTTGTTATTGTATTATTGTTATTTCTTGAAGTAGTAGTACTAATACTATTACTAAGTTTGTACCATAGTCGCAATCAACAACAAATGATTCTGTTTTTTATTGTGACAATTGAGATGCTCAAGTATCTCTCTCATTGTTTATATATTGTAAATAACTTTTACGAAAGTGAAATGCATATTAAATTTAACAGAATATTTGTAGCAGCTTAAGCTTAATGCACTTGGTAAAAAGAACTCAAGGCTATGTTACAATATTTCTGTCTGGTCTTATATAAGTATTTTTATTAATTTTTCATTAATTGTTTATTCTGTTTATTTTCTCTTGAAAAGGATTCAACTATTTTTAGTATTAAGGAATGATTGAGCTTTTGAAATAATATTTATGTTAATACAGATGATTTATTAATACAATATTTCTAAATTGTCTGGAGTAGAGCGAAGCAAAACCATATGCACAGTTGGTGGCAAAGTGAGCTGACCTTTTGCACATAGTCTTATACAATCGCTGAATGATATGTTAGATGTCATAAAAATTGATTATTTAATATAAAAATAATTTATTAGCTTCCTCGAGGGCTCAAAAACTATATTATTTAAATATACTTATAGCCCAGTGCATTCAAATACTTAGTACAAATAAAGCTTCTTAGTTCATGAATGGTACAAAAGATTCGATAAAACTGATCTTCTTTTTGTTGTTATTTTTATTATTGTTGTGGAAGAAAGCAAGTAACTTTTTTCTTCTCATTGCAGCGACGCTCCTTCCTCACTATATTCAATGCCCTTTTTTCTTCAAATGTTTTAATGCGACCGTTGTTGGAATTACGAATGAGGAGAAAAAGGTTTGTTGCCCTCGACTGTCAGAGCAGAAAGAGCCATTGTCATTGCCTTGTTGTAGTGCTACGAGTCTGAACACCACGAAGACAACATTTCTATCTGATGGATATTGTTGATATTGCTGGTAACGTATTATTGTTGTTACTACTGCCACTGTCAACAATTGAACTATGCGATTTTTTATGCGATGTGTTTATTATTTGAACTCGTCTCTTACTATTTACTACTATTGTACTTACATATATGTTTTTGATAGCTTTGTTATTATTTATTTTGCAGCTAATTATTCACATTTGTTTTTGCTCCTGCAGTTTTCACTTTCGTTTGTGAGAAATTTTTGTTGAAATCACATTTTTAATGTTGCCATTGAATGAATTTTTTATTATACAAGTAAAAGATTACCATCAAGTCTTCTTTTTCCCTTTCTCTATATTGAAATGGCATTCCAACAGTAGAATAGTCAGCATCACTTCCCAAATCTTTTTTAATCTGCACAAATTTCTGAACGGTTCTATTTGCTTGTATGTAAATCTACAAGTATAAATACCATAAATCTTAACTACAATAAGTGTTAACTGTTTAAGTTGTACTCATTGTACTATTTGTTGCCTTTTTTGTGGCATACGAGTACAAGAGTCATTTATTTTGGCCGACATCCGTTTCGCATCGAAATAACCCAAGACAAAGCCAAAGACAAAATAAAAATATCTACTGACATTAATTTAGCCAATTAACCTTGACCAGAATTTTAACTAGATTTTCTTGTTATTTACTACACATTTTGTTTTTGTACATTTTTTGCCTTATCATTTTTACATTTCTACCATAGAAAACAAGAATTATTCATCTCTTCCATTCTTGAGTTTCCTCTTGAGTTCTTCTTTTATGTCGAAGCAAAAACCATAATACACAAAAATAAAAACTGTTGGTTATACTTCGCTTTTTACGCTTTTTGAGCAATTGCCAAAAAATTTAAGTTATAATTTTCAAAATTTTCCAACATTTTACATTGTGTTTTTGGCATTTTATGAAAATTATTATTGTAATTTTATTGCTTAATTAAATATCTAATGTTCGCGGCAAAGCCCTTCCACATTAATCCAATTTTCTTTCCTCGATAATATTAGCAAAATAGTATCCTTCATCAAATCCTGTAACCTTAGTAATTCAATCTAATCATTTTTTTTTATGACAGACGAGTTCGAAGGCCTTGTAGCTGGCACTCCTTAAAAAACTTAGGCTATAATAAGTAATTAAATGTATATAATTTAATCCTGTAAATAAATAAATAATAAATAATAATTGATATAAATTACGAAAGTGCCCCATGTTTCAAGCGGACTATGGGGAACTTAGAGCACAAATTTCTAATTTGGTCATGTTTGTCAGTCATACTGACTTATAGTTTAGTGACAATTTTTATCGAAATTTTTAAAGAAAAAATTTTGCAACAACAATATGAAATTTGATGAAATACGTACCCCGTTTCTCCATTTTGATGACTTTTTTAAAATTACCAAAAACTGACCAAAACGATAAAAGCGAAAAGACTAAGCAAACATTTGTGACATAGAGCAAATTAGAATAGAATTAGATTGTTAAAAGATCATTGCATACTTGTACGCTGCAGCATTTAATATTTAAACAATGTGTAGAGGCTCATAATATTTTATTTTATTTTATTCTACTTTTAGGCTTGAGTCTGTCTTACTGTCTTACATGACCAAATCCAAAATTGTGCTCTATGTGCCCCATAGTCCGTTGAAACATAGGGCAATTTCGTATGTGGTCATTTGTCGGAATTTTGTTAAAATGGAGAAACGGGGCACGAATTTTTTTTAAACATAGAGAAAAAAAAAAATAAATTGCCATAAATTTCTGAATGAATCTCGATTTAGTAGAAAGATAATAAAACATAGAAATAGTTATTAGCATTTTTACAACCATTATTATTACTACATATTACTTTTGCTTAGTGCCTTCTATTGATTTTCTGTAAATCTTAGATGGACTCATCTACATTATTGAAGGTCAATTGCAGAAGAGTTCTTAGGCCCAATGAAATAAAACTTAGAAATCCTTTTGATCTTAAAAGATAACAATAAATTACTAAGCATGCCAAGAATTGAAGGTTTTTACCTATATTTCCAGTGCTTATTGGTGCCTCAGTTATCACTTGAATAAGCTGGGTAATTTACCACAAGTTTTTATTCCAGATCAGCAGGGAAATAAATGAAACCTGAATTCACCTGATAACAACAAAACGAGAAGCACTAATGCATAATAATCAATTAAATCGTGATTTGGAGTGACATTCCTCAAAATACTTGTATATAAACACTTGTAAACCTATAGATAGTACATAGAAACCCCTTCATCTTAAGCATATCAATATAACTTTATTCTTAATAATATATAAATAATCTTAATCTTGGCTTAGACGACTTACCTACGTGGCTTAGGCCGAACAATCTCATGATTCGCATCAGTTATACAGAGTGGGCTGAGGGCGCCAGCCAAATGCTCAACTCCCATATGACCAGAGTCCCAATTACTGTGTCTGCCGGGCATGTTTAAGTTATGTTGATGTTGTTATACACTCTTTTTTTTTTATTTTAATCTTATCGCATTCGTCTCGTTTTTGTCTTTGTTGTAGTTGCATGAATTGCGTGAATTTATTGAAAGGGTCCTCGACATTTATTTGAAGGTTAAAACTAATTTGTAACTGCAAAAGAAGAAAACAGAAATAATAATTGGTTATTATATTTTTTAAATATCAATCAACTGGCTGGAAATGATGACCCTTTTTGATTTTGCTATTGTATTTTTAAATAGAAAATAGGTTTTTATTATTAACCAATCAAGGAAAGAAAACATTTCCCGGAATACTTCCGCAATAAAGTGTGATGAAACATATGCTCCATAAAACAATAATGAATACAAAAACAATAACAACAAAGACATAGCACATGATTCACAATAAACCTGCTTCAACTGAAATTAAAACTCCGACAACAACAAATTAACCGGCGACACCCCAGATTGCAATTAGCACTGTTGCGACTACCAACTTGAACAGAGAGATTGTAGAGATCTTCTGGTCTCGTGTAGTCTCGCCTCTGTGACAACTTGGCCATGGCCTATAATAATTTGAGTTAATGTCGAACTCATAGACACAAACACTTCACCACATCAGTGCAGAACGAGATTCTTTGCAACTCGTGTCTCAATGCCGTCGCGACTGAAAATTCCTTATGAAATACAAAAATACTATTATGACGATGAAGAAAATGGACGTTGACGATGTTGATGCCAAGTACATAAATGGCAGGCAGGCAGGCAGGCAGGCAGTTGCAGGTGTCATCATCATCAACTTCAACTAGAGTTGAACAAGTGTTTAGGAACTTTGGAGCCACATTGGAATGCAATCAATGCAGTTCGATTTCATTCGAATCCAACACAAATTACCTATCCATCCTTCCCTCTCCCCTCTGTCCACCTGAAATATTTTTCTCTTCCCAACTGTTGTTTATACTTTTTAATTTCGTGAAAAACGAAGACTTTTCATGTTTCATGTTTCATGTTCTGTTCTATTGTTTTTTAGTTATTATCCATTTGACGCTGTCAAGCCGCTTCATATAATCCATAATTAATATGCCGTGCTGAGCGTCTAAACAGTTTATCGAATTCTTTATCATTTTTTATCGTTCTCAAGAAATATGTCTTTGCGGTCATGTAAGAATTTTAATTCACTTCGCATGATGTACCGACGAAATGAAAGAAACTTTGGTATCCACAAATATGTCTTAAGCTAACAGATGTGCCCTTTTGAGTTATTAACATAACAAAGAAGATTTGGAAACCTGTAAACCGAGTCCAAGCCAAGTAATTCATTAATCATAACCACACATAGTACAATCAACAACAAATGGTGAATAGCCAAGCAGCAGATACCATACTTTGTATTGTATACTTCTTGTATATTGAGAGAGTCACATGCTTGTTGAATATTTGACTATCATTTTGTTGATTGTTTCTATTTTTAACGAAGATTAATTGTACTTTGTAGGCTGGCTAATCCATTGTCATTAACCTTTCATTGGTCTGGACACTTCTCAATCAGTCAGTCAGTCAGCCAGCCAACCAGTCAGTCGGGCACTCAGTCAGTCACTTGCGGTAGCAATTCACAAAATTTTTGACAAAATCAATTTATTTTGATCTGTTGAGATTTTAATTACAGGCGACACGAGTGGATGATAGTGTTGGCTGCTGCTGTTTATTTCGCTCATAAAAACAAAAACAAGAAATGTCTTTGTTGACGCCAAACCCAATCCACAGTAAGGGGCCAATTATCGAGAGAAAGTTGTCCCTCTTACTCGATCCGAATCATATTCATACATTCATACATATGCAACATATTGTATATTTATAGGCACATATGTGTCCACCCACTCGATTGTCTGTCATCAATCCTAAATCTGAAAGTTAAATGTACAATACATTCCTCGAGAGCTTATCCATGACATTCAGATGAACAATTTCTTGGGACGTTTGTCAAGCGATTCTTCGAAATGAATCTTCAAATGAACATAAAATTGGACATTCCATTTCGATTACTGCTTTTGTCGTAAGCCTAGGGCGTTTTTTGTACTCTATTGTCTACAGTTTTGTTGTCTATAGTAAATGTGTTGATCATGATCTTTAACCTTCACAAAAGGTTTACTCAAAATAACTTAAGAAAAAAGATTGATCTTTGAACGATTGATGTATGCGTTTAATCAAAATGTAATCGATATACAAATTGTTATACACAAAGTTTAATTGGAATTTGGTTATTTGCTTTAACTCAACTCGTAAGTAGTTTGATCCACAAAGGGAATCAATAAAATTTTATTGTTTCATTTCTTTAGTTTTATTTTGTTTTCTTGTTTTTCTTTTTTTTTTTTTTTTTTTGTTTTTGTGTTTTTGGTAAGGAGAAAAAGATTTGATTTTGCCGTGTCGGAAAATTGATTAACTTCTTCTCTCATCCGGTGGCTCTTGTGGCGTTGGTAATGGTGTTTTTATTTATGTAAATTAAAAATTTCAGGCTTTATAAGCTTTTACAGCTGATAGATAACACACGCATGTGTGTTTCTTTCTTTTTTCATAATTTTGTGAATTTACAATAGTATAAGTTTTTGATTTATTAGCCAAAAGATGACCCATTCCATTTCTACTCATACCATTCGCTCTGCCGCTTACTTTGTATGCCATTGACTTAATTGCTGCAGATGCTTTGCTTTTGGGAGAAAGTATTCTTCTAGGCCTGCATAACTTTAATTTAGTTGTTGTTCGATTGGTTTTATTCATTCCATCGTTCGTTCGATGATTGGCTTGACTTTGGGTTTGAATTCTGCGAAATTGGGTCAAACTTGACATGTGCATACAAAAGGAGGAGAGCTTTATGTCGAACCAAACATAAATAAACATGTAACTGGCATGTACGATTACAATGTATTGGTATGATGTATCTGTATTCAGATCTTTAAACATAACACCAACATGACAGGGACAAAGGGACAATGCATTCCAATATGCTTAATCGACATTTGAGTTTAATCCATTAGAGCCATTACACAACGATTTTTGGTCAATGACGATTCCTAAAAAAACAAAAATATATAATGAAAAAGAAAAAGAAAACAAAGTAAAAATTATTCATGCACTTTATCTAGAGACAAAGTGTCGGGAAACAAATAGAGAGACTGAGATCGAGACAGATGAACGATTGAAATTTATTTCAAACAAAAATTCACTTTTTTGTTGCTTTTAGTCTCTTTATTATTATCGTGTATCGTAGATTGTTTTGTCTCTTGCCTAGGAGTACAATAAATGAAAATATTGTGTTTCTCTATTAAAATCCAATAAGTGAAGGGTAAAGTGTGGGGAGTATGGAACCAAAATATCCAAACAAAAGCCACTTTAAAGTCGCAATTAATATCTGGTGTCTGTATCTTTGTCTGTATCTGAGAGTGAATTTAATGTTTTATTTTATTTTATTTTTTTCTTTCCTACGAATGAAATACAATACCATCAGACAAGCTCTGGGCACGGCCCCAAGTAATAATTCCAATTTGTTCGGTTTTTGGTTCCTTTCTTGACTTCTTACTTAGCTGAGCTTAGCTTAGCTGACTTTCGGCCAGTTTGTGTACTAATGGTGAGTGAAATCATCAAGGCATCCAACCGTAACGTGGCGATTTCTCGCCAATCAGCCACCAATTGGCAAACTATTATACAATAATTAAATGAATGTCTAAGGAAATCAAGTTTTAATAGTATTTTCTAATACTATTCTCTTTTTTAAAGAATCACCTTAAATTAGCTTAAAAATGCAAAAAGTTCTTTTTGTACTTTTATCATCCATTTATTGTATTTATTCGTATCTATTCATTCAATGCATATACTTGTATATTCATTATAAATACATTTGTATCGCTTACCAAAGCGAAACGAGGTGTCAAAGCTTAAGTCAATAAAAATTGCGGATTTATAAAACTTAGTTATATATGTACAAACATACATCCATACATATGTATGAATGGGAGAGATCCATTGTCTTTGTTGTTGATATCTAGATTTTTGATTTAGACAACAAAAACAAACAAAAACGAAAAAAAAAAAAAAAATGCTGTCTTTGTAGAATAAAAGACTTGACTTAAGCAACTCACACTGAAGGCGGCTTGACACTGTTGGTTGGTAAGTTAGTTAGTAAGTTGATTTTTGTTGTTATTGAATAATATAAAGAAGTTGATTTTCTGTATACGCTACCCAATAGTTTCATCTGATATTTGTAATATGTACAATACATTAAATTGTATGTGTATGCCTATTATACGAGTATATGAGATCCCTTAAAGATGTAAGCATTGGGTGAAGGATTAATTTATCCATATCAGGCCGTGGTCTTTCAATTTATGAGAAATTCAACAAGAAATACTTTCGTAATTTATTTCAGTCGTCTTGATTCATCTACTGATATATAGAATAGTAAATCGAAGCATCGAACAAGTGCCTTACTGTTTGGTATACTCAAATCTATATATGTTTGACTTGATTAGAAGACAAAACCTATAATTCAAATTGAAGATATTTTTCACAATTTAAAAGTTAGGAAGATCCTCAAGTGACATCAGAAATTAATATATTCGTATGTACTGACCTAAGTTCATTGCACTTTTTCGAGGCTTCTCACAACCAAGTGACGTTTTCAATTTAAAGAAACCATATCATTAAAGGACGCCACGACAATAAATGGTAAACAAATCGATTTACAATATTTAAAGAAAAAAAGAATATAAAACAATAAATTTTGTAATTGTCAAATTAATATTTTCCTTCAATTAAAATCTTGTGTTTCGATGGAAATAAATCTACAAAACTTAAACAGCCTAGTTCTTTGTTTCTTTTTGTTTTTAAACCTCCTTAAAATTATTGTACATATTTTCTTTATTTAAAAATCTATTTCACATGAATTATTTAGAAGACCCAGATTTTTTCAAACTATCAGGCAAACAACTGAAATTTTGCTATTATCTTCAGATAATTCTATTATTAAAATTGGGAAATGTACTTCAGTTAGTCAATAAATGATTATTCATTTAATTTAGTAGCAAGAAGACATTCGAGTGATTAGATCACGAATCCTCAATATCAATGAGGGACAATTGCCAGGGTCTATGATGACAAAGTACAATACAAGTTTTCCCAAAGCGGTTACCAATCGGAGACTGAAGTGAGATTGCATCTCACATTTCTATAAAGTGAAGTGAGTATTTTATGTTTACCTAAGCTATGATGATGATGATGATGATGGTGATGGTGAGACCAAAGTTAGTAGGTTTATTTTATTTTTTGACTTATCTATTTTTCTTTTTTGTTTATTAAGTCTCAAGATAACTTTCAGGTGACACGATTTCGCAGAAATTCGGGTTACGACACAGAAAACGATTTCCGATAAATTATGGGGACAAACAAAATAAAAATAAAAAAAAAGAAAGAAAAACAAAAACAAAATAGAAACACCTTAACAATAAAAATGAAACAAAAACGTTAGATTTGAATGATTAATTAAATGATCATTTTCCAATCAATAGTGGCAATTAAGGTGTTGTTAAGGTGTTGTTTGTCTTTGATGTGGGCGTTCATTGGCTCTTGGCTCCGTCTGGGTCTGTGCGCCTGGGTCTCTCTGACTGTCTGTTCGTCTTGGTATTGGAACATTCATTTACAGTTTATTGTTATTAACTCACCTTCAAAAATGTTCACCTGAAGGCTGCTTGAGTGCTTCGGTTGTGTGTAATCCAATTGGTTTCTTTTAGTTTTTCTTTTTCTTTTCGAAGTTAGAATGCATCTGCATTCCACACAAATATATATATGTATTAACTTTTGCTTGATTGCGTGCAATTAATTAAACAAATTGCTTTACTTTCTCTTTTGTTAACATGCATCAGCATCAACATCATTGACAAGAGGCTACGAGGAGTGAGTATCCAGCGTCTGGCGGACACCTAAAGTGACTCTTGAATTCAAGTGTTGATGCTGCATGATAGGTAAATGATAAAAAAAGATTTTTACATATTCAACCCACTGGACACATTTCACACAGATACACACACGCAGACACACACACACAGTGACATTTTAATACAAACAAAAATTTCTTTTGTCAGTTTTTCATCCTTCGCTTTGCACTTTGATTTGTTTTGCTTTGCTTTACTTTGCTTTTTATTATGTTGCAACTGCAGGAAAACTGACTACTTGCATTATATACTCGCGTTCAATTGCCACTTGCAGATATTGAATATTGTAAGAGACCCGCATATATGCACGTACGTATGAATGTATGAATGGCATGCATATATGGATACACGTTCTCACGTATGTGTTTGTTTTGGAATTTTTCGTACACTCTGACGATTTTTCTTCTAGTTTTTACAATACAAAAGAGTGCAATCGTTGTAACCCGCACGACGTCGCACCACAATAGAAGCGAGCACCCAGTACAAAGTTTGTAACTATGTATCTTTGCTAGCGTAAGAATCGTTTACTTGCTAAAGAGAAGAATCATTCTAACACCATGCGACCCATCTACCGAGCGATCGACTGAATAGCCGAAATTATAGTGGCTACAACCGCAACACCAACATACAAACTGACTACTGACTACTGACTGCTGACTTCTTGCAGGAAAAAGTATTTTGTGGCATTTTCAGGCTGACAGCAACTAACCAACCAATCGACCGACCGACGACCAACAGGTCTTGAGTGTTTCTTTGAGCGTTTTTTGGAACCAGTTCAGCTAGTTTTTTTTTTTTTTGTTTTGTTTTTTTTTTGTTTTTGTCTTATACTCTTTACAACTAAATATTTTGATATTCTTACGACTTGGCCCATAACACACTCACACACACACACACACACTCACACACTCATATCTTAATAGATACCATACTACATAGATACAATTGAGTTTGGTTACATTGAGAGAATTGATTGCTTTACATTGCTGAGTGAGTTAAGTACTAGAGGAAGAACAAACACAAGTTCGTTGCTTAAGTCTTCTGTTTTGTTAAGTACAAGAACACTCATATCTCGTTCTTTGACTTAGATACTTTCCGGAAAAGTTGATCATTAATACAGAGCACATTCAATCTCCATCCAAAAACATCCAACATTTAAGGTATCGGTTCCCATTTTTTTTTTTTTTTTGTTTATAAAAATACATTGCATTTTTCTTCTTTATCTTTCCTATCTTTCCGTGGATTGATTTGGTTGTTGGTTAAATTGAACAAATATTGTCTGCTTTCAACATCTTATTGTTTGCTAAATTTTGTCAAACTATAGAGAGTTTTAATTAAGATTACTAATTTGTATACATTCTGTCCGAATATTGTTCCAAACATGATTGTGATTGATTTCATTTTCTTACATCATTTCCTGATCCCTGATTTACAATAGTATGTATTTTATCTAGAATTTTAAATATTATTGACGAAAAATTCTTTACAACTAAGAAACCTTAAAGCAAATCTGCTTTTACAATTAATTTTTACATTTTTATAAAACATTGCATTAAATATTCTTGTAGTTGTATAAGAATAAAGACTAGGATCGCAGTGAATATTGTTGTAAGATCGAGGCTTTTTGTGTGAGGGCCGTCGCCTGGCTGTATGAATGATTTGGCAGCCTCTTTTTTTTTTTTTTTTTTTTGAAGACACTCTATCTAGATATCTTTTAATAAAATATAAATAAGCCATGAGATTTAAATCGAGCAAGTGAAAGAGAAAGTCCTTTAAAGTGTAAAACAATGGAAAGAGTTTTTGTTTTTTGTAATGGAAAGGGGAAGAATTGATTGAGATATGGATCCACAATATGAGTTAATCGAATGAATTGATTTTGATGATATTGATGATGATGATGATGACGATGATGATTGTGGTTCTTTTTGCTTTTACAATTTCTATATATTTTTTTGACTATGCAAACCACTGTTCCTGTGGAGTATTAGGGGTTTCTTAAGATTTTTCACTCAATTCTGTAAAAAAACTATAAGAAATAATACTCATTTAAAACAAAAATTTTTTTTTTATTCTTTTTGTTTTTGTTGTTGTTTGGTGAACGTTTATAAAACGAGAACTTGTGCATGTAAGTACTTACTATGTATCTTTTTTCTTTCTTCTTTTTGGCTTTGGCTATTGCTTTTGCTTTTGCTCTTTTTTTGTTTGTTTGTATTTTGTTGTGTTTCATTTGTTTTTGTTTTTCATAATTTGTGTTACCTTGTTGTTGTTGTTGTTGTTATTATTTTTGTTGTTGCTGGTGTTGTTGTTATTGTTATTGGTTCAAGTTTGGCACACGCGAAACGTCATTAAAAATGCCATTTGTTGTTACAGTTGACTTAAACTCCGTTTTTACTCGAAATACTTATGTATGCATTCATGTACGTAAGTTCCCCTTGCCTCGCCTTACCTTGCACAGCCTTTATTGCAAATCGTTTGCAGCAGGTTTCTTGTTATTATTATTATAAATAAGTTTTTTTTTTTTTTGTTTCCTTTTTTGTTTTCATTCTTTTTGTTTTTTGTTTTTTTTTTGGTTGCATTTTCATATTTTTTATGCTTCTGTAAATTGCTGGCTGCATTATATTTTTGGGTAAGTGATTTTTCTTTTTGTGAATTTATTATTTTTGGAATTTTTCATTTGACTTTTTGGTGATTGGTTTTAGTTTGAATATTCATGGGTAAATACGAGTAAGATAAATCTTAATATGATTCCTATCTTGTATAATCATGATGGTAATGGTGATGATGATGATGATGATGATGATGATGATGATGATGATGGTTCAATGGCCTTTTCAAAGGTATGTATCTATGTGTATATGGTTAAATCGCGAAAAAAAAGGCTCACGTGTTGGTGTGGTGGCTGGCTGCAAAGTGGTTTAGGTAAACCAAATAGACCAGACAACGCCAAAACTCAATTGGAATTTCACTTCATGTGGGTTTTCTCTTTCTTGTGTATTACATTAAAATCTCGATTATTCGAATACGCGATAGTTCGGACTGTTTGTTCTTGCGTTCTATTGCAGACCATGTTTTTTATGTACTGGATACTTCTTTTTTGAGTTCCCAGTTTCCCTGGTTTTTTTACAATAGTTATTTCATTTCAATTCATCAAAGGCTTGAGAAGAAGAAGATGTTATTTAAAAAGACGATGCTTATATAAGTATATCATTCTTGTCGGATGTTGAATGAGGATTTTAATCATATATACCAATTACAATGATAATGAAAATGATAATGAAAAACAAGGTTCTCCACTCTGAATTGGATATTTTGATAATTCGGACTTAGTTTTTATCATTCTGAGTTAAAGAGATTGCACTGTACTGTATTTTGATTTTGTTTATTATTGTCCTTTAATGTAGAACCGAACAGACTTGAACGTCCTTGCTTCATTCACTTTATTTTAAAAATTCTTTACCCGTTTGCATTATCTCTCTCTCTCTCTCTCCTTCGAACATGATTGGGTCAGTTTGGTCACAGATGAACGAGAATTTGTTTTGAAGTTATTAACTCACAGAAACAAAAACCGAAAGAAAAACCATAAAATGTTGATTTCGCCTGCAAGAAATAACAGAGCAACGACGCGGAGAACCAGTCGAGGCAAGAAATGAAAGAATTTGCCAAAACAACAATCAACCACAACAGTAAAATAAGATTTCTTTCTTCCCAGATTGGCCAACTGGTCGCTTGTCGCTTGTTGTTGTTGTTGTTGTTGTTGTTGATGTTGTTTGGCTACTGCCAAGTAAAGCATGCGAAAAATTATTTAGCCAAAAAATTTTTGAAATATTTTCTTGGAGCATTTGGTCGCACGGGTGGATAGGTGGATGGTAGGAGGAGGACTACTCTTGTATTGAGGGATACTGGAGTGTCAGTCACAACCACTTTGTTTACTTTTTTCAGTTAGCTTTCGTTTTTGTTTTTTCATTATTCTTCCTTCCTTCCTTCCTTCCTTGAAGATTCCTTCTTCATTGTAGTTTTATTTTAATTTATATCTTTGATCATTTTGAGAGCATGAAGATTCTTTCTTGCTTATCCATCTTCACACATTACAGAACAACAATGTTGCATTCTATGTATCTTTTATTGTAAAAGAAGAATAAAAATTCTAAAAAAAACAACGGATTCTCCATGATGTGTGACATTTGTTGTGACATGCAGCTTGTCATTGCTTCCCTGCCCTTTTCGATCTGCTTCTTCTTCTAAATAAGTATGTACACATTTACTAGACACAACATTGTTTTAATACCTGAAATCGAATCGAATCTGCCTACATTTGATGTTGGACAGGTAAACAATGTCAACACCTTAATACAATACATTGTCACTATTTTCGAAACTAAGTATCTGTGTGTCAGTCGATGCATGCATGCATATGCGTATGTGTATTGTATAAGTAATAAAAATGTTGTGGTTTTTGAAAAGAGAATAAAGAATTTTCCTTTTATTTAGATGTTTCTTTTTGTTGTTTTTATTGTACTATTTTCAATTTTCAATTACTTTACATTTTTACAAAAGAAATAAATTTTTTTTGATTGAATTTATTGAACTTGAACTCTCTGCAATTTTTTTATGTCCGATTTGGACATGCTCCAAATCTATACACGACTTGATGGTTATATAATTGGCCAGGGTTTAAGACAATGGTTGGGAATGTTGGATGGTTCATCGAATCGGGATATTTTTGTGTTTCCAAACAAAATGAACCATGTTTTACATAATGGGCACCTTTTTTACCAATATTGGGCACATCGCCATTCTCCTCATCTGGTAGATTATTTGCCGTATAAAATTGGACACCCGGTTGATTGGTGTGTATTTCGAGATATCGTCCGCTACAGGGATGCACTGCTCTGGCGACTAGGGACACTTTATTTGGGGGCACATCAACGCAATAGTTGTTATCGAAGCCAGAAATGGGACACTGCATTACTTGTTGAATTCGCTTGCCTAAATTGGTCATGGTGTTGAAATCATACGGTGTGTTTTTGATGGGCATCAGGCGTCCGTTTGGAATCTGTGCCATATCGGTATCCACAATTTTATTCGCTTTTATCATTAACAAATGTTGAAAGAGGGCATCTCGGCCAGCATCGTGTCCACCCATGTTAAAATATGCGTGATTGGTAATATTTATGCAAGTTGTTGCATCCGTTCTGGCCTCAATGCGCATGCCAAAGCATCCATTGTCGGTTAATGAAAAGTTTATATTGACCGTCACTTGACCCGGGTAGCCTTCGTGACCATCTGGCGAAACATGCTGAAAAGTTACTCCATCCTTGTGTATGCCAATCACATCCCAGATGACAGTGTCAAAACCAATGAATCCACCATGCAATTGGTATTGGTCATTGAAGTTTCGCGTGACTTGAACTTGTTTGCCGCAAAGATTAAAGCGTCCTCTGGCCACCCGATTTGCTACTCGGCCAATTGTGCCACCAAAATAAGCTGGTTGATTTCTATAATAACCGGCAACATTGTCATATCCGAGGCACACATCAGCTAGCTTTCCATTAGCGTCCGGTACCTTGACGCTTTGAATGATTGCACCCAAGGTCAATACGGATACAGACAGACCCGACTCTGTAAGCATTGTAAACCGACGCACACGCTCTGTGGTCTGAGTCATTGGATTCCACGGCTATGCCGAATGTGTCTTCTATAACTCGCACCACCATTGTTGCTTAGCCAATTGAGCCGTTTTTTTGGTGTTTTTTTTTTTTCAATTTCTATTGCAGCGCAGTCCGAAAATTTTGATATTTGTCGAAAGGGGATCAAGATTTTACCGAAAGTATTTTTCGTCAAAAATTTTCACATGATTTGAAATTTTTGAATTTATGAAAATATAATACATGCCTAATTATAATAAAAAAAAATAAAAAAGAAAGAAAATAAAAATCATATTCTTTTCATAACTTTATTCTACAATAATTGTATCGTACCATATCGGGCATACTCGTATATGAAACTATTCTTTTGAGCGAATACTGAAGTAAGTTTTTTATTTCAAATGCAATAAAATCAACTGCACTTAGGATTCCAATTTATCTGCAGTATCAATTATTGTTTGTTAAGTCTCTCATTATCATAGATCGAAAATGTTTGCAGGAAAGAGATTAGAAGAACTGGATACTATACATACCTATAACAGGGGGGCTGGTTTTCCAATACTAAGTGCGAATACATCATACAATATTTTGTCCTCCGCTTATTCAACATTTAAAAAAATTTAAAATAATTCCAAATTCCTATACCAATCTCAGAAGAAGTGAAAAAAAAGAAAAAAGAAAGAAAAGAAAATTCGTATAAGATTCCCGGAGAGAAATGTTTGGAGACAGGGTAACGCCATTAGGCAAGACTGGCTTTCAATCTACTCAGACGGCTCGGAGGAGCTGACAGCCCAATTTTCCTTTCGCAACCTGATTGGAGTAGTGTGTTTCAGGCGGAGATCTATGCGGTCTGGCAAGTGGCAAAGATGATTAACACCTTGGGAGAAACTCCTAGGAACGCTATTAAGGATCTGCCGACACATAGTATAAAGAGTAAAATCATCCGTAGAACGGTTGATGCTCTTAACCTAGATAGACGGCACTTAATAGAGATAACCTGGGTGCCTGGCCATTCTGGTTTCTTAGGAAATGAGATGGCGGATGAGAGTGCCAGAAGGGGATCTGCTATGACCATCTCTCGGGTAGTTAAAGACAAAAACAGACCCCTGCATGTTATTTTATCGGAGTTGGTAGCAGACACTAAGACATCAGTCATGGTGCTCTGTCGCTAAAAATCTCTGGCCCTCCTATCAGTTGAAAAAGATATTCAAACTCTTACACTTTAACAAAAAAAAAGGATTCCGATGATGACAGGAGTTCTAACGGGGCATTGTACAATTGGGCGAATGGCTTAGAGGTTGCACGTTCCTCACCAGGACTTCTGTCTTAGCTGCCAAAACGAGAAAGAAGAAGAAACCATTCAGCACCTCCTGTGTGACTGTCCTGCACTACTCAGAAGGCGTTCCCGCTTTCTTGAAAAACCCTTTTTTGAGGACGTGGGTAGTGTGGCGAGAGTCCCACTGGGGGTTTTGGCTGATTTTTATTGATTCTTCTGGTTGGTTTCACCAGTCAACACGACCATATGTATCTCCCTTTTTTTTACGTTCATATTCCCGTCCCATTATCTCCTTCCCCTTTTCTCCTCTAACAGGCATCACAATGGGCCGTAAGACTTCTGGTTGATCTCAAGTGTTGTCGCGGACAGCCTGTATAACCTAACCTAACCTTCTTAATGGGTTTACACCGCCGGAGTCGTTCCTATATGTTGACAAGAAGGGGTACAAACAAACCGAACATGGCATCCCATTTACAGCATAGAAAAGCTAAAAATGATAACTGTGTTGAAAAAAGAAATTTTATATTCTATATAACAAGAAATATTGTTGGTGATAACTCATTCCTTACGTTCCCGCACGCAGTCCTTTTCTATTCTATTTCATTAATGTTCCCAGTTTTTTTTATGCACCTAACCAGGCCATTTTCCATTGCAATCCCTTTGGATCAAATATTTCTATATTCCCCTGTCTTTGTTTTGAATTATGAAATGAGCCAAGAGCTCGAAAAGAGATAAGTTAACAGTACAGTTAGTATTAGGAAATAGATTAAATAAATATTTGACCAAAAAAAAAACATCTAACTTCAAGGTAGTCAGTATTGAATCTTTCTTTATACAGACACAACTTCCATAACACAATACGAATATCTCCACAAAAGATATCTTTATGTCACGTACAATCTTTAGTTGAAATTGATATGATGATATAAATAGAAACTTGATGAGAGAGATGTTTACGAATAAATAATGGATAAGATTGAATCCAAACAAAACTTCTAATGTTATTCATTAATTATACGTAGCTATAAATCCAACTTAAAGTATGATGGAAGGTGAAAATAACAATATCGGCATAGTGCTTTCCTTCCAAATGTAGTTGTCCGAAGAGGTAGAAGTCGCAATGCGGCAAATCAGGAGAATACAGTGAGTGGTTGACTCGTACTCCCGCCAAAAAATAGCGGCACTATAAATAGAGATTTTGAAAATGTTCCTAGGACCTCGCGTGCATGCCGTTTAGCAAAGCTTCATACAAAGGACATACATAAGTGTCCGCATGACATGATCAACCATTGTCTACCAAACTGCAAAATGATTTTTATCAATATTTTCTATATCTTCTTTTTCTTTCAACATGAAATTTTCCTATATCTTTTTTTCAGACTGAATCTCTTAAATTTAAGTTACAATAAATATTTGTTGTTTTTGTTTTTTGTCTTTCATTTTATTGTTTTGATAACTCCAAAATGTCTCTACAACAATATCATAAATGTTTTGTAGAATATGCCAGGATAACATTGATCCAAACAAAACTGATATCAACTTATTTTTCGCAACAACGCCACAGTTCTTCTATACCAAACTTGTAGATTACCCGATGAAAATACTTTTCACCTGGATTTAGATAAATAGATGGAAAATCTACATGGTTCATAGCATCGGGATATTTCTCCGTTTCCAAACAAAAGGAACCATGCTTCACATAGTGGCTACAGTCCTTTCCGATAACAGGATCTTCGCCTCGTTCCACATCTGGTAAATTGTTTGCTGTATAGAATTGTACGCCTGGTTGATTGGTGTGTATCTCTAGGAAACGTCCAGATGGAGGATGAAGTACTTTGGCAATCATTTGTGTTTCACTTGGATCGACGCCCTCGTTTACTACGAAAAAGTTGTCATAGCCATTTATGAGACTTTTATCGAATTGCTTTAACAAATCGCCAATCCTTCTAGGTAAGTTCAAGTCGAAAACTGTATCTGTTGTCGGTGTTAGCTTGCCGGTTGGAATTTGTTCGTTATCAGTGTCCACAATTTTTTTCGAAACGATCATGATTGTGTGTTCGCTTAAGCCATTTTTGCCAGTAGCATGGCCACCTAAATTAAAATAGGCGTGATTTGTGATATTTATAACTGTTGGTTTATCTGTTGTAGCCTCTACATCCATAGTGAAGCGATCATATTCATCTAGAGTATAGTGAATGAGAGTGGTAACATTTCCAGGATAGCCCTCGTGTCCATCTTTCGAAATATGGCGAAATGTGACGCCGTCTGGTCGAATTTCCTCAAGCTCCCATATAACGCTATCGAAGCCTACATTGCCGCCATGCAATTGATACTTATTTCGAAAATTCCGATTAACAGTGTATTTAATCTCGTTCATAATGAACTCGCCATTAGCAACGCGGTTAGCTACCCTGCCAAGTGTCCCACCGAAATACGCTGGTTGATTTCTTAAGTACCCAGCGACATCACTGAAACCCAGGCAAACATCCTCAACTTTTTGATATGCATCCGGTGCTTTAATGCTCTGTATGATTGCACCCAACTGGATCACAGATACGGACACGTGATTTGAGTTGGTCATTGTATAGCGGCGTATCATCTCTGGTGCTTTTGTCATTGGATTGACTGAAAGTCCAAAAATATCTTCTTCCACTTTTACCATTTTCCTATTTTTTTTTTTTTTTTTTTTGATTTCACTGGAATTTTTATTTTAAAGGAATTTTAGAAATTGAAATGTTTCATTGTGATTATTTTCAACTGGTTTACTCTACTTACCAATTGAATCCGAAACACAAAGTCAAGCAGGTCGTTCCTTGTTGATTGTTATCAATAGAGCACTAGAGTAGCAAAGTCAAAGAGGGCACACGACAATATGAACAATAGAACAAATAACAATCTGCATTGCACCTATATAAGTTACATACTAAGCATTAGTGTATACTCTTATTCTCTCTGAGAGTACATTGCATTATTATCCGCACTTAGCTTGAGCAGTGCCAATTTAATTTACTTAAAACACATTTTTTTTGTTTTTTTGTTTTTTGTGTTGTTTGTAATGAATTACGTGGTGGGTGTGTGTGTTCTTTACCCACCCTTCAAGCAGACACATTGCCAAGTAATTTGTGCTGATAACCCGCAATGCATTTATTCATTGTGCATCTATAAACTTCCGTCACATTTTATGGGTGTGTGTTTTGGTATGAGTGATGATGTTGTACCAGTAAGAATTAAAGTACATATAATCTATTTTACTTTATATTACGGTATTAACTCATTGTAAAATGTGTTTTCTATTTAAATACATTTTTTACTGATTTTTCATTTTTCCAATACACAATAAAAAACAAACTTCGACGTATTTTCTGAGAATTTAAATTGCATTTAAATGCACGACCAACAGGCAATACACATCCCGCGTTTGTAATAATAATTTTCAGTCTACAGTTTTATAAAATTAATAATCACATCATCTATTCTATTTCAATATTTGTTAATGTTAAAAAGTCGGACTCCATGAAATTGTGGAAGCTTGGGGAGAGTTACTATGACCAACGATATGAAATTGGTTATAAAATGCTCGGTATTGTTGCGCGTATACAGACAAGTCAGAAGAAACCTATTTAAAAAAACATATATACATATATTTGTGATAATTACAGCAGGTGATCAATATACTCACAATATAATTGGAATTGCAGTCAAAAATTTACGTGTTGCCGTAAACTGTTCGCCGTCATCGATTTGCTCCCAGTGTGTTAGACGTCGTCCAGAGTCATTTTCAATAGTTCGCCAAGGGGCTCCTTTGATACAATGCAGAAAATAAAGATGCGCCTATTTGTTGATAATTGACAATGGATTAAAGTAAGCAATAAACAGGTGCTTTGCTATGCAAAGTAGACTGACTTACAGCATTGTGTAGTAAATTTGTCATTGTCCAAGCCATAGCGATGCTCATGAAAGGAACAGAAAGTAAAATAAGATGCAATGAGAGAACGCCAAGGCAATAGGCCAGCCACATGCCCCTAGCACTTAACCAACTGCTGTTTGGGTTTGGTTCACCATGTCCTCCTGCGATAGCAGACATTTCAAGTTTTTTAAAATATAAATGATGACGACCTTTGCCTTATTGTCGTTTTCTAAAGATTTTCATATAAACAGATGATTGCAGCATAATACCAGGGATACAATACTTCTCACAGTGCTGCCATACCGTTTGTTTCTTTATGATGGCAATTCTCTTTTACTCTTCCAGTTTACTCTCTCTGCAGCCAGTACTCCAGCAACATTTTTTTACTCTCTCGACATTTTGAGCGATTGCCAACACTGAATTTTCATAGTATACACATAACCTGCAACTATTTTATTATATTGGCGTCACTTGAAATTTTATGCTAAAATCTATAAATGTAATAACAGTTTGTATACTTGTTTAAATTAATTTGGAAAAGCATTTTTAAGTTTGCTGTGTAAGATGGAAAAATTGTAAAGTTGATTTTTGTAATTGCAATCGATTGATTTTTATTTTGTGTGAAGACGCCGTCGCAGTTTGGTTTGAGTGCCGCCGCCGCCATGAACGAAAAATCTGCCAACGGTAAATAAAGAACAGTTTAGAATTAATAAGGAAGATGTAATAATAAAATAATCAAAAAAATTAAATTTTATAGCTGGTACCAGTGGCGGCTCCAGTAGCCTAATACCTAGCATTGAAGAAAAGAACAAGAGGATCCAACAAGAGACTATGATGGAGAAATTACGGGCCAAGCACCGCAGTAAGCCCAAGACTTTTGATGATCTTAGGAAATCTTTACGAATGTATTATGTCGAAAAAAATTATCCTATGGATCCCGCTTGCAAAGCAACATTGCAGACAGCGCTGGATAAGTTACAACACTACATAAAGGTGACTTCGCGACATGGGCTGGTCGAGCGTTTGGAAAGTCTCTCACGTCAGTTGGGTTTGAAATTTATGGAAGATGCTTCCGTGCTCTTTATATCAACCGATATGTTCTTTATTGAGATACTACTTGATGCTAATGGGAATTTAACCGATGTCAAAGTCCATCACGAATGCAAAATAGAACAGCAATCATGTAGCGAGTTAGTCGACTGTCTTAAGCGTGGCGATTTTGCTGATTTCACTGTACAATTGGAAGGTCTTTCGTCCATTTATCAATTGAACGCAGAGCCCAAAGTAAAGAAGAAGGCATTTGTTGCGCTGCAAGCAATGGAAACTGACATTCATAACCTTTACCAAATACAAAATCTTACCGGGAACAGCTATCAAATGATGGAAAAGTCATGGGTTGGTTTAGTGCTTCAACGCCGTGGTGGCCACCCCATGAAACTTACATACTTTTGTCCATCAGTTCACATAAATGAAGAGACACCTTCAATATCCACTCTGAATTTATCAGTTGACGAAGTTATGCGCAGTACTGTGAGCTTAAGTGCTACCGTCAATTTGGAAGGATCCTCAGCAAACAAATTGCAAATTCAACCAATTGTCACTTTTAATAGAGATCCTCAGACTGGTCTCGATATGCCAGTTTATGCACCTCTCACCCAAGCAAACTCGATGCTAATGCCGGCAACTTATGTCTTGCGTCTTAACAAACCTTTACCCGTAAATTACGAGGCATTGTTAGCCTTAGGTTTGCCGCTCAATTTGCCAGGAGATGGTCCCAGTACAAGTTCAGCTAGTGAATCATTGGCACAGAAGCCAACTATTGTATCAACTATAATACCAATGGTTGTGCAAGCAGCGTCCAATAATACAATTACATCAACTAGAAAAGGTCTATTCGTAAATTTATATAACGAGGCACATTGTTACTTTTTTACGAATAATGAAAAAATGAAAGTTACTATTATATCTTCACTGCCATTTACTGACCCCTCACAAGTGCCAAAAATCATAGCATTCCTCAAGAAACAGGCTCTCTACTACACTCTAATCTCATCTTGCGTTCGTGAACAACAGAATCATTATAGCGGTAAGTGCCGCCATCTTTGTTTTTTTTTTTTTTTTTTTTTCCTTTTTAATTGAATTGATTATACTGATCCTATTCCTGTATATAAACAGATATGGCAAGTACCCTTGTCCTGGATGTGTTTGCGGTCTCATTTAACCAAATCACAGTTACAATGCAACATCCCTATGAGGAAACTTTAGCAACACTAGATTTTCTCATATCTGAAGATAATTTAATATGCAAAGTTTTCGGTCCAAATGAGACTTACGATGAACTTTCGGAAAAAATTACCCAGACGGCTCAGAAAATGTATTCAATCCCAATGGTTATTTATAAACTCATGCATTGCTGGTACGAAGAAAATATACAAAAATTCCGCGGTCTAATTGGATCAGGTTCTGGATCGGGTGGTCCTGCTGGAAGTAGCAACAATGCCGGTAGTGGTGGTGGTACTTCTTCAGCTGCTGGTCCTGGTACCGGTTCGGGACCTAGTAATTTTCCAAATTTCAATTTGGAATTGGGCTCAAGTGATCCAAATGCTCCAGGAGGTCTTGGTCCCGTTCCGTTCTCAAGCATTTCGGAGTTGGATATCGACGCCCAAGTGCTTACCCTTGCTGATGCTTTCGTTCAATCTAATTCAACTGCTGCTGCAATCGAAGGAATTAATACTCTTAAAGCAGAGACAGATCCAGATGCGCCAACCACTAGTTCAGCTGCGAAGATTGCTCAACTTGCAGCCGCAGCTGCTGCAGCCGTTGCTGCTGCTAAGGAATATGAAGCACGAAGCCAGCAGCCTCAGCAAAGCGCTCCACAATCCGAAGAGGAAGATATCGCAGAGAAGTATAAAAAATTATGGAAAGAAAAGACGACAAATTTAAAGTGCTGTGTCAGTATTACACCAATAGCTGGCGATGCCACTGCAAAACCTTGTACATCTCAACAAATGCAACCACCTCAGGCCACGACTCTCGATGTGACTCGAACTGGTGGAATTGAAATAATACCATTGAGTTCACAGCAAGTCGTTGCTGGTAGCATTGGAGCAACATCTGTTGCTAGCTCGGCTCCATCGAGCAGTCCTTCATCTACAACAATTACGATTACACCTATAACCGGAAGTAGTGCCGCAAAGGAGGCAAAAGATAAAAAATCCAGTGGGACTGCAACTCCTCCCGGGGGCGGTTCTTCTTTGTCTTCAACTGGAACGGCCACAAAACGTCCATTGGATAGCAGCGGCAACAATCCGAATACGTCTGGTGATTCGCAAAAGGAAAAGAAGCGCAAGAAGAAACGCGATGACTCACCAATGGGTCCACCAGAGAAGGTTTATTCTCGTCAAAACTCACCAGCTGCTAGCAGTGATGCTGGCTCCACAGCTGTTGTGCGAAAATTTTCATCACCGTCCTCCTCGCCAAAAGGCTCTAGTTGCGGCGGTCTAGTGACCAGCGCTCCGCCTGGTTCTTCTTTGACCGCACGGCCCAGTCCAAAGCATTCGCCAGTATACAGCAGCCCAAAACATACAACTGCTTCAAACAGTCCAAAGTCGCCATTTGGCACACATTCACCAAAGCATGGTTCCTCTGGAAAGCCAAGCATGTCGACGCTTAAGAGTGCCACCGCATCTACCAGTCTTAGTCCGAAAGGCGAAAAATCTGTTGGTGCAGTTACTAGTAGTATTGGACCAAGCACCAGTACTTCAGCACTTGTGCGCTCATTTCCTTCTTCTAGTGCCGGTAGTGGTGGAAGCGGCAGCGGCGTTGGTGTTCAATCAACCAGCACTATGCCAAGTCTTGCCGCCAGCACCACCGCCATTCCTAGTGCACTAAAAAGGGATACTAAAGAGAAAACCTCTCCAACCTCAACAAGCAGCTCTCCTGCCATTTTGCCAACCCCTTCAGCTGCTGGTCCCACAAGTGCCGCAATTCCAACAGCTGCCTCCACCTCCTCCACTGCTCTCAAGACTACCTTAAGTGTTTCTGCTCTCCAACAGCAGCAGCAGCAACAACAACAACAACAGCAGCAGCAGCAGCAACAACAACAACAACAACTAAAGTCTGTTGCAAGTCTATCCCATCTTGCTGCCAGTGGTAGCATGAGCGGATTTACCAGTCATTCTGCTACTGGAACCGCAAGCGGTGCTCTCGAGCTGAATACAGCAATGCGCAAGGGCATGGCAGGAGGTGCGGTAAGTCCATTTTCGTTGTAGATCGCTAACATTGTAGTTTGTTGGTTTCACTTGGACTATATTCCTTTTTCACTATATATACATTACAATATTTTACATATAATTTTTAAATATTTTCTTTTCAATTTTAAATTTTTGTGTTTTGGTTGATTCGTTTTTTTTTTTTTTTTTTTTTTCTTTTCTTTTGCTTTGTTTCGTTTCGTTTCGTTTCGTTTCTTTTTATTTTTAATTAATATTTATTTTTTATTGTTTTATATTGACTTTCTCTCTCTCTCCTACTACTTTACTTAATTACTTAATAACCTTATAAAATGCTATAAGTAAGATATGTACTATTTCGATTGTAGCTATATAACTGTAAATATATAGTATCAATATCGATAAAAACAAAAAAAGTAATATTATGCCTGCTTTTAAGAATTAGTTTAAATCAAAACACCCATGAAAATTGTCGTCTGCTCGCTCGATCGCTCTCTTCCTCTCTACATCAATTAAAGAAGTTGAATTCCTCGCCTCGCCATTGAAGAATTGCCTATGCCTTAGCCTGTGCCTACCTGCCTGCCTGCCTGTCTGCCTGCCTGCCTACCTACCTACCTACCTGCCTGATTAAGCCGCTCCAACTGATACGTAACACGACATCTTGGGTTCCGGGCCCGTAGTCTCTTCTCTGGTAATTTGATATTTTGCACTCTCTGGCACAACCATTGCGCGGAAGCATGTAACGCCTTGGTTGAATTTGGTTTGGTTTGGTTTTCTGTTTTCATTTTAAATTCTTCTGATTGAAAAAGAAATATAATAAACATTTTATTAAATATCGCACCTATTTTGTTTGGCTGATGTTGTTTGTAAAATGATTGTTTGTTTGGTTTTGGATCTCTCTTAGTTCTTTAATTATGGATTTTATTATTATTATGTTTTTTTTTTTTGTTATTTATGTATTTTTATAAATGAGGTTCAGATTGCTGTGTAGATGCCAACCCATCTCTCTGTTTCATTCCGAAGCGTTTTACTAACATTTTTATGATGTTGCTCTTTCTCTCTCACTTTCTTTCTCTATTTCTTTTTCCCCCCTCATCATCATCATCCGTATTTCATACCATCCATGCTAATCATAATTACTACACTATTCGTTCGTTCGTTCGTTCGTTCTCTCTTGTTGTCATTATCGTATTCCCTCCCCTCATTGTGATCATCATTCATTCTCCTTTAAATCCCACACTTGACAACCTACATCACAACCACCACTGCAATCACCACCACAATATTGTCATCATATCTCCCTTTTCTATCATACACGCACTTACTTTGTCAGGTTAGTTTGATGACGTCGACAGCAACTACATCAGCAACAACAATCACAACAACAACAGCGGCATCAGTGTCAGCGGCAGCATCAACAACAATAGCGGCAGCAGCTCCGGGAACAACACAAATGCAACAGCAGCAACAACTAGTACCACCACATAGTTGTGGAAGCAGCAGTGGTGAAGGTTCGTTGTGTAGCGGTGGTGGCAATAGCAGCGGAAGTAGTAGCTCATCCACCGAATACATGGTGAAAGCAAGCCAAGAAGGCCTTAAGTTGACTATTAACAAGACAAGCAATGTAAGGTCCTCGCCATCAAGTTCTGGTTCCTCGTCATCGTTAGGTAAAGGCAAGGGCAACAGTGGCAGTGGCGGCTCATCGTCTTCAACTAGCCAACCATCATCTAGCACTGGATTGACGTCTTCTGGCTCAACAACAAAGGTAAAACAACATACGGGTCTTAAGCCAGGCGTCACTAGCGGTCCCGCCTCGAAGAAAGCCTCAGCATTGGCGAGCAAGAGTTCGAAGCTTGGTTTTCAAAAATCAATGTCTGCCGGAAATCTCAGTGGGAAAGTTGGCAGTAGTAGCAGCACCGCTAGTAGTAGTAGTAGTAGTGGTACAGGTGCCGGTGCCGGTGCCGCTCTAACTAAGAGTAGTAGTACAAATACCTTTGGCACTGAACTAGGTGCACCACGCCGCCGACCTAGTACAGGGAACATTAGCGCAAGCGGCAACCAAAGAAAATGCTCATCTGGTTCAGCCTCACCGGCCGCAACCACTCCGACCGGTTCAATATCGCAGCCCCCGCCTCGTTTCGATCATCATACGGACATGATGAAAATATTGCAATATGCATCACCTACGATGGCAGCAAATATGGAAGGTTTTATAAAAGGTCTTCACACCAAATTCCAAATTCCAAAATTATCACAGCGTACAACTACAACAACAGCAGCTGCAACAACAGTTATAGGTTCAGCAATAACACCAACACCCCCAGTACCAACATCAACTTCCATTACATTAGCCCCAGTAGCTGAAACACCTTCATCGTCAGCAACAGCTGCACAGTCAGCAGTGACAGCCACTTTATCTATGGCAGGAGGCCAGCAGGAGCAGCAAACTGTCACTTCTGAAAATGTAGCTGGAGCTTCGAGAACTGCCACAGCTGGAAAATTGCAAACTGCAACTTCCATTACCAAATCCGAAGAACATCGGTCAAAGTCAACATCACGCATGACTGCCAGTTCCACTGAGATTTTACCCGCGGCCATGACATTGATAACGGCAGCAGTACCGCCAGCAGTATCATCATCATCAATAGCAGGTTCAACCACAACAGTTGCCCCCATTCCACCAACGATTGTTACTCCATGCACTGCTTTAACATTGTCAACGACTACAAGATCATCTACTACTTTGTGTCCTTCATCTTCTAAAACTACAGCAACAACAGATATAACAATAACAACAACAGCAGTATCCGCATCTACGGTTGCATCCACCTCTTCATTAGCTGATGTTTCCAGTACTCAGCATGAGGCCGCCGAAGTTGACAGTGCCGCGCAAACAACCGCAAATCCAGCTGACTCTACTGAGGAAACAAACGAAGCCGAAGCCTCTGCTAAAGTTGATGAAAAGTTATTACCCAATTTACCTGATGAATGACGGCAACTTCAATTCTTTTTGCTGCTTTACGAAGTGACATAATTGTCTCCCCTTAGAGTGAAATATCTTTCTCTAGAACTCAATATCAAACTCTTCAATTTATTAATACTCAATCGAATTTATATTCCTTAATGGATCGTTGGGTATGATTGTATTTAAATAAATTTATGATTTCCTTTCCTTGTTTGTTATAGTTGACCTGTGGTAGTAGTGTCGTGATGAAGGCTTGGCTCTCTCTCTCTCTCTCTCTCTCTTTCTACATATAAGCAATTTTTACATAATATTTATACCTACAAATTACAAATAATGGCAAATGTTTGGTACAAAACTTAAGAGATTTTGCAATTGCAACAAACACAATTATTTATACAAAAATCTAATTTAAGCTTGAAATGAAAATCAATAAAGAAAATGTTTATAATGAAGAAATAAGGAATGGTAATACATGCATCAATTGGTAATGAGGTGCTGCTTTTCCGCTAGAGGCAATTGGATATAATATTAGACAGGTGACGAAAAAAAAAAAAAATGATCAATGGTGTTAATGGGTTTCGTTTTGACTTTTCACTCAATAACCGCATCGTCAGATTAAAGGTGCTGCAGGTAGCGTGCCAATTCGAATCGGTTTCGGCCGGACGAAACGACACAACAGTCCCTAACCACTGATTGTTAACAAAATCATCAAAAATGGATATGCGACTATCAAATTTATCGCGGGAGAGTTCTGGATAAGCACTGAAACCATCCGTAGGCAACGAAAAGCAGCTGGTTAATTGGATTATTATATATTATTTTATTATCTCCATCATCATCAATCAACGAAAAGGACAGAGCTAATAAAGTCGGACAATATTTCGGCACAAACAAAACCACGTATTCAGTCAAATAAACAGCATAATTACAGGCTTTCCCAAAAATTCCACGGCTACATTCTATAATTAAAAATTTGGTTTCCATGCCCATTGGGGAATCCCATTTTCGAAAAAAAAGTTTTTTTTCCACCAATCATTAGGACCATAATGCGCTCTGGCCAGAAGAAATTGATTTAAAAACTTCTTGAATATGTCCTAATAAAAATAATTTAAATTTATGTACTTTAATTAGCGCAAAATGTATCAATTGTGCGAAAATCTGAAAAATCTTTGAAGGATATAGATGATAATACCAAAATGAATATATTTTATTATCACATAAAACCAATATATTCCGAAAATCATTTTAAAAAAATGTCCAATAGAATAGCTTCAGGTCTGAAAGGAATGTACATACATAGTTATTTTCGGAGAATTACGGCTAAGTACCTCATACATCGCTGCAAGTTATTTTTGAACTATAATTACTATATATGCTCTAGGTAAGCATATTCAATTTAATTTTGTGTATTTATTTTGGTTTATTTAAGAAAAATGGAAAATGTGAATGTGAGTTGCTCCGCAAAAAATCTAATTAACGTTTCAAAGAGCAAATTGTGACATGCCATAATTTTCCAATTTGTGTGCAAATGAAATTAAATTTGTTTGTAATCTCATTAAGATTATCTCAAGCTTATCGAGTTATTTTGAACACTCATGATAGCAATGGCAATTCTGAAGCTGAGAATATCGAAATTTTAATTATTTAATACATACCAAATAAGGACAAAGTAGGAAAAAAAATAATTCACCCACCGTTTGTCACATGTCAAATAAGATTTGTAGGGTTTTTCTGTCCTTTTAGCTCGACTTCACAGAAGCGGAGTGGGCCTGACTCAATCTGCTTAGTACTCAAAAAAGTCTACTTCACAAAATTGCCGCTTGAGCAGAAACGGAAGATGACTACATACATCAAAACGACAACGACGGCACAGGCGGGAAGCTAACACAAGCTGGAATAAGTAGTAAAGTTTCTAGGGGTTGAAACCAAAAACACATACATACAAATTCGTACACATTCTTCAAGCACAAGCAGAACACGAAGTGGTACAAAGGCGTTTCCGTTTTAGGAAAGGAAGTGGAAATTGCTATGGCGAATTGCATGACTGTGAGAGAATTGTTCAATTCAATTGGTGAAATCATAAAGTGAAGACAATTTCTCTAAATTCAATCAAAATTGAATTTATTTTCATTTTATTAAATTTTACCTTAAGATAACAACGGAAACAATGCAATTCCTTTATCCTTAGTCGAAGCTAATTTTTATTTACTGATGTTTTGTAGGACAGTTAGCAGAGTAAAGAGAGTAAGAGTAAGTTATTTTCTACACTTCAATTAGCCCAAAACCGCATGGTATAAATCAATTTTGTATTCTTCTTATATGCTTCGGTTCGCTGTGAGACGCCCTACAAAGATAATTTAACTTAATTAGTTCAATCCTGTGAACGATTTTTGGCAGAAACAAGGAAAAAAAAAACAAATCAGAAATTAGGTATAAGTTGGTATGTAGGCGGTTGATTGTTTGTAGAAAATTGGTTTATTTCATTCACTAACCACACTACAATAATGACGTTGTTTTTGCGGTGGTCTGTTTTGCTAATATCGAAATAATGTTGTTAAACTAGCTGCGATATGTCGTCCTGGTTCAATAAAACAAATTGCAACAAAAAAAAATATTGAAATCAAGTTGCTTCTTCTTACGTTGAAAATGGTAAAAGCCTCCTTAATCAATTGAGGCAACGCAAACAATATTCTTAGAATTCAGCCAAAAATACTTTACCTTTCTTTGATTCTAGGGTTTGGTTTTAGTTTGAACATTGTTCCGAATATTTCATAATAAATATTTTCTTTCTACTTATTAATCGTTAATCAGGGATCATTTTGCTCAATAATGCGTAAAAATATCGCCAGGTTTTTACATTATGATCGTGGAAAACATTTTTAAAAATAAATTAAAGTGTCAATTTAGTAACTTAAGGCCTGCGCTTAAGGCGTTGCCTGCACCATTGCAATATAGACCCAAAATGTAACATTTTGGGCATCCAAATTGGGGTTGCTTCGGTCAGTGGTTTGACCAAATGGTTGTGGTGTGCCACATCGTTATATCGGCTAGTGTAAAATGCGATCTGGTCCTCAACTAACATACCATAGCCATACTGTCATGACTTAGCAGCGGTTCCCCATATCTGGATATCGTATCTCCACACAGGGTGTTGAATGTGCGCTTATTCCCAAGAGGGAGCAAGCTTCTCCTGTAGGGCATCTAGTGCTGACCGAAAATAAGCCTTTGATCCAGGATGAAACCTAGGCATTTCACCTGCTTTGATTGGGTGATGATGTTTCCGCAGAGATGTTCAGCCGGTGAAACATTCCTCCTAATAGTATGGCATTCCTATCATAAGTGAATGTGAATGTTTCTAAAAGCGTTTTCAATGCATTACCCCACATGTCTCAATAATGCAGGCACAATTGCTATCTTTTTCAATTTGGGTATCCTGCTAGAAAATAACCTTACTTACCCATGGATTTAGGTTAAACCCGCAACGTGTGGCGTTAAGGTATTTACAAACAATTTAATATAATATATTTTCTTTATTAGTAAAATAATAGTGATTTATTGAGATACTACTGAGTATTTATTACAAATTAATTAGAAAAAAGAAAAGGGAAATAATCAATAAAGTGCGCCTACAAAAATTTTAAATGGACCTCTTCATACACCCTCTATAATATGGATAAAGATAAAATTTGTCGAATTGCGAAATGTTATTCTTAAGTAGTTATAGCTACTTATCTGCACTATTCGATCATATTCCGTGATTGATCCTGTGGTGTAGAGAAAATAATTGCATGTATGAGACCATCTCGGACCGATTCTGTTGGATTTCCCACATTAAACATAAACTTCACGCGATTGCAGACGACATCGGGTACACAAGAGCACATCGTGTACCAGCCAGTCTTGTTGAAGACAACGTAGACTTTGTAGATTTGATTGCGATAAATGTAAACGGGTCTATCGAAAGTGATGTCGAGCAGTGAATCATAACGTACACGTGCCGTGCAATGCGTATAAGTGATGCGTGAGCCTTGCATATCCTGTATGTGTGCATATAGAATTTCCGTATAGCGATCAGTAAATCCAGCTGAATTCATTAGTTCACCGCACAATACTTGAGTGGGGACTTGTACACCCAATATACAGATGTTTGTATCAACTTGGAAAGTTACACCGCAATCAGTTACACTTGAATTACGATAATCAAACTGTTGATTAAAGGTGCGTACGCAATATGAACGAGTCATATCATTACTTGATGCCGGAGGAACACTGTCTCCAACATTATTGTGGTCACCACCACCACCACCCCCATAGTTAGTCAAATTAACACTCTGTGAATTGTTATGTTGATGATGCTGCTGTTGCAAACCAGCGGCAGCAACTGGGGCTAATGCTGTCGGTAGTGATCCTACAGCTGCAGAAGGATTAAAAACTGCAAAAATGGGATTATGGTTATCCATGTTGTTGTTGTTGTTGGTACCTGCAAACCAAGTACTAGTCGAGGCATTTGAATGCGTTGAATGCCGATACGAAGACAAATCACGTTGACGATGTGATTCATAAAGGTTACGAGAACTACGTGATTGGCAGAATCCTTCTGGCATCGGGCAGTCATTAATAGTTGGACTTGAAATTTTTATAAGTATTGCAAGTGCTTCAGTTTGCTGCAGTAATTTGGAGCGTGCTGGACCCTCGGCAAACTGTTGTGGTGACATTGTGAGAAAGCGAATCTTTTTGACTGCCTGTCGCAACATGGCTTCGTCCATAATGGAGCGCTGTGCATCCATTAAATTGATTATATTTGCTGCCGATTCTGCACTGGATAAATCTTCATTGTTTTCACTTGCATTTCCAGAAACAGAGGCATCGCTATCGACCACAACTACTATATCTGCATTGGGTTCACTGCCACATGCTGCAGCCGAAGTAGAGGCTGCCGCTGAACTCGAAGCATAATCATCATTGTGATCGACATGGTTATGCATCATCGCGGCAACATCAGGCTCCATTTTAATTTCCTCCACTACAGCATCACTTGCGTTTTCAGAACCTGCATCGTTTGAGTTACCTTTGTCCCCATCACCAAATATACAACGTTCGTTTGCGAATTTCAATAGGCAATTAAATAAGTCCAGTTCTGAATCAATATTTAAACGATTTTGATCAAGAATTGCCATTAACGTTGATACTTCAATGTCCAGAAATGATGGATCAGCCATAACTTCCCGAGTATTGGCTGCAATGATCTGAGAAAATCATATAAAACAAAAATTAGTTACTGCAATCAATCACTAGATCTTTTAAATTTACCTCCATGCTGTTTTCCATTAAACGTGGCTCATCAAATAATTTTGCAAACTCATATGCACGACACGCATTCTTTGGACTTAAGTCTGCCCACAAGAAATGTGTACAACGTTCAACGACATGTGGTATCATATATTTCTTGGCCACATAACATAATTCGCATGCCTTATCAAAAGAAGCAATATTAATGCGGTCAGTGTAGATGTATTCGAGCATTGCATAAAATGCATCTGGATGTACATCGGGTATAACAATTGGATCGGTCTTCTCTGGTAAATTTCCAAAGAACATACGTTCAAAAGCAGGCGATGCCAAAGCCAAAAACAATCGGTGTCCAGCAATTAAACGTTGGTTTGGCGATGTGCCTACGAGGAAACGACAATCCGACCATTTCTCCGATTGCAGTAGGTACTGACCACGATCTTTTAATTCTATAAGGTTATTTTGCCAATCGATTTCCATTTCAATTGTGTATGTATATTTATTTTATATGCAATTATTTTTTCATAAAATTTTCCCAAGTTTTCAAGTGTAGATTCAATTTAATTTTCTAAAATTATTGTACGATTGTGCATCTCAAAATTATTTGAATTTTTTAGATTTTCCACGCCATAGATTTGTTAGTTTTACGTTTTCGTTTAATATTTCTTCTTTTTTTCTTGATGCTTTCGTTTATATGTATGTATGCATTTCATTTGTTAGTTCTACACAATCCATTCATTGCATTGCACTTGGACTAGCCAACACTAAAAATATTATCATCATTAGTAAATCGGACCTGCCAACTCATTTCCAATGTCAATGCGACTCACGTCTCATAAGTCAGTCAACATAATTGTGAAACTCCACACTACGGACGTGTTCAATGCTGTCTACGTGCTTCAAGAAGAACGAACAACTCCACACCTCGCGTTTAAAGGAATGTCGGCATTTTCAATTTGTAAATTAACCGAATATCAAAACAGCTCTCTGTAGTCAAAACTCGTGAGAAAAATTGAAAATTCATCAACTTTTCACGGCAGACTTTTTCGATGGTTTGCTTCTTACGACTCAATACAATTCAACTCTTCTAGTAAACGCGCACGCGCCTTAACGCGTGATGTGGCATTTCAGAATAAAAAAAAATTAAGTTGGCAGTAGACTAGACAATACCAAAAATACAATACATACATACCAGTCGCAAAAAACGCAGTAACTGTTGCAAAAACAATTTCACAATGGTACAAAGTAGGTAGCTCTAATTTGGCCTGCTACGCCCTCGAAAATTACTCTCACAATTTAGACGTCACACGCATTATACGCTGAAAATGCATTGAAAATTTAGTGTTGTAAAGATGCGCTTTGATTTGAATTGTGTGTGGGTTAATACTTTTTCATATTTTTCCAATGAAGTTATTATTAAAGAATTCAAACCAAAAATGCAGAGTGTAGTGAAAAGTTGTAATAATAAAAGTACCTTAATAAAGGAAAACAACATAAGTTTTAACTTTGCAAGCAACAAACAAATTAGAAAGCAATGGCTTCAATTTTGTGGCAAAACTGATTTATTGAGTAAATATTGGAAGATGTGCGAATATCCCTTCAGAAAAGAATACTTAATTGGCAAAGACCAAAGCGACCTTAGTAAGATTGCAGGTTAATTGAATATTACGTTTAATTTACAACGAAATAATTATTATTATTAGGAATACCATGAAGACTGAGACTAAAAGAAGGTGATGTGCCGTCAATTACAAACAATGATGATCGCGAATGTAAAGGTAATCATAATTACGGCGACGGTGCCAGTTGTTTCAATGCTGACTGCAGGACTAAAATTGCAAAAATTGAACTGTAAGTTACATACACATTTAGTTTTTAGTGTCATTTAGTAATTTGTTTATTAATTTTTATAATTTGATAGGAATGACTTGCGCAAAACCTCGGCAAGAAAAACAAAGAATTGAAGAAAGTGTTAGCAAAGCTTCAAAATGCAGATCGTGTTAGAAAAAAAAATATGGAAGATAGGTTAAAAGTCATTGTCACAAACGGCCAATTCCAGAGGTTGAAGGAAGGACTCAGGGCCACTCATTGGTCTCCAGAAGATATCGCTCGGTCGTTTTCGTTGTATACGGCCAGCCCTAAAGGATATAGGTTGCTTCGTAATAAACAATTTCCACTGCCCGGTATTAGAAAGCTGGGAGTCGAAAATTGAGATTTCTCGGTAATTCAACTACTATTTAGACACAAATGAGTTGTAACCAAATAAAATTTACATGTTTTGTATACCTTTGTTGGTCATTAAATACATATATACTTGTAGAAGTTGTATTCTTACGTTGTGTTCGCTTTATTTGCCTGTGTGTGTTGATAATGGTCAACTCAATTAGGTAATGATTTCCTTCACAATTTGGATTTAAAAGGTTTGGTAGGCAATATAAAGGCGATTGAAAGAATACTACAAAATTATCTTAAATAAGAAAATAATTGTATTCACAATACAGAAGTCGGTAAGATAAAAAATTCAGTTCAATTATGGGGATTAGCTTGCCACGGCATTTGCATTCTGGATGAGACTATGGGTATGTTTTGTTTGAGTTTCCAAAGGCTTCTTCACTATATTATTAACTTTACATAATTTAACTGTTAATAAGGGTCAAATGAATTAGATGCTTGCACAATATATTTTTATTTTCTGTTGAATATTACTAGCTTTATTAAAAATAGAACATAGATGAAACATAATTTGGTAAGAAAAAAAATTAAAACTTGGGATGAAGTTGAGTGAAAGATGTTGAGAAAATAATTCCAGCTATAGAGCTCTTTAAATTTACTTGCGTCCGTAAACACAACTCGTAAAACTTCCAACTTGTGAACAATTACGTGCTCTTAATTGACAGAATCCTACAGGCATTTGGCAGTCATAAATATTCGGACTTGAAATCTTAAAAAGTATCTTAACTGCTTCATCTCGCCGAAGTAACTCAGAGCGCGCTGGCCCCTCGGCAAATCCTTGTGGCGTCATTGCGAGGAAACGAATCTTTTTCACTGCCTGTTGCAACATGGCACTGTCTATTCTGTTGCTTTGATTATCCATTAAAGTATTCATATCTGTTGTCGATTCATTTACATTTCCAACCGATGTAGAGGCTGCCACTAAACTTAAATCATCCATTTTCTGATCTCTTTTCTCAGTACCAGCATTACTTGTGTTATCTTGATCTCCATCATTCAATACGCCAAGTTCATTTGCGAATTTCAATAGACAATTGAACAAGTCCAATTCTGAAATAATTTGTAAATCATCTCGATCTAGAATGGTCATCAATGTTGAGAATTCGATGTCCATAAATAATGGATCTGCTATCACGTTCAGAGTATTTGCCGCAATGTACTGATAAAATCATACAAAACATATTATAATTACCGCAATTTAAATTGAACAATCAAACTTGCCTTCATACTACTTTCCATTAAGCCTGGCTCTTCATATAATTTGGCTAATTCATACGCACAACATGCATTCGTTGGACTTAGATGATCAATCAACAATTTTGTACATAGTTCAGTCAAATGTGGCAACATATATTTCTTGGCCACACAATATAATTGGATAGTACTATCAAAGGATGAAAATGAAATTTCATCAGTATAGATGTAGCCCAGCATGGCTTTAAATGCATTTGGCTGTACATCTGGTATACAGATTGGATCATTCTTTTTCGGTAAACTGCCATAGAACATAGCATCAAATACAGGCGAAACCATGGCCAATAGCAATCTGTGTCCAGAAATTAAAAATTGAATTGGCGATGCGCCTACGAGAAATCGACAATCTGCAAATTTTGCGGATCGCAGTAGATAACGGCCACGATCTTTTTGTTTTGGAAAATTATTTTGCCATTCTGCTTCCATTTCGTTTTTGTGCTTTTTTTGTTTTTTTTTTATTTTATTTTATTTCACAATTTGTAAGAGAACATACACAATAACATTATCACTTGAAAACTCTCAAAATGCTTGTTGATGCAGTTCAAAGTTACAACTTCTACAAGAATGACAAAACTTCTTTCAACCTTCAATATTCTACATAAAACGGAAACATACTTTTAAATTTAGATTTATATAATTTTCAAGTTAAAAATAAACTTTCAATCACAAATTTGTCTTTTTCATTCAATTCTTACAAAAATATATGGAAGAAATTGACCTTAAGATTAACGTTTCCATAGAATTTTCAGTATTAAAGATTTGTAAATCAAACGGAAAGAAGCCAGTTTAAGCGATCTGAAGCTTATAAGATATCAATTTACTATGTAGGATTTCCTGTTTGTGTCAAAAACAACTAAAATAGAATGCAACTATTTCGGAGTCAAATTGCCTTTATACTCCTAATTAGTTCTGGTGTATATAATCGTATATTTTATGAAATCAATTAAATGAGGTAATCATACATCATTAAAATTCTATGGAAATGGTAATTTTAAGCTCAACTCAATTCATAGTATTAGTATTAGAAAAACTATATGTACTTTTCATTATATATTATACGATCTTAACATGAATGAAAGAATACGATAAAATTATTGTATCTTAAATAAATATTTGTAATTTTAAGTTCAATTTTGAGATTACTTTGTCACGTCAATTCTCGTATCAAATTGCATTTCATCCTATATAAGAATATGTATACGTTTCCATTGGGTTTTCATCACTATGTTAATAACTTTAAATAATGAAACTATTAATAAGCATCAAATGATCTGGATGCTTGTATATTTTTTGTTGCCCATGAAAAAGCTTTTAGAGTTGCAAGAAACAGATTAACATACTGAACCTTAGTTAGATACTTATGTATATTAAGTTTTATGAATGATCCTTTTATTTTGAGAAAATTAAAGAATATATCCCGGTAATCTTAGGAAACAAACGAAATGTAACACCTTCGCACACATTGTTGGTTTCCCATTTGTATTGATAGAAACTATAATACTGGCTGGTAGTTATTCTAATATCATAGCGTTCACATCGATTAATTAAAACTGGGCTGTTGAAAGTAAATTCGCAGATATTGGATTCTCTTTTTATAGAACTGGTACATCCAATTTCTAAACCCTGCCCATTATATATGTTTGCAGATAAACCATTAAAATTGCTTGAACCACAGCTATTTATCCGTAAACCGAACAAATAAATTTTTGTATCAACTTCGAACTGTAAGCGGCAAAAACCTGAGTAGTCAACGTCATAACTTGTGTTAGAATTGCTTATACAATAACGAGGAGTCTTGTCTCTGCAACCACGATCACGTTTACTTAATTGACAAAGTCCTGCTGGCATTGGGCAGTCGTCAGAAATATTTGGACTTGACATTTTCATAAAAATCGCAAATGCTTCGCTTTGGTTCAGTATTTTAGACCGCGCTGGACCCTCGGCAAATTCTTGTGGCGTCATTGCGAGGAATCGAATCTTATTCACAGCCTGTCGCAGCATGATACTGTCTATTCTGTTGCTCTGGCCTTCCATTAAAGTGTTTTTATCTGCTGTCGATTCATTTGCATTTCCAGGATCCGACGCACTGCTATCGACCCTAACCACTTCATCAGCAACGTTCGGTGCGCTGCTGCCTGTTCCAACCGATGTAGAATCTGTTGCATTCTCAGTTGGAGCAACGGTTGTGTTATTTTGGTCTCCATCATCCAATACGCCACGTTCATTTGCAAATTTCAATAGATAATTGAACAAGTCCAATTCTGAATCAATATGTAAAACATCTTGATCTAGAATGGTCATCAATGTTGAGAATTCAATGTCCATAAATGATGCATCTTCTATAACTTCCCGAGTATTTTCCGCAATGTACTGAGAAAATCATACAAAAAATATTATAATTATCGCAATTTAATCTGAATAATTGAACTTGCCTTCATACTACTTTCCATTAAGCGAGTCTCTTCATATAATTTGGCAAATTCATACGCACGACATGCATTCTTTGGACTTAGATTTTCCAGCAAGAAATCTGTACAATGTTCAAACACATGTGGCAGCACATATTTCTTGGACAAACAACTTAATTCGATTGCATTATCAAAGGACGAAACTGAAATTTCGTCAGTATAGATGTAATCCAACAAGGCTTTAAATGAATCTGGCTCTACATCGGGTATTCCGATGGAGTCACCCTTTTCCGGTAAACTGCCATAGAACATAGCTTCAAATACTGGAGAAGCCATGGCCAGTATTAATCGGTGTCCGGCAAATAAACGTTGATTTGGCGATGTGCCAACCAGAAACCGACAATCTCCCAATTTTTCGGATTGCAGTAGGTACTGAACACGATCTTTTAGTTTAGTAAGATTAATTTGCCAATCTGTTTCCATTTTAAGTAACGTTATAATTTTTCTTTTTTTAATGTCAGTTTTTTACTTTTTAATATTGTTTTATAAAATTGATGTCACAACAATTTGTCCCATATGCCACAGTGTTACTTGTAAAGTAACCGGTATCACTGCTTAGCGATGTAGTTAAATGCAACAGAGTCGCTATACACAATCAGTCAGGTATCAAATCTTAATCACACCTTTTATCACAACTCACTCTGGAAATTATCTAGTAAAATTAAAGTCACAAATCGAAGCTATTGGTAAAGTCTAGAATTACACTCAAGTTCCAACTGGAACTACAAACTTCCCTTCTTGTTTGTTTTTTTTTTTTTTTTTTAATAAATTAGATATACACGAGAACACAACACGTCACTTTTTTTCTCACTTAGCCACAAGAACTACGTGACTCTGATTTACTTGATGAAACGTTCAGTAAAAGGCAAACTACTTGACTAAACTAAAGCATAAATCATTTGAGAATTATAGGCAACTAATAGAAAATGGAAAATTATGCATCTTTTAGGCGGTTTACACAATGATGTTGTGTGTTGATGTTGTTTAATCAGTGCTATGAGGCAGAACCACGTTCCTCAACACTCATAAATATGCAACAGAAGAGCGAAGCTGAAACTAGAAACACCTGTCACTTTAGCAAAAAACTCCTATACAAACAACCCATTTGAATTTTTTTTTTTTGTTTTTCCCGATTGGATATGTACTTTTGTTTTCCTAAATCTTATATCTTAAATACAAAAGAAAACACTAAGTACATTTTTAACAATAAGAAGGGAAAAGGCAGTGGACAATATCGAACATTTTCAAATGGTCTCTTGCATAATGGTCTGGATTACTGGGTGTCCTAGGCCTCATTTTTGAGAGCTACTTGCGGCAGGCCAACAACCGCAAGTTGCCTCTCAGAGTCACCCGTAACCTAAGTTAGGTCAGATCGACTGGTCTGCTTCGTTTTAAGCGTCTACGTCTAGACAATTCGTTAGATGGAAGGTCTGTTATTTTTAGATTGGTATGTCGCTTTAATGTTTTGTGGTACCTTCCTGAATCATAGTTATGCCGAGGTCTTTGTGAATTTCATAGTTAGATATAAACCAGTCCGCATTAATTATTGATCGAAGTATTTTCGATTGTTGACGCTGAATAATGTTAATATTAGTTTTCTTGGCTGTACCCCATAATTGAATGCCGTACGTCCATATAGGCTTAATTACACTATTATATACTACTAATTTCCCATTGGTTGTTAACTTAGATCTACTGTTCAGAAGCGGGTATAGCTGCTCAACTTTTAATATCAGTTGATCTCTCTTTTTTTGGATATGATGTTTCCACGTCAGTTTACTATCAATATGCATGCCCAGGTACTTTGCCACATTGCTCAATGGAATGTCAGTACCTTTAATTTTTAATTGTCTTGGCTGATAAGCTGTCCGTGTTGTGTATATCACTTGCGTCGTTTTTAGTTCATTCACTTTTATTTTCCATTTATCAAACCAAATGCAATCTTCGTCAATAATATTCTGCAGCTTAGTTGTTGCTACAACTAAATTTTTATGGGAGTACATTAGTACTGTGTCGTCAGCGAAGGTAGCCACCATTGACGAGCTATCTCCTGGAGTTGGGATGTCTGATGTATATAAAGTATACAACATAGGACCAAGCACGCTTCCTTGAGGGACTCCCGCTCTTATCTGTCTTAGCGTAGAATATTCATCCTTACATTTTACGTAGAAATAGCGAGAGTCAAGGTAGCTTTTAATGATTTCAAATAGATCAGTTGGAAATACGGTCCTAATTTTACTAAGTAGGCCGTCGTGCCAGACTTTGTCGAAGGCCTTTTCTATGTCCAGAAAAACACAGAACTTTTTTTCATCAAGCTCCTTTAAAATTTTGTGAGTTACTCTGTGGACTCAAATACTTTAGAAAGTAAGGGCAATAAGCTGATTGGTCTGTACGAGGACGCCTTGGTTGGATCTTTGCCCAGTTTGGGTATGGCTATTATTTCAGCAACCTTCCATAAAGATGGGTAGTGCTTTAGTCTTAATATCGCATTGAATAAATTCCTAATAAATACGATTGCCGTCGCAGGGAGCTCTTTGAGTAACTTTACAGTTATTTGGTCATAACCTGGCGTTTTTCTCTGACTAGTGCGCTTTTCAATACAGTGCCTGACTTCATTGGTTGAAATCATTTTTGTACAGTATTGTGGAGATGGAGTCCTGTTGTACAAATTGGTGTTACTATTAGATTGATTGGTAGTAAAAGCCCTTTCATAATAGTCTGCCAGTAGTGAAGCTTTGTCATAGTTGGTTCTAGCCCAAGTCCCATCCGATTTAAAAGTGGCGGCTGGTGGAAGGTGCGATTTGTGAAGTGCTTAGCAGCCTTCCATAATGAGTAGTTAGTGTCAGATGTAAGCGATAATGTTTTTGTATAATTTACAAATTGTTCATTTTTAAAATTCCTTAGACTGTTTTTCAAATTTTTGATTCCTTTGTTAAGTTTAGCTTTGTCATTTGGATCTCTCGTCCTTTGCCAGATCTTACGCAGTTTGTTTTTGTTCGCGACTTGAATTTTTATTGAGCGGGGGAAAATATAGTTGTCCTCGTTTGGATTAAGATCAGGCGTTGCTCTATTATCTGCTTCGTTTGTAATGTCATTCAAGTATATCACTGACTTTTCAATATCGTCAGGTTCTTTAAGAGGTACATTTATTGTGAGGCTATTGTCAATAAATTCTCTGTACGCATCCCAGTCAGTCCTGAAATTATACATTTTGCACGCGGGTTGATCTTTTTTTATTGCGTAACTATATTCAACTTGTATTGGTGAATGATCGGAAGAAAGTTCAAGTCGGAAATCAATTTTGAAATGTGTTATATTCATGTTTTTTAATACACAGAAGTCTATTAAATCCGGTATTTTAGTCCGATCTGTTGGCCTGTACTCAAGTGCATCCCCCCAATCGTTTGAATTGCACTTAGCAAGTTTTTCCCTTTGGTGTTTGTCAGCCTTGAACCCCAGTTTACATGTTTCGCGTTGTAATCACCTGCTACGAAGAACCTTGGACCAAGCTCTTTAAAGTAGTCCTTAAATTGAGCTGTTGAGATTGAGTGTCTAGGTGGGCAATAAATCGCTGCTATTGTGAACGGTCCATATTTGTCTTCTAATAGCAATTTGGTCGACTGAATGTGAGCGTGTTGATAATCTTCTAGTTCAACGTGTCGAGTATTGTTTTTAACAATGATAGCCGTGCCACCATGTCCTGAACCATCCGGGTGATTTGTTTTATATATTTTATATCCGGGAATGTTCAAGAAGTGATTACTTGTGCAATGGGTTTCAGAGATTAGAGCTACGTCAATCATATTGTCATTTAGAAATAGTTGGAGTTCAAGAATATATTTGTGCAAACCATTGGCATTCCACGCAATAATTCTTAATTTATTGTCCATTTTGTTTGTCAAGTTTGATTATCAGGATGGTGATTATATTCATCATGTTAGTCACCTGTTGAATCAATTGCTTCATCATGATTTTAAGTTCAGCAGAATCGTCATTTGACATAATGTTATTGTTATTTTGATGGGAGGCATTACTTTCTATAGTCGGATGTCTCAACATAACTTTAAAACCTTGTTCATCTTTGGGCTTGAAAGTGTAATATTTCGTATCTCTGGTTTTTAGCAATTCAATGATTTTTTTATAATGTAGGGGCTCTGCCGGTTGGATACGAACTTCATCATTGGGCAATGTTTTAAGTACGTAGTTATTATCTACAATTTCACACAGAGCATTATTAAGAATGGAGATTTCTTCTACCGCCTGCACATAAACAGGTGGTGGCTTATTAGCTTTTGGAGGTCGCTTGGAATCATTGTCCATAGTATTCTTCGCTTCTTCTAAATTGTCATCGTCGACATCTAAGATGCCAAAATAATTGGAAGATGGCTTGCCAAGCCAGTAGTTAAGTGTGGTCTGCTTTTTTTTTCTTTTGTTTAGTTTTATTAGTTTTTGAAGATATGGTAGGTGACGCTTTGTTTGTTTTGGGCTTTTTGTTAATGTTTGGTGATTGTTCAGTCGGTATGGCTGGTGATTGCGTTTTTCTGTTTCTTTTATTTGAAGTTAACTGCTCAGATCCAGTTTTATTATTTGAGTTTTGTACTTCTGTGATAATTGTTGGTGTAGGCATAACTGTCGCAGGGTTGAGCAAAGAGGCGATTCACAGGATCATTTGAATTTGAATTCATGTTCTTATGGAAAAACTTTTTTGATTTTTGTCCTATCGAACTGAAACTTGGAAGCTATCAGTTTCCGATACATGCGCAGGACATATGTCGGAACCAATCGAACGACTAGGGGGGTACCTCCCATACAAACCACCCATTTGAATACTACAATGAAACATTCACTGCGTCCCGTGTAGAGTATTTCATCTTCGGCATAGTCAAAGATAACGTTCTTTTTTGTTTGGTGTGCGATGGTGCGTCTACTCTATGTAGTTTTATTGCCTTTGCATCATGATACAATCAATGATACATGGCAGTACAACTAAGTGTCGATCTCATAAAAATCTTATAATGATGTGATTAGAGAATTGATTTCTAAAATTTTACGCTGCTCAATACCAACAACAAAAGTTAAAAAATCAAAATTATATTTGACAAACAATATTTCTCCAATAAAATCATAAGTATTCATTCAAAGCAACACAAAAAGTTCTTAAAGGTAAAAGTCTCATGTTTAGTTTTAGTTTTTGCTTTAAATAAATTTCTGTTCGGCAAGAGTTCGTCTGCGTTGGTGTATGTTGTTGTGTATAATTGCGGGATAAACTACACCAAAAATTAGTAAAGTTAATGTGCTGATTACATCATATATAATATGTACAATTTGCACAATGTATTTTTAGTATTCGCCAGCACAAGATTGTCGGTATCAGATAACTGGCATGTGACAGTGTCATCGCATGGTATAAAAGGAAACTTGATCCTAGAGAAATGCTATTTAATTTCAATAGGTAAATTGTACGAGTATGTGAAATTATTGAATACTGTCTATTTTCTAGATATGACAGTAGATTGAGGATGCAATAGAACTAGGCTAACGTTTGGAATAGGCAGTGGAACTTCTTCAGAATATCTTCTATGTTGAAGAAGATTTAGTGTATTTAGTATACTTGAATATCATCAAAACGGGAGATTTTTAGGCCTAAGGATGCTACATTTTTGACAGCCAGTGATCTTTGTTGAAGATTATTAAGCTAACACTAATTTTATACCTTTTAGTAATCGGAAAGTTAAACTCTAATGTTCTGTTGTAAAAAAACATCCAATATTTCATTTGAAGGGTATAAAATAAACAAAATATTAACTCTTTTTGGATGAATATTTAGCCAGATATGGTGTTTGCTTGCCATACGTGTATTTCCCCTTGAAGGAGGCAATTTTCAATGAAGTCGATTGACATTGACAAGCAAGGCAAGGTCAAAGACAACGACACTTCGATTGTTAGTCAAGTCAGCCTGTAAGTTTGGCTTCGCTATATGGTATAGTAACATTAAAACCAATAGAGAAATGGCAATACGAGTGAGTAGATGTAAAAAAAAAAAATGCATTGCAAATTAAATTGATTAAAAAAGTTTTCTATGCAATTAACGCAAAAGACTTAAACCCTCAGATTACACAAATGAATGAATACGAATACGAATTGTAATATGCCAAACACAAGGCTAAGCGAGATAATGATGCTATTGGCTGGTTGGGGTGGCTGACTGACATTCTATTTTAACTGAATTTAACTGCGAATACAAAATGGAAAATACCAAAAAAAAAAAAAAAACAAAAACAAAAATGAAAATAAATTGGAATCAATGAAGAGCTTGGAGGCGGATGGCAGAATTTTTCATCTTAAAAACCAATTTAAGTTAAAAACATTTGGCACCATCAAACAGACCAAAAACAACAGACAACTGTCCCTCCGGAACCCTGTCTGCATGCATTAGGACTTAAATTTCCTGCTTGTGCTAATGCTTGCTTAAATATGTTGCTGATAATCTTTTGATAAACGAGTTTACATACATACATATGTATATATGTTTGCATCTTCGACTTTTCCTTAACTTGATTTGCTGATTTGTGGTTGGGCAAACGTGTTCTGAATTAATTGTAAGCATCGCTTTGGACAAAACAGCCCAAATCCTACGTCCCATTTAGCATATTGTCTTCATTTATGTGTGTTTATACAATATTTTACCTTTGATTGCAGATCAAGGGCTCGTATAAGTTCCGTTTTCTGTCCCTTTTGAAAGTAATTAATCTTGTGAGTGTAGTTTATTTCTTAGTTGAAATCTTCTTTTAACATACACTTTGTAACGTTCCTATTAAGTGGCCTGCGAAAACCTTCCACATTCCTGGTTGTTTGTTCAAATGTGTTTTTGAGGTTTTCCAGTTGATTTTATTTTCACAAAATATATACTACATAGTACTACTCCTTCGTTCGTTCTTTTTTGAACCTCTTAAAGATATTAAAGTCTTATTAGTTAAAAGAATCTCACATTCTTGAACAGCAGAAGCAGCGATGCAGCAGCAGATGTAAGATGGTCCGGAATCATGTGAGCAAATAAAACCTTTAACATGCCAAGAATTTAATCAAAATGTGAAACTCTGTTTCACTTTTATTTTATACTAGAGTACCCGGCACGGCGTCGCACTGCCAAACGAATTTCTTGAACTTGTGTGATCAGTACGATCAAGGATAGAAAAAAATAAAAGAAGATATGTTTTCCACTTTCAGTGGAACGCAATTGAGCCACATCTGCACTAACGAGTCCGCACTATCGTTATTAATAAGTTGAATTACATGTGTGGTATTTCATTCTTGCTTCCCAATGCCCTTTGTTGTGGATAAACGGACGAACGCCAAAAAAAAAATCCCAGTTACTTATCAACATAATGCATCAGTCAAGGCGAATAATTTGTGTAAAAAATTGACATATGATTTATGTGATTTTTGATTGATTTTAAAATATGCCTCTAAGTTTTATATTGCAAAATTTGATCCACCAATTTTGTCGACAACTGCGCCACATATTGGAACTTGGAAGTAAAACTGGAACCAGGTAGACACAAATACCAAATTATATTGAAATCAAATGAACGGTATGACCGCGCTTAAGACTCAAACGATCAAACCTATATTGAGAAGTTAATTTTTAGAGTTCTTAACCCAAATGGAACCCTATTACCAAGTCAACTCTGTCTGTCGTCCGTCGCCCTCGGGCTATATCCTATAAACCGTAATAGAATAATCACAGAATATGTAGATCTAACAACAAATATGCACTGAAAAAAATAATGTTTAAAACTTAAAGGGGTCCCCATACAAGAAACGTGCTTCTATATGTCTTTGCATAGTACTGTTACGGCGTCCTTGTACCTTCAGAAACGGAGAAACAGAGATACGTACCGTATTATAACAATTTTCATATTGTACTAAAGCTACGCTGTCCGTTCTCCTGTCAGTACGACCATCCGTCCGTCCGTCAGACCTTCCGTCCTGGGTACCTCCCATATAAACCCACCATTAAACTTTCTTAAACTGATTCGTGATTCGTTGACTTCTGTTTCAACTCCTTGAAAGATTCTTTAATGTGGGAACACCAATGCTTATGTTACATATCTTTTACCACTTTTGAAAATGTATCCTGCTTTGGAAAAATAAATCAGCAATCAACAATCATCATTTTTAGGTCTATACCATAGCATGTAAATTAACATTATCTTGACGCACCCCCTAGAAAACATTTTTGCCTACGCTCTGTGATAGACCATTCAGAAATATTTAATTATTGATTTGACTTATGTTTAGGGTATAGTCAGTACACATAGAACATTTCAACACTGAGACCGAAATATTTGTAAGGGAGCTTTACGATCCAGTATTTCTAGCGTCTTGAAAGCTACATAGTTGTTGAATATGGATCAGGCACTTTTACTGTTCAAATTTCACTTCGATAACACAAACAAAAAAAATGTTTTTTTCTAATAAAAACCTTTATTGTATGGGAACTATACGATCCAGTAACTCTAAGATCTTGAAATTTACGCATTTTATGGATATTGATTAGAAACTTATAGTTTCTAAATTTAAGTCCAATAGGATTAAAAACAAAAAAGTTTTTCTAATAAGATCCTGAATTTAAATGGATGGTTTGTATGAGCGATAACAATAGGGATAGATGGATGGACATGGCTCAATCGATTTTACTTTATGGGGTCGCTCAGTAATAAATATCAAGCAAAAGAGGTAAAACTTGTTCACATTATTGTGAAAATTAAATAATTTTGGACATTATTTTTGTTGATATTTTATTATGATGAACATGGGTTGGGATGGAGTCTGGGATATATAAATTTAGGAACCACTGTGAATAATCCCTCCTCGGTCTATTAAATGCTTGTGGCTTACAATCGCTTTGATGTTGATATTGGTTTATTGATAAAAACTTGATTAATCTGCCAGGTGATTACATAGTTGAGGGGCCATTACCATGGCCAAAGCCTATAGCATTTTAAGAAGTCCAAACAAACAGCGAATTGTTCTTGGATTAAAGTCACTTTTTACAAATTCAACTTAATGGTCATCAGCTTACTTTCTACTTCGTTCTGACTTTGTTGTTTGTTGATCTTGAATGTGGACTCATCAAACTATTTTTCTTTTTCGTTGACAGTAGTTTTCTTGTTGCTGTTTGCTTCCGTTGCTGTTGGTACCGTTATGTTGCTGTGCAAGCGTATAAATGCAATTTCCTGAAGAAATGAATTTCGTCGGCTTGCCACGGTCACGGTCATTGCAATCTCTACATGTTCACCACGTTGGATATTATTCTCAAGCGTGTGTTAAACTGACTTTCACTTTTTTTTTTGGGAGGGGGATTAACTTATGTAAATATATATGTTTTGTAGTTTGTTTTGACCTCAACCAGACAACAAACGCCATCAGATTGTTTTTTTAATATACTGTTGTCAGCAACCATTTTCATTCCACCTTGTTGTAGAGTTCAATGAAAATGCAATTACCTCTTCAGTGGCAATGAAGCAAGCGTCTCATATAAATGCAGATTTGTCCCTTCTCCATCCTCTCCCAACATATAGGTATATCTTGACTTGCGTTGGAATAAGACTAGAAATAACATTTTTTATTGCATACTTCAAGAAGCTTTATTACATTGTATTGTGTGTTATATTATTCATCCCCCAAACCAATTCGTACTAGTATAGCACTCATTTCCTTGGTTTTATGAGTTTTTATTTCTTGTTTCTCCTTACTTTTATGAATTTTCATGAGTTCCTCTTTCACGGATGCATTTCTGCATTGAATTATAGTTTGCCCATAATTTGCGCTTCATTGATTTTTATTACTCAACGTTTCTGTTATCGACGTCATCGACGTCATCGAGTGAGGATAAATATATAAATTTTGTACATATTTGTGAAGTCATTTTTCTCAGTTGATTTCTTAGTTAAATCCGCATTATCATAAAAACACTTCAGTATTGTACATTAGACTATGTACTAAAATATTATTTACACTGCACACTAAAAGGTCTATTGTCATGCCTCCGCTTAAGATGACGTAGATTTTTCTTTCCATATGTGAGAACGAATTGCTTCACATACGGATTTATATTCATTCGATAAGTCTAGATGGGGAGCCTTGCTTGCTCTCATTGTAGATGTGTTTTCTATAGAATTTGAAACTCTTTTGAGGCAACACTCAACTATTTCATTGAATTTGTAACAGAGCCTATCCACTACAGTGACTACCTAAAATGCCGGTAATGATTTGGTATTGTTTTCTTAGCATGCTTACCAACATTTCATTAGCATTCATTTGCCATTGTAAAAAAAAAATTATTAAAATCGGCTTAGTATAGTGTGCACTAAAAATTTGATAAAAAAAATTGCCTGTATCTCGACAACAGCGCCACTTACTGGGTCCAACTGAAGCATAAACCATCTTGATGAACCCATATGTACAATAAAAAAAAATTATCAAAATCTGTTCAGCCATTTTCAATTGATGAGCGTTCGTACAGGTTTCGACATTCATTTTTATATATAAAGATAAAGATAAAGATGTCTTGCCACCCACACAGAATATAGATTATTCCTACTGTTCAGGGTGTCTAGAGTTTTTAATGCGGTATGACTACTCAATAGTATCACGGGGATTTTCGTCAATATTGAACTGTGTACATATTTCAATTGCTTACATTTCCGCTTAAAAGAGGCTTGTGTTGCAGTGGTAAGTCCTTGTGACTTGTACAATAGTTTTTATCTCAACACTCCATATAGGTATATTACCAAATGAATATGGTTTTCCATGCAATTAAGCTTATTTTTGCCACAACTACAATATGTCCAAAGAAGCATGTGGAGAGTAAGCGTAAGCATATGTTCACGCTTGTGTGAGTAAATGTGAACAAATTTTCCATAAACCGGAAATGGAAGTGCATCAGTTCATCAGTTTTCGTCGCAAATGACATTTTACCTTCAATTTTGTTGCAACACTCCCACTTACTCACACATCTTAAGTATTGGAATTAGTGTGACTGTGATGTACATATATGAATTGTATATAAATATATGTATGTATATATAAGAAACAAGTGCATGTACATATATATATGTATGGTATGCCGCCTGTAGGTGAGTGTGTACGTGTTTTTGTAATGACCTTAATATTGTCATTTGTGTGTTGCACGTTTGTTTGTTTATTACCAATATACTTACAAAGGTAGTTTGATATAGTACAATATATATTTTTAATTTTTTTGCTTTTATGGGAGTGTCATAGGGAGGTGACATGTTTATATTTTGTAAACTTAACAATAGTGGAAATATGACTTGTGTCTGATGCAACAAATAATGTACCGGAGACCGTAATAATTCCATGTGTTCAGGCGACTGTTTCTCGAAAACTTTGAAAATATCATAATTATCATACTATATCAATGTCGCTTAGCTTCTTCGTTTTTAAGATGAAATTTTATTCATTGCCAATTATAATATGTACAATGTTCTATGTTCTAAAAAATTTTGGTTTTTGGGTTCAAATCATTTGCTTAAGAGGTGAAGAACAGAACACATAATCATAATTTAAACTCATTATTTAAATTTAAATTTTTTCCTTAGTTTTAAACAAAGTACAACTCATCAATTATGTCAAGAGAACTTTAAGAAAACAATATAATTAATATCTACAATAAAATTATCTATAATCTCTTTTTGTCTCTTTATTCTAGATTTGGATTTGTGGCAATACTTACTTATACCAACTATTCGGTGGGGTGCCCTGGAAATTCTATCACATTCGTCCTTCTGAGCTTGGTTCAAGCTAATTGGGAACTCTTTTGACTTAATGATGCTTTTTTTCTCTTACACAAATCATAAATTATTAATTTTAAATGTGTATCAATTCAAAAAAAAAAAAAAAAAAAACAAGACCCGGAACTGCATGTGTGTTAGTATATCAAAGCTTCAAATAGAGGAATTTTATAATTTTTGATTTCATTTTCGGTTACACAGATGATGATTTGGTATCATTGATGTATGTAATTCAAACGTGTTTATTCTTAGAATTTCTCAACAGAATTTTTGCAACATTTTGTTATTTCTGTGTACAATAATTTTTCATGTTACAGGGGCGTATCCAATTAAAATGGCAGCAAACAGAGTTAGTCCCATTAAGAAGGCAACAAGCAAACCAAAACATAAACAAGAGTTTTCAATGACGGTGATAGACATAAAAAAAACCACTTTTGTTGAAAGCAATTTGTATCGCAATTAGAACAAACACTTGACCGACCAAGTTGCCATTGCTGACGACAGTAACACCATGACAAGGAGACTTTTCCTGTTGCCTTTCTTCCAGAAAGGCCTTTGTTTCATATACAATATTTTAACATTGCCCCATAATAGCCACAACAATTGTTATTGCGGTTGGAAAGTACACGCATTTCTCTTCTTTAAAACTGCACCGATTTAAGTGTACAAGCAAACATCATGATGGGGTTGGATTGGTTGGTTCATGGGTGTGGAATGTGAAAGAAACTCAAGATGCAATGAATGAGACAGAGCAGAATAACACAGAACAATTGTTGTACATATTTGTTGTTAAATAAAGCAAAGCAAATGGCGCAGACAAAATTGTTATGAACAATCATGATGGTTGCCCAGAGTTAAATACAAAAACAATGACATTGTGTGGTCTGTCGATTGGATGGTCTGTCTAATCGGATGGGACAAACTGAAACAAACTTAAAGACATTTCGATGACTTTTGTTGCTATTATTGTTTCTTAAGTGCCCCCGGCATGATCATGCAATTATGATGCATTTTATCATAGTATTAGTGAAATAAGTATGTGCGCGTGGCATGACAAAAGCATGACGAAATATCTTAATCGATTCATCATGCTTTTTATTCTCTCATCGCTCTGTTTATATAAAGAACATTGTCTCTTTGGCTATGCTATCTCATTTACGCCTTCACGAAGTAAGTACGTGTGAAAGAGGCGAATATAGGCAAGTGCTCACTTTTATGAAATATTTGGTCAGAGAAGACGTGAGCGCGTTAGCAGATGGCATGCGAAATATGTGCAAAGTGCCGACGGCGTCGCACATCTGCTCACAGCGAAAAATAACAAGAAATAAACTATCATCATGCTGCATGGAAGCATCACACGTATACGAACGAAATCGCTGATGCTAAGTGCATGATCATGACGGGGACACTTTATACATTTTTCCTTTTATTGTTGTTTTTATTTGTATCGTATTATTGAGTTCTTTGCTTTTGGTATTCCGTCAAGCCATTGAAACTCGAATTCGCTCTAAACAATAAACTTTCAAGCAACATTTAATTTTATTTGTTGCGGATATAAAAATTTATGTTACTTCTCGAACAATGCATGTCCTTCTTGCTACTTGAGTTTAATGTCTTTAAATAAAGGAAGATTATTTTAGTTCTTAGTACAAAAAGAATAATATTTGAAGTTGCCGCAAGCTTCGACTACACAATACAACTCATGAAATTATGATACAAAAATACTTTTACATAAAAAGAACTCAAATAATTTTATTTAATTTAACTCAACTTGAGTGCTAAATTTGCTTAAAGTTTTTTGTTTTTGATGCGACGCATGCGTCGCAATGAGTCGAAATGTAGAAAAAGTAGTTGAAAATTGATGTAAAGAACATATGTTTCGAACCATTCTATGTTTTCCCTCCATATGTCTGTCCATACATTGAGTCATATCATGAATGTGGGGATACCTGTTGCTTTCGTAGATATTTTCTTTGTCTGCTTATTCGAATTTTATTTCTTCTTCCTTTCTTCCAAAATTTTAACAATTCATTTTTTGAGTGCTCGTCGCACAACTCGTCTCGTATTTATAGTGAAGTGCATACATTTGTTCCACTCCATTTGGATTTGTACTCTTCTGCAGGTATCCTGCCAATTTCCTGTTCTGATTTGCTATACCATTGTACTCCATACTAGCGTGACATGCAATCTAAACTAATGAGAAATCAAGTTATACCTAGAAACTGAATCTTTGCCAAATTGCATACTCGTATTTTACTTGTTTGCTTTCTTACTTTTCTTCATTTATTTTCAATATTTCCACAAAAAGGCAAATTTAGTTTCGAATTGCACTTTTCTGAGCTTTGACAATATTGTTTTGTCTGCAATTTTTCCTTTTCTTCATATCATATCATATTTACAATACATTAATTTGAATTTGATTTCGTTATATCGACATAAAGGAAAGAATTCTTTCATTCATTTTTTTATACGTTTCTTTTTATGTATTTCCCAACTAATATTTACTTTTCACAAACATTCAAGTATACTTATGTATTCCATCTGATTGCAAGTACGAGGATTGTCTTGAGTAAGGCTTTCTATAGCATGATATCTAAGAAATAGATGACTTAGACTTTTTACTTCCAATAGCTTTTCCATGGCAGTTTTTAAATAAGCTCTACCTACGTTTTTACTATTTAAAAGTAAAACATTTATTTTGGCAATGGCAAAAATAATAAGTTCGATAGTTTTCGTTGCTGAGCTTCACCATTGTATGTATTATACAGTTGGCTTTGGATTAATCAGCCAGTAAAGGGAGTTGAGCATTAGGCTAAGTATTATACTTGTGTTTCGTTCGTAATCAGTAGTGTGATTTTCACATGAATACCTTGTAGAGATGGCTGCCAAGATATTTGAAAGATATTTGACAATGTCTGTTTGTGGCAAAGTTACTTGTCTCTGTGATATGATAAGCAATATGACTCCAATGTGATCCAACAATGTGTCAAGTGACAGCAAGGACTAGGTAATTATGTTTGTGTATATGTATGTATTGTATGCTTCGGGTTTGATGCCTAATTTTGAATTTTAAGACGCACAAGGAAAGTCGAATATGTAGTAGAATGTAGTACATTGTGATTATCGTTTAGAAATTATATTAGGAAATAATCACCGTCATTGCTTGATGAGCTCAGTCCAATGTGGAAAAGTCCACAACATATGGAACAATGTAAATTAAATTACATATGTATATGTTATTTACAGTGCTCAATAGATGGATATTCTGTTTGGGCTTAGGGGAAGCTTTGCTTACCTGAGAATTTTACACTTATTGATCTTTTAAAACCATCTACAAGAATGTGTTTATTTTATTTGCCTTTCGAATTTTCCGCCCTCCATTGCCGTAAAATATTAAGCGAGTTTACTGCCTTATCTGATTCCATGCCATTGTCTTCTATGTTAGTTACTCACTGCTTACAATATATTGATCTATTTTTAAAATGACTGACCTCAATTCTCAATTTCGCCAATAGAAAGCAAAAAGAATAATTGCTGCAATTTCAATTAAAATGACAACAACATTTTAGTTTGGGTTTTCAATAAAAGTGTCAAATGAAATAAATAAATAATTCGTGCAACGCCACAGAATGTTGCAATGTTGCAATGTTGTCTGCAAAGTCATTGCTTTATTTTGTATGCGAGGTCATGCATTTATACCTGCACACATGCACACACATATAGTACATATAATGCAAGAGTATCTATATTTATACATACAATATATGGATGCATCTCAATGTTTTATTATAGATATTCTACTGATGTCTGATAATGAATGTTATCACAAAATTGTATATTTTCCAATAACAAAGATATCAAATCCTTAGTTAAATATAAATGCGATAAATTTAGCAGCAATACAACTACATTGCACTGTGTCCATTATATATGTAGATCTACTATTTTATATATAGAGAGAGAGAGAGAATGGTGATTGTGTGAAAGTCTCTGTAGCTTTTACTTTTTAATTGGCTTCACACTTTCAGTTGAGTGTTGACGATGATGACGATACCGCTTTGCCTGTTCACCTCAGGGCAATTGTTGTGAGCACTTCCGGTTGTTTTTGCTTCCTTTAACACCTCCACACTTCCTGTCAGCCTCCTTTCCTTGTATTCTTCTTATCATACTTCATCATGACGGCCGGCGGCCAAATTCTTTTATGCATTAATTGCAAATATTTGTTGCCACTTTTAAGTGCTTCATTCATTCAATGTGTTCTACGTGAAATAAATTATCGTACTTTGTTATTTTTTGTTTCTTTGGTATTCCCCCACTTTTTGATTAATAAAGCAGAAAATAGCATTCTGCATATCATGTTGACATATAATGCATCTCGAATGAATATCGATATCGGTGAATTGGACTGTGACTTCCATTGAATAATTGCATAAATTTATTCAATTTGAATTGTTTCATGTCTCCCAATTGATCCAATCCAATCGAATCGAATACATTTTCATTTTCAGTTCTAAAGGATTGCACTCATACTGCCACTGCCGCATTAAAATATCCTTCTTCTTCCCCATTCGGAGAAACACGATAATTTTGCAAAAAAGTATAAGTTAATTTACCTCCGTCACGCTGTTGAGCATCATCATTATTAATTCTTGATTATTTCAGACCGTCATTTCAGGAAATTAACAACGTAAAAGTTGAGTTGAGTTGAGTTTGTTTGACTCTGCTCTGAGCGCAGTGGAAAGGAAATGAATGAAAAGACCACGGTGAACTGGTGGCAAAAAAATTGTTTTCAGTGTTGGTGCTGGTGGAGGATAACTTTTCGTAGAGAATTGCATTAATAATAAATTGTTTGATTAAATTTTGGTTTACTTTTGTTTCGACTTTTGCCTTGTGGGTTTAATACTTATTTTTTGTTTTTGTTTTTTGTTTGTTTTGTCCTTTATGTTTGTTGTGTGTTGCATATTTTTATGTTTAAAAGTTGATCTAACCATTGAGGCATAACATTTGACATGCATCATCTTGGTGTCTTTTATGAACAGTTCTTCAACTTACCCTATAACCTTAGTGTATACGTGTATGAGTCATCAGACTGATAAAAAATTCATTCAAAAATATCAATCATACATTTTATACCATCTACATATATATTTTTGATATTACTATTCTATTTCATCTTGGTGTTTGTAATACATTACCATCTCTCATAAAGTAATTATATACATATACATATGTCGGAACCAAATTACTTGTACTTGAAATCAAAATAATATTGTTTCTTTATCACATTTTTTAATTAAGAGGTTTATAAATTTAGACAATAAACATTATTCAATTGAAGTGCATTATACTTTAATTCAAATAGCTGCTTATTTCATATAAATACATACTTACGTAAGTTAACATGACACAGCCAGTAACCATAAACAATTTATTTACAATATTTTTTGGTATCTTTTAGTTTCAGTGAGTTAAGACAGTGAGAAGTAACCAAGCGTCACATATGAATTAGAGCTGGAGAAACATCGATGTTTGCCACCATAAATAAAATACTAAATAAAACACATCTTATTTTTCATTTATTTGCACTTACTTGTTGGCACAACGCCCTTTATCCGTTAAAACGTGTCAGAGCTAGAGTTGAAAAAACCATCGATGCTGCCAAAAAGGCCAAAACATCGATATAATCGCTTGTCCCATCGATGTTTCTCCAGCACCTCGACAATTGTGGTGAGACTCCTCACCATGTGTTCTAAGCGTTGCCTTGTTTGCAAGTGTTAAACTCTACGTGTTGGTCCTTGGTATGTGACGTGATCTACGCGCTCTACGTGTCACGCGTTCGAGGCACCACGTATTGCACGCGTTTTAACAAGACAAATAGCCCTTCCTTTCACAGTGAAGAGCGGTTTTGAGTTCGAATGGTTTCAATTTCATCCGTAGGTGTGCTAACAGAATGGGCGATTTCATTTTTCGTACATTGATGTTCGAATGAACAGTTGTTTGCGATTCGATCGTTTTACACGTAACGATTTTGTTACGGTACATGATACAATGTAGCGCTCTCGAAAATTGCAAATTTTCTATTTTGACGCCACATTTAGGTCAGGTGTATTAAATGCACTGAAATTACAGAAATTAGTCTTGTGAAGTCAACACAAAGTATCCAAAAAATGGAATAAAGTAATAAATTAATAATAAGCGACGTGAACTTTTAAATTCCTGATAAACAACAAATTTCGTTAATTTTTCTTGTTGTTGTTATTCAGATCATTGGTAAAAATGCCATAAATTTGAGTGTGGTTCATACCTATTCACACAGGCGATCTATCAGGACCCTTGAACCAGATGCAGAGTGTCTATTACACAGACCTTTCTAAATCATAAACAGGTGTTTTTTATTTGGTTAAGCAACGTTGTAATATACATGATTTAGAACAATTTCCAGTGAATGAAAACAGTTCTTCATTCCTGCGTTACCCACTAAAATTTAAGCAAAACAGAAACACTAAAATCATCATCATCAGCTATTTTATGTTCGCAAATAACAAAACAAAACAAAAAAAAAAACAACCGAAGACAGTCGATCATGACCACAAAAGCGGAAATGACCAAAAGCGGGAATAAAGAGAAAAAGGGGAAGTCAGTCGAAAATCACCTACAAATTACAAAAATTTGCCAATACTATGCAGACTGACCATTTTAATTCGCTATAGAAGGGGTGAATGCATGCATTGGCTATAAATTCAATACAATTCATCCTCAACTTGAGTATTTAATCGATTTAATACGTTTTTCCCTAGGTGTACAAATTGTTATAGTATTATGTATAAGCTTTGTTGTTCGTTAAGTAAGTTATTGGACTCTCTTTTTGCACTGGTTATACGCTATTTATAAGTAATTTTCAGTTATGTTAACTACAATATTTATTCTTCTTTCTTGTATCTGATTGATTTCATTTATAATTGACCAACTGCATGTTGTTTTTGATCGATTTCTTTTTTTATTGTAATTCCCAGTGGATTTTTTTTTCTAAAATTTGCAGAAAAATTAACAATTCAATTACAAAGAAGACCCCGAATCCGTCACTCCATCATCACCACGCCTATTATTGTATGGCTCTGAAGATAGGGATAAGTAATCTTGGAAGTTATATCTTGCTGACATGTATAAAAAAAAAAATATTAAGCATTATCTTGTATGTGAAGGTATTTAGTTAATTCAGTGCTTCTATACCATGAATGGATTTTAAGGTTTTGGTCTTATACAGAAACAGAAACACACATGGAAAGGCTATTTGATGTAGCAATACCAATCCGTTAAGAAACTGTTAATATAATCAATTTAACAATTTGGCTTTAACCAAGAAATTCTTATTTTTTCAATGTTTGTAATTAATTAAGGAGTGCGATTAACTAAGCAAAGATCACATGCATAATTGATAATACTTAATTTCGTAGTTGGGAATTGTTTTTTTTTTGGTCTGTCACATTCTAATCATTGGCAACAATATATTTGATGTCCTTTAGTTTTTCTCATTTTCTTCATCTAATGAATGGATAAGCATTAACATGGATGGGATAAACATAAGTAAACCGCATGTGTTGTTTGACTTTTGTTACTTTGCTGTCATCAAATAACCCAAGTTACTAATGAAAATACAATATGTAGTTTGTTAGTTAGAATGTTAGTATGTTACTTGTTTAGTTTGAGTCAATTGCTTCTAATAATAATCATTTGAAAGGTGCAAGTACATATATACTACTTACATATAAGCGGATTATAATTGTTTGCGAAGCCAAAAGGAAAACATGAGTAAATAATGATATCGTCATTGTCTTCGTTGTCGTTGTTGTCCTTAACAATGGGTGGGATGTGGATTTTTATCCTCCTATATATATATATATATCCTATTAAAATGGGTTCGCCATTATGTCAAAATATATGTTAGTACGCATTTGAACTATTGGAGTCTTTATGTTTTCATCGAATGCAAACAAAGACAAATTCACTTGTAAATTATTAGCTTAGTAAACGAACAAATAAATTATTTATATAAGAATGTCATAAGACGGCACTCCAAAAAAAATATGAGTTCATCTAGCATTTCGCCGTAAAGAGAAACCCCATAAAATGAATCAATAATTTTCATACAAAGTAAACGAATTTGTTGGAATCGGTTAAAATAAAGAAAGTGTTTGATAGAATACAAATGATAGAATAATGACATATACCTATATTATATTGTACTTCGTTGTAGTTCATAAGACATTTGAATCTTTTTCTTTCCGTGGATTGACATGTTTTAAAATATTGAGCCAATGTTGAATGCTACGCTTCTCAGATTAGTGCTGCATTCTTTGTTAGGATCAGGATTCATTCCCTGATATTTGCTTTCAACTATTGCCATGTATCAGGATCAGATTCTTAATCAGTTGCTTGTTCTCTTTCTGAATATATATACTATAGGTATATGTAGTGGATCAAATCAAGACTGATTGCAAATGAAGTATATGTAAATCCTATGGTTATGGTTTTTTTTTTTAAAGTATACCACAATGGAAATAAAGGTTGAGAATCACTGATGTAGGTTATCAATCTAGACACCTTCATCCAAATGCCCAGAATCAAGATTATTTGTTATCTAAGTTAAAAATGTTTTGTTGGAAAAACATTTTCATACATTCGGATCACACTGGTATCCTTAGCCATTGACTGCATCAGAGCTTTTTTTTTTGTTTTGGGGGAATACAAAGCTTTTTTTCTGACACCTTCAAATAGTTTGGAAAAAAATTAACCCAAAAAATTTGTATGACACCGCAAAACTAGAGAACGGCTGAACCAATTTTGATGATTTTTTTTTTTCTTGTACTCATAGAGTTATCAGTCAGGTTCTTTGCTACATTTGAATTCGGTAGGCGGCGCTGTTATCCATATATAGATAGTTTTATGTAATTTTTTTTAGCATTTTTTTCTTTTGTCGCCAAATATATTGGACCGATTTTATTTTTTATGTACGCCGGGTAACGCTACTTAATAATAAAATGTACGTACATATTTTGAAAAGCCGGAATAGCTATATCGCTGTGAAAGTTTAATCAAAAAAGTGCTTTAAGTTAGAAAGGTCGTCAGCCGTCTATACATATTTTACGAGTATGTGAGCATTGTTACTAGACACACAATATAAGGACAAAACCCATGATATGGGATTTCATACTTTCTATATGCAACCATTTATCTGATGTGTTTTAATGTAAACATGTACTTATGTTTATATTTTGTATATAAACGTTCGATTCTTTGAAGTGAGGATGAATGGTGGCGTTTATAAGTCCAGTCCAACCAATGACTGGTTTTCATGTTTACTTCATTTCCTCTTAATTGCGTTCGTTTGTGCATGTCTTTGAGGGTCTTTGTTTACTTTTCGCATTTATTGTATCCTTTACTTAATCCTTGCATTCACTTTTGACTCACGATTTTGTATTTTCCCTGGTTAACATGGCTTATGGAAATTTCTTTAAGAATAATGAACTCGACCTGTAAAAGACTTTAACATTTTAAATTCAAATTTAAAAAATTCAAATGTTTAAATTGTTTATTTATTATATGCGATATACAATATGAATATATTTATTCATAAATGGGAATTGGTCTTACGTCCTTCTCACAGTACTTGCTTTAAAAGCATTTTCACCTTGCTTTCATATTGTTGTTTCGCTTACTGGAAAACAGCTGTTTCTTTTTTTTTTTTTTTTTTGATTATACATAAATGGAACGTTGCGAGCACGTTGAGCTCACATCAAATGTATAATTTGTGTAAAATACTTAATGGAAATACATAATTCTTGAAACTCCATTTTTCATTCATGCTACGTAATTTATTAAAATTGTAAGAGAACGGTTACAATTTAACATTAATTAAAATCAACATCAGCTGTTTTGTGTTTAGGCGCAACAAAAAGAAAGAAGAAGGCAGGCAGCAGCAATTGCAGAACCTTGACAGCAGTTTCAACATACCGCATGGTCAGCTATTTTTGATCATGTTTGGGTTATGTGATTTTAAATTTATTAAAATGGAAAATGGCGTACGTATAACAACAATTTTCATATTGATGTCGCATAAGTCGCAAAAGTCAGTTTTGCTTTATAACAACAACCACCCAATTTCGTTGTTGTTGTTCACTTTTGAGTTGCTTTCTTAGTTTTCTCAGTGGCCTCAAAATAGACGTTTGTTGCAGTGATGACCTCTTTTAATCTCTTAACGCCGAACCATTTCTTCAGGTTTGAAAACCGGAAAATTGTTGCAGAGGGCTAAATTGAAAGAATATGCTGTATGGGGCTTGATTTACATTGTGATACACACGTGTATTGTCATGGTGAAAAAACATTTTTTTCTTCACCAAATGAAGTCGTTTTTGCTTGAACACAATGTCGAATCTGTCCATCAGCTCTGCATAATTTTCGTCGGTGATTGTTTTACCTTTTTGAATGCGGTATCATTCATGCATCCCAAAAGACTGTCGCCATAGCCTTGGAATTCTTTGGTGCGCCTTATGGAGGATGTACCCACTCAGTTGAGATATCTACAGTCTTAGCGACCTCACGCACTTTCAATTTCGGATCGTCCAATGTTATTCCGTGGATTCATTCGACAATTTCTGAAGTGACCACCTTATTGAGGTGACTGAACGTTCGGCGTCACTTGTGCTGGCACGATAACAAAGAATTCAGTAAACCTCTTCTTAGCCACTGAAATTGATGGTGCATATTCAGCGTAGTATTTATCAAGTCTTCCCTTGGTTTCGGTGATGGTTTATTATCGTTCACCGTTTCCTCATTTTTAAATGCTCAAAAGTTTGTTGTTTTCACTGACAATAAAAATGAAACCATATGACCAAAGGCTTGTATGTAACATGGAGCAGAGCTTTGATTAAAGAAAATACTTTGTTTTGTAGTAATCCCAGTAATCCCACGATCTTGAAATTTAGGTGGTAAATGGCTATATATCAGAAACTCATACTGTCGAAATTTCATTTTGATTGGACCACTAGGGGGGTACCTCCTATACAAACCCCCATCAAAATTCAGATTCTTAATAGAAAATCTTTTTTATTTTTTTTCCTATCGAACTGAGTGTCTTAAATAGGCGTTGTACATATGTTGGAATCAACCAAATTGGCCAACTGGGACGGAACCCTCCGTATACGAGTCTGACTCGCACTTGGCCCATTTTTTTCGACTTTGGAAACATCATTCTATTTTACATCAATATGTATGGAGAAAGTGATTTCGCTTAACGAGTTCTATCTGTTATCAATTATGCTCGTTATGCGTAAATCCACTGAATATTGTTTTATGGAATGCAAACTCGAGGCATTCTAAAGAGTAAAGTTGGAAAAAAAATACTCAAGTGTTGATGCTCTTGAAGCCGCAATTCGGGGGCAAATGGTTGCGTATTATGGAGTCATACATACATACATATAAAGTAATTTTTGTGCTTGTCTCACAACCATAGTTGTTTGTTAATTCGTGGTCACCTATTTCGTATCTACTGATTTTATTGAGTTTTTTAGATTCAGTTACTTCCTTGGTTCTAACCCTCACATTAAACCTGAATTCAGAAAAGCTCAAAGCAGTCACACATAAAGTCGTGAACGACATTTGAAATTCTGCGGTTCAATGTTAGAAATTGGGAAAAAGGCTTGAAATTTGTTTGTTTAGGTTACTGAAAGTTTTTAGGTAATAGAAAGAATGATGATGATTACGTTGAGGGCGTGGTATTTCTTCCAACAACTTTGATGCAACATGAAATGAAATTTCTGAAAAATCTCTGTGACATGAGTCAAGAACAGGGTGAACAATTCTACAAAGCCATTCGGAAGCATACCAGGGAGTATGCTGGAATATTAATAGTAGCACTTCGTCATTCAAAATCAGTAGTAAATCATACAAAAAAAAAATCCAAAAATGTGTAGTTTTTTTGTTTTTGTTTCAATAAAATATTTTTGATGATGAGAGAATTTTTCTAAAAAAAACAACACTGCTTGTATTTGATAAACTGATAAAACAAAAAAAACAAAACAAAAAAAAAAAATTATTGTAAATAAAATTGAAATCAGCTTAGAATGATATAAAATATTCCATGCAACAGACATGGGCGGTTGGGCGGTATTATTATTATTGTGTTGTAGTAGTATTAATAGCAATATTGTTATTATTTAAGAAAATCTAGATAAATATTTGATGTGTCTGGACGTGCTTGGTGTTCAATCATTTGTTGTTGGTTGTCACTCAATCAAATATATAGATACATTTTCATTCGCATAACTGACTTCATTTCCCAATTATGTTATCTCGTTGTACTTGGTTGACTTCTCAAAATACCGTAAAATAAGTAGTAGCATCTTTGTCATTACTAATTGAGTAATTTATACTATGCATACATACATACATACATACATATGTACATTGTCTTTGTTGTTATCAGTTCTATCGTTGTTACATGTTTTGTGTATCTAAGAATTGTATTTACTCCTCGTATCTTGTCTTTCTGGCTTTAATGAAGAAAACTAAAGTTGATATTATCTGGTAGTACTGTTGTTGTTATTGCTGTGATGTGATTCAAAATATTTAAGCTTTTGGAGAGGCCTTGTGACAATGTTATTATCTAAGAGTATATTTTGCCTGCTCATACCTACATGAATGCGTGCGTTTGTATGTGTCGGAATATTGGCAACAGCATCGCCGAAACACCGTCTTACATAAATGAAATCAGCCATATACGGAAAGTGTAGCAAATTTATAAAACGTGACATGAAATCCAAATTCCATTACTCAACTTACGGATGCTTTTTCATACGCCCCTCTCTTCTTTATCTAAGTTATACATACATATGTACTTTTTATTGGTATTTTCTGCCTTATGCTTGCAACCGAAATCGATGTTGTCGTTCCTTCATGAAGATGATGATGTGGATGAAAATGGCATTGATTGAAAAAGGAACATGACAAATTAATTTGACATTTTTTGCGGCTCACTTCCTTTTTTCTGATTGCCTTCTTTGCATTGGAATTGACTTTAGTCGATTCTTTAATAAAAATTGCTTATTTGCGGGTTTTACTTCTGAATTTAATATGCCTTTGACTTGATGTTTTTAGCATGACAGAGACCCCATAGAGTATGAAAAGAATTGTAGTGTAATTCGGTATAGATGAGGTTTATTGTCATACATCCGATTACTAAAAGATGTAGCCCACAAATAAAATTCCCTAAACAATGCATGAATGTTATTTTATTTTATTTTTTTTTTTTTTT